>JAPEVW010000123.1:130000-212500 GCA_027921565.1 Artemia sinica | reverse complement strand
TCAGACAACACACATCAACGAACGACGGGGGACCGGGGGAGGACCTTTGGGACCCAGGGAGGACGTTTGGGGATCCGGGGGCCCTTGAGGATTGAGTGGTCTTTTGAGAGCCCGGGGGACCTTTGGGGATTCGGGGGCCCTTGAGGGCCGGGTGGTCCTTTGGGTGCCCGGGGGACCTTTGAGGACCAGTGGAGGACCTTTGGGGGTCTGAGGAGGGCGTTTGGGGGATAACATTTCGAAATTTTTACTTTTTAGTTTACTTTTTTTGCGGCGCATCCCTGCGGCGCATCCTGCGGCGCTTTCCTGCGGTGCCTCCCTACGGCGCATCCCCTGCGGCGCTTTCCTGACCCGCGGTGCATCCCTGCGGCACATCCTGTGGCGCTTTCCTGGCCCACGGCGCATCCCGGCAGCGCTTCTCTGGTCCGGGGGACCTTTGGTGGCCGGGGGAGGGCCTTTGGGGCACAGGGAGGGCCTTTGGGGCACAGGGAGGGCCTTTGGGGGTCCGGAGGGGCAGTTGGGGACCGGTGGAGGGCCTTTGGGACCCCGTTGGTCCTTTGGGAGCTCGATGGGCCTTTGGGGGGCCCGGGGATGGCCTTTGGAGGTCTGGGTGGGCCTTTGGGGGCGCCGGTGGCCCTTTGGGAGCTTGGGGGACCTTTGAGGACCGGGGGCTTCCTTCGGGGTTGGGTTAGAGGACCTCACAACACTGTTCAAATGAAACTTGTGTATTATAACGACCACAGAGTTTCACCATTAAATTCTCTTCTAAAATCTCTTCAAAAATCATCTTTTAAAATGTCTCTAACTCTTTCGCCGAAATAGTTCCATAACCTGTCTAAAACAGTTTCGCCCAAATAATCCCTAAACGTAATTCAGCGTGTTCCTTTTGTTTTTGGCATCTCTGTGCTAATGCATTTCAAATTAATAAGAAACCTGATTCCCGATCTAAAACAATTCATCGCTAAGATGTTTCTTGGAGAAATGTTTCCATGGCCTTTGGCTATTAATATCCTTTTGGTCGAACTCCAAAGAGTTGTTTCCGAGGCAAAGACATTAATGACTTGGATCTATTCCTGGAGAATCGTTTCTATGCGAAAATTTTTAAAGTCTGACAGATGATGTCATTGATTGATTGATCTGTCAAGAAAGGGGAAATTAATTTGTTGTTTCTAAGGGGAATTATTGATTCACGATAGGTGAATTGAGGTCGACAGCACAGGTGTTCCAAATTCCGGGAAAGTCATAACATTTGGGCGAGAGCAACAACAACAAATACTATTTCTGGACACCATGACATTCACGATCGATTACGCAATCAAGTTCTCGGAAATTCACTTCCCCCTCGAGTCCTAGATCAATAACATTGTTCCCGTTAGAATTCAATGCGCATGTGCAACCTTCGTCCCGGAGTTATTACACATAGAAACATCAAATAAATCGACCTTGGAAAAAGAGGTCATTGACCCCATTACGTAATCATTCTCCCTAGGGAGGCTATGCCCTTATTTGGAGTGCAAAAAAGTTATAGGTGGCAGCAGGGGTGAGGGATGGGAGTCGGACCCCCATCTCTACTAATGGCACTTGCTTGCGAGTGGTGGAACACTCCGAAACTTGACATTTTATTATATTTTGGTGTTTCATGCAAGAAAATGCATGTTCCACAAAGTTTGAGGTGCAGTTTTCCACTCAAATAGAAATGCCTAGAAGCCATAGAATGTTTTCATAACAAACTAACACGATTAGTTACAAAAAATGGCAGAGTTAAAAAAATGGCAAAACTATATGAGTCTTGAACAGTCTTGAAAAGTATAAACAAAATCAAATTGAATATTAGATATATAATGATATTAATTGTTGAAAGATCCATCAGTTCAAGATTTTTTTTCACTGTAATTTTTATTTTCATTTTCAATGCTGTACGAACTGGAAAATAATAAATTTGTAATATACGAGTAATTTGTTTTCAGTGAAGCACCAATGACGCAGAAGGCTTTAGGTTTTTACAGTTAAAGAAGGGGGCAGTATCCAAATTTTGCTTGTAGTGAAACTATATTTGTCTTGACCAATCTTGAAAAGAACTAATAAATTAAACTGAATATTTGATGCATAATGATATTAATTGCTAAAAGCTCATCAGTTCAAAATTTTACTGTAATTTTAATATTTTTTTTCAATATTAAGTACAAAAGAAAACATTTGTGATATAATTCGTTTTCAGTAAAGCGCCAATGACGCAGTAGGTTTTAGGCTTCTGCAGTGAGATGATACCCAACCTCTTGTTTGTAGCTATTTTATTCGATTCAAACTTGATTTGCATATTCAATTTAAGTGTCACTCGTTTAAAGATTTATTTATTCATTTACATTCATATATATTGTATGTTTGTTCGCATTGATTGTTGATTTAATTTCTGCTCATTTTAAGTTTCCTTTATACTTGAATGGCAAAATATTTGTTTTCGTTTTAAGCTTGATTTTCATATTCAATCTAAGCATTACTCGCTTTAAGATCTATTTATTCATTTATATTATTACTTGTTGTATGTTTTTTGCTATGATTGTTTATTTAATTTCTGTTCGTTTTGGGTTTCATTTATTCTTTAATAGTAATTTCTGGTCGTTTTGAGTTTGAATTTAAACAGGTATTTGTATCTCCTGAGCTTAAGTTTAAAATGGCCTTTACTTTTCTCTGAAAAACTTATTTTTCGGAAAGTTTTTTTTAATTAGTTGTTGTTCGTTTTTGATTGCAAAAAGTTTCAAGTTTTTATGGCATGGGGGGGGGGGTGCTTACTGTCCGATTATTCTTGACTTTAAAAAACGGATCTAGAACTTTGAATTTAAATCGAATGAGGCTTTTTTCAAAGTCTATACGATTACCTCTTTGATAAAAACCTTATATATAAACAATAGACAGCTTGCATAACTTGTGGACAGCGATTGACAACAATGAATGGATTGAAAAAAATAGCTCCAATAAGGGGGTTTAGACCATTTCACTTGCTGACACAAAGGGATCACGACTGTTTGGAATTGACCTTAATAGGAATTTGTGTGCCAAAGCAATTTTGCATCTATCAAAGATTATGTATTTTAACCTTATAATTGGATAATTATAATAGATTTCCTATGTGTTCTTCCCATACAAAACCCCTTCCCATAAGTTATAAGCCCCCCTTAATAAGTTATGCCCCAGGGCATAACTTAAAACGCCTACCCCTTGGCCCTGGTGGGCTGCGTCGACAACGGAGTTTTTGTTATCAGAACTTTGAACTATTTTAACAAAATGTCTATCTCAAAATTTTTATCTAATACATTTAGGGCGTGGAGGAGGAAGAGGGGCTAGTTGCCCTTCAATCTCTTTTGACTCTTAAAAAGTGAACACAAACTTTCAATTTTCAATCAAATGAGCCCTCTCTAAAGTTTATACGAGCATCCCTTCCATAAGAAATAATATGAAGGATTTGGAGAATCCTTAAACTACAACCCTTGCCCTGATGGCTTTGGGGAGTTGTAATCCTCAAAGACCTAATTTCCAGAACTTAAAACTACGTTTAATGAAATGGCTGTCTTAAAATTTTGATTGGATGTGTTTGGGGAAAAGGTGGGCGTGAGACGGGGGCTAGTTGCCCTCAAAACACTTTCGACTATTACAAAAGGCACTAGCCCTCGGAATTTCCAATCGAATGAGCCTTTTTTGAAGTTCCTACGACAACGCCTTCTATAAAAACCTTATATGCCCCCAGGGCATAACTTAAAACCCTTGCCCTGAGGGTTGAGGGGGATTGTCCTCCTCAAAAACATATTTTCTATTTGGAAATCAACTACGCTGAACAAAATGGCTACCTCAAAATTTTGATTGGATGTGTTTGGGGGAATGATGGGCGTGGGGGGGGGGGCTAGTTGCCCTCCAATCAGTTTCGACTATTAAAAAGGGCACTAGCTCTTTGAATTTCGAATTGAATGTGCCTGTTTTGAAGTTTCTACGACAACGCCTTCTATAAAAACCTTATATGCCCCCAGGGCATAACTTAAGACTCTTACCCTGAGGGTTTTGGGGGAGGGTCCTCCTTGAAAACATATTTTCTATCTGAAAATCAACTACGCTGAACAAAATGGCTATCTCAAAATTTTGATTGGATGTGTTTGGGGGAATGATAGGCGTGGGGGGGTTAGTTGCCCTCCAAATACTTTCGACTATTAAAAAGGGCACTATCCCTTTGAATTTCCAATCAAATGTGCCTGTTTTGAAGTTTCTACGACAACGCCTTCTATAAAAACCTTATATGCCCCCAGGGCATAACTTAAGACTCTTACCCTGAAGGTTCTGGGGGAGTGTCCTCCTCAAAAACATATTTTCTATCTGGAAATCAACTACACTGAACAAAATGGCTATCTCAAAATTTTGATTGGATGTGTTTGGGGAAATAACCGGCGTGGGGGGGGGGGCTAGTTGCACTCCAATCACTTTCTACTATTAAAAATGGCACTAGTCCTTTAATTTCCAATCGAATGAGCCTGTTTTGAAGTTTCTACGACAATGCCTTCTATAAAAACCTTATATGCCCCCAGGGCATACCTTAAAACCCTTATCCTGAGGGTTGTGGGGGAATGTCCTCCTCAAAAATATATTTTCTATCTGGAAATCAACTACGCTGAACAAAATAGCTATCTGAAAATTTTGATTGGATGTGTTTGGGGAAATGATGGGCGTGGGGGGAGGGGAGGGGGATAGTTACACTCCAATCACTTTTGACTATTAAAAAGGGCACTAGCTCTTTAATTTCCAATCGAATGAGCCTGTTTTGAAGTTTCTACGACAACGTCTTCTATAAAAACCTTCAATGCTCCCAGGGCATATCTTAAAACCCTTGCCCTGAGGGTTGTGGGGGAGTATTCTCCTCAAAAATATATTTTCTATCTGAAAGTCAACTAAGCTGAACAAAATGGTTATCTCAAAATTTTGATTGGATGTATTTGGGGGAATGATGGGCGTGGGGGGGGGGGGGCTAGTTGCCCTCCAATCATTTTCGACTATTAAAAAGGGCACTAGAACTCTCAATTTCCAATAGAATGAGCCCCATTTGAAGCTTCTACGACGACCCCTTCCATATGAAGTGCCTCTGGGAAGAAAAAATAAATAAATAAATAAATAATAAAACATTGGAGCCGTATGGCCTTTACTATAGGCAACACTACAGCGTTGCCTCTAAAAGAGTGGCCTAAACATCTTAGCCGTTCTTTTATTTTATCATAGGCAGCGCAATAGCGCTGCCTAAGTAGAGAACGATGTTGGAACAATGTATTATTTTTTTTCCATACCCGGGCACTTCGTATCGAAGGAGTTGTCATAAAACCTTCGAAAAGGGCTCATTCGATTGGAAATTGGAGTGGCTAGTGCCCTTTTTAATAGTCGAAAGGGATTGGAGGGCAACTAGCCCCCCCCCCCCCCCAAACGCCCATCATTCCCCCAAACAGATCCAATCAAAATTTTGAGATAGCCATTTTGTTCAGCGTAGTTGATATCCAGATATGAAATATGTTTTGAGGAGGACACTCCCCCACAACCCTTGGGGCAAGGGTTTTAAGTTATACCCTGAGGGTATATAAGAACGATGTTGGCACAATGTGTTATTTATTATTTTTTTTTTTCCTTTAGAGCAGGGCACTACGTATCGAAGAAGTATTCATTTGAAAAGGATTCATTCAATTGGAAATTGGAGAGGCTTGTGCCCTTTTTAATAGTTGAAATTGATTGGAAGGCAACTAACACCTCTTCCAAGCTCACCATTTCCCGAAACACATCCAGTCAAAATTCTGAGATAGCCATTTTGTTCAATGTAGTCTATTTCCAAATAGAAATTATGTTTTTGAGGAGGACAATCCCTCACAGCCTTTAGGGCAAGAGTTGTAAGTTATGCCTTGGGGGGATATAAGGTTTTTATAGAAGGCGTTGTCGTAGAAACTTCAAAAAAGGCTCATTCGATTGGAAATTCAAAGGGCTAGTGCCCTTTTTAATAGTCGAAAGTGATTGGAGGGGAACTAACCCCCCTCTCACGCCCACCATTTCCCTAAACACATTCAATCAAAATTTTGAGATAGCCATTAGGTCTCTGAAGATGACAACCCCCTCACAGCCCTCAGGGCAAGGATTGTAAGTTATGCCCTGGGGGCATATAAGGTTTTTATAGAACGCGTTGTCGCAGAAACTTCAAAAAGGGCCCATTCGATTAGAAATTGAAATGGCTAGTGCCCTTTATAATAGTCGACAGCAATTGGAAGGCAACTAACAACCCTTCCCCGCCTACCATTTCCCTAAACACATCCAATTAAAATTTTGAGACAGCCATTTGGTTCAACGCAGTTTAAAGTTCAGGGAATTATACCTTTGAGCAAGACACTCCCCCCATAGTCTTCAGGGCAAGGGTTATAAGTTATTCCCTGGGGGCATATAAGTTTTTATTGAAATCTTTGTCGTAGAAACTTGAAAAAGGGCTCATTCGATTGGAAATTCAAAGGTCTAGTGCCCTTTTTAACAGTCGAAAGGGATTTAAGGGCAACTAACCCCCCTCTCTCGCCCACCTTTTCCCCAAACACATCCAATCAACATTTTTAGATAGCCATTTTGTTCAGCGTTGTTGATTTCCAGATAGAAATTATGCTTTTGAGGAGGACACTCCCCAACAGCCCTCAGGGCAAGGATTGTAAGTTATGCCCTGGGGGCATATAAGGGTTTTATAGACCGTGTTGTCGTAGAAACTTCAAAAAGGGCTCTTTCGATTGGAAATTGAAATGGCTAGTCCCCTTTTTAACAGTCGAAAGTGATTGTAACGCAACTAACACCCCTTCCACGCCTACCATTTCCCCAAACATATCCAATCAAAATTTTGAGACAGCCATTTGGTTCAACGCAGTTTAAAGTTCAGGGAATTATACCTTTGAGCAAGACACTCCCCCCACAGTCATCAGGGCAAGGGTTATAAGTTATGCCCTGGGGGCATATATGGTTTTTATTGAAATCTTTGTCGTAGAAACTTGAAAAAGGGCTCATTTGATGGGAAATTCAAAGGTCTAGTGCCCTTTTTAACAGTCGAAAGGGATTTAAGGGCAACTAACCCCCCTCTCACGCCCACCTTTTCCCCAAACACATCCAATCAAAATTTTTAGATAGCCATTTCGTTCAACGTAGTTGAAATTTTTGGAAGCTAGGTCTTTAAGGATGACAACCCCTCCCCCACAGCCCTCAGGGTAATTGTTGTAAGTTATGCCCTGGGAGCTTGCAAGGTTTTTATAGAAAGCGATGTTGTAAAAACATCAAAAAGGGCTCATTCAATTGAAAACTTAAAGGGTTAGTGCCCTTTTAATAGTCGAAAGTGATTGAAGGGCAACTATCCCCCCTCTCACGCCCACCAAAAAGGGCTCATTTGTTTCGAAATTGAAATTGCCCTTTTTAATAGTCGAAAGTGAGTGGAGAGTAATTAACCCCCCTCTCACGCCCACCTTTTCCCCAAACACATCCAATCATATTTTTAGATAGCCATTTCGTTCAACGTAGTTGAAAGTTTTGGAAGTTAGGTCTTTAAGGATGACAACCCCTCCCCCCTCCCACAGTCCTCAGGGCAAGGGTTGTAAGTTATGCCCCGGGGGTATATAAATTTTTTATTGAGAGCGTTGTCGTAGAAGCTTCAAAAGGGCTCATTCAATTGGAAATTGAAAGGGCTAGGGCCTTTTTTAATAGTTGAAATTGATTGGAGAGCGACTACCGCCCCTGTCACGCCCACCATTTTCCCAAACACATTCAATCAAAATTTTTAGATATCCAATTTGTTCAGCGTAGTTGAAAGTTCTTGAAATTATGTCTTTTAGGATGATAATCCCCTCAGAGCCCTCAGTGCAGGGGCTGTAAGTTAATCCCTGGGGGCATATTAAGTTTATATAGAAAGTTGTTGTAGAAATTTCCAAAAGGGCTCATTTGATTGGAAATTGAGATTACCCTTTTTAATAGTTGAAAGTGAGTGGAGAGTAATTAATCCCCTCTCACGCCCACCTTTTCCCCAAAAACATTCAATCAAAGTTTAGAGATAGCCATTTTGTTCAACGTAGTTGAAAATTCTCGAAATTATCTATTTAAGGATAAAAAACCCCCCAGAGCCCCAAGGGCAAAGGTTGTAAGTTATGCCCTGGGGGCACATAAGGTTCTTATAGATAGAGTTGTCGTAAAACTTCAAAAGGGGCTCATTCAATCGGAAATTGAGAGGGCTAGTGCCCTTTTTAATAGTCGAAAGTGATTGGAGGGTAACTAACCCCCTTCTCACTCCCCCATTCCTCCAAACACATCCAATCAAAAATTTCAGATAGCCATTTTGTTCAACGTAGTAGAAAATTATGGAAATTGGGTCTTTGAGAACCACACCCCCGCAGCCCTCAGGGCAAGGGTAGTAAGTTATGCCCTGGGGCATATAAGATTTTTATTGAAAGTGTTGTCTTAGAAACTTCAAAAGGGCTCATTTGATTGGAAATTGAAAGGGCTAGTGCCATTTTTAATAGTTGAAAGTGATTGGAGAGCGACTACCGCCCCTCTCACGCCTACCATATCCCCGAACACATCCAATAAAAATTTTGAGATAGCCATTTTGTTTAACGTAGTTGAAAGTTCTGGAAATTAGGCCTTAGGGGATAACAACCACCCTAACAGCCCTTAGGGTAAGGGTTGTAATTTATGCACTGGGGCATATAAGGTGTTTATAGAAAGCGTTGCCGTTTCAAAAAGGGCTCATTCGATTGGAAATCGAAAGGCCTAGTGCCCTTTTTAATAGTTGAAATTGATTGGAAGGCTTGACATTTTTATAGTAAAAATCGATGTGGGTATAATGTATTATTTTTGTTGTTGTTGTTGTTGTTTAGATCAGGGCACTTCGTATCAAGGGAGTTGTCGTGGGAACTTCAAAAAGGGCTCATTCGATTGAAAATAGAAAGGGCTGATGCCCTTTTTAATAGTCAAAAGTGAATGGAGGGCAACTAATCCCCCTCCCAAGCCCACCCTCCCATTTGCCCATTATGTTGAAAAACTAAATGTTGCCATAAGATTAAATCAAAATGCACTGTGTTAATGCTAATTCCCAATAAGGCATCTCAGCAGTATCCCTAGACCGACTGAGAGTATTATATTCGGACTTTCGGGGCTACTTCTGCTCTTAAAATTTAACAAAATCAAAATAGCGTAAGTGTATCCAAGCTATCAAAGAAAGTAAATAGATTTTTTTGCGAATGGTATCAATGTTTCCATTTCAGGTCAACTAGAGGAGGCATGAAACTAAATTAAACAGTACTATTTGTGTCCAGATTTTTAAAGGGTGTATGTTGTTAAAAATTGCTGACGATTTTTCTCTAGCATACAAATAGCAGTTCAAACTATAAATTCTTAAAAAAAAGATTTAAAGCAGTATTTTCTTTTTCCCTGAAAAGACTATGTCAATATAAAACGAACAGAAATTAATTAAAAAAAAAGCTTTTTCCACAGAATAAGTTTTTCAAAGAAAAGTAAAGAATTCCATTAAACAAAAATTGAGTAAAAATAAAATCAAATAATCTACCAAGCGTGAAACTACCAAAAATCAGCATCAATAAATAAATTAAACCCAAAACGAAAAGAAATTACAATAAATAACCGAGTCAAACTCAAAACGAGCAGAAATTACCATAATTTGGGCTTAAAACCCCTATGCCCTCCCAAAGCCAGAACAAAATTTGCACTTTACTGAAAAAAATACAAATGAATGTGCATTGTCCGTTTAATATACATATACTGATGTTTAGTAATCAAAATGTTAATATTATTTGATTTATTAAAGTTATAAAAGTAATTTTTTTTCAGTAAAGTGCAAATTTTGTTCTGGCCTTGGGAAGGCATAGGGGTTTTGAGCCAAAATTCTGTTAATTTCTGCTCGTTTTGAGTTTTTGAAAAACGATCAGAAATGAAATTAAAAAAACAAGTTTTTTCAACTGAAAGTAAGGAGCAACATTAAAACCAAAAACAAACAGAAATTATTACGTATATGAAGGGGTTCACCCCCTAGTCAATACCTCGCCCTTTACGCTAAAGTTTTTTTTAGTACTTTCAAAAGAGCTATCTATTCTAATTAACCGGTCTTTGTGATTCAGGGGTTTGTGATGCGAACAAAATTTGAACTTTAGCGTAAAGAGCGAGGTACTGACCAGGGGTAAATCCCTAATATACGCAATAAAAACATACAAATATAGCAGTTCATTACGTAAGTTAATTCGTAAGTTACATCAGAACAAAATTTCGAGAAAGCCATTTAGCCAAAACAAGTAAAATTACCATGCAAATTTTATTCTAATTATTCATTTACGGTGAGCCAAAATCAAAGCTGCATTAATTCAAAAACGTTCAGGAATTAAATTAAAGAAAAAGTATTTTAAGTGAAAATAAGGAACGAAATTAAAACTTAAAATGAACAGAAATTATTCCGCGTATGGAAGGGGCTGTCCCCTCCTCAACGCCTCGCTCTTTACGCTAAAGTTTGACCCTGTCACACAACTTTATTTTTTAAAACAATAAAGAAAACTTTAGTGTTAAGAGCAAGGCGCTGAGGAGGGGACAGCCCCTTCCATATACGGAATAATTTCTGTTCGTTTTAAGTTTTAATGTCGCTCCTTATTTTCACTTAAAAAAAAAACTTGTTGTTTTTTATTTAATAATGTAAAAAAGTGACTTGGCTGCTGTTCTGATGTATAAAAAAAAACAGTATTCTCTTGGTGGTGTTTTATTTCAGATCCACTATCCATATCTTCATTAATAGTTTTTTTTTAGGCTGATTCTCCATTCCTCTAGCCAATCACCGACAGTTAGGTTTTAATAACGATTAAATAAAAAAAAAAATTCTTTAACTGAAAGTAAGGAACGACGTTATAACTTGAAACGAACAGAAATTATTCCATATATGAAAGGGGCTGTCCCCTCCTCAACGCCTCGCTCTTTACGCTAAAGTTTTTATTGTTTAAAAGAATAGAGTTGTGATGAAGTCAAACTTTAGCGTAAAGAGCGAGGCCTATAGGAGGGGACAGCCCCTTTCATATACGAAATAATTTCTGTTCGTTTTAAGTTTTAACGTCGTTCCTTGCTTTCAGTTAAAGAAAACTTGTTTTTTTTTATTTAATTTTTGAACGTTTTTAAATTAATGCAGGTTTTGATTTTAGCTTACCTACATGAATAATTAAAACAAAATTTGAATATTAATTTTACTTTTATTTGGTTAAATAGCTTTCTCGAAACTTGTTTAATTTTATTAACGAACGTTTTTATTAGTAATAAATATACGTAACTTACGGATTAACTTACGTAACGAACTTCTATATTCATATATTTTTAATACGTATATTAGAGGGTTCGCCCCCTAGTCAATACCTTGCTCTTTAAGCTAATGTTCGAATTTTGTTCCAATTCTTTAAAAATGACCCCTAATCACAAATTCCGTTAATTAGTTAAAATAGCTCTTATGAAAATACTAAAAATTCTTTGGCTTAAAGAGCGAGGCATTGATTAGGGGGTGAGCCCAATCATACACGTAATGTTTTCGGTCGTTTTAAGTTTTGATGTTGCTCCTTACTTTCAGTTGAAAAACTTGTTTTTTATATAATTTCTGATGTTTTTTTTTTAAATAATGCCGGGAAATCCGGCACCCCCTTCATAGAAATGTACCTTCCCCCATGAAAACTTCCTTCATGGAAAGATCCTCCCACATAACCCCCGACCCATAAACCCCCTACTACCAGAGAAAATCCCCCTGAAAACGTCTGTATACTTCCCAATTACCAATACTATATGTTAACATTGGGTAACGTTCATAACTCTCAGCCCTCCCCCTGGGGACCTCGGGGGATTAAGTTATCCTAAAAGACATAGTTATCATATTTTCGACCATGCTGAACAAAATGGCTATCTCGAAATTTGATCGGGTGACTTTGGGAAAAAAATGAGCGTCGGAGGGGGCCTAGTTGCCCTCCATTTTTCAGTCACTTAAAAAGAGCACTAGAACTTTTAATTTTCTTTCCAATGAGCCCTCCCACGATATTCTACGACCACTGGGTCGATACGATCACCCCTGGAAAAAAAAATAAATAAACACGCATCCGTGATCTTTCTTCTGGCAAAAAATGCAAAATTCAACATTTTTGTATATAGGAGCTTGAAACCTTAGCAGTAGGGTTCTCTGATACGCTGAATATGATGGTGTGATTTTCATTAAGGTTCTATTACTTTTAAGGGGTCTTTCCCGTTTTTTTTCGAAAATCAGCCAAATTTTCTCAGGCGCGTTACTTTTGGTGAGTAGGACTAAACTTGATGAAATATTTGAAATCATATTTGAAATCAGCATTATATATTTGAAATCAGCATTAAAATCTGATTCTTTTGATGTATCTATTGGTATCAAAATTTCGTTTTCTAGAGTTTCGGTTACCATTGAGCCGGGTCGCTCCTTATTTACAGTTCGTTACCACAAACTGTTTGATACATTAACATGATATAAACTTTTGATTATGCACTGTGACTTTCCATATGTACTACTAGCATCAAACATTGGTGCGTCGACGTTGTCAGGTCTGAAACTTTAAACCCTGCTCTGTTTTTACTTAAAAACTAACATTCATCATACATCTAAAATTAATCCTACTCATAAACCCCATCCTGCATTTGCAGTGGCAGAAGTCGCATTTCCACTACTGAAATTACTTAATTTGTATGAGCACAATGTTAACCCATGAGATTGAGTTTGTATCCAAATCCAAAAATTTAATAAAAAACTCAAATTTAAATAAAAAAAAGTTCTTTTTTCAGTGCCTGTATGAATTCCCAGGGTGCCCAAAATCCATATCCCTGGGGAAATGAGAAACTCTTAATTCAGCTAAGTATTGTAATTTTTATAGAAGTTTTTTTGTATATATTTTTGGTGGAAATGCTATTTTGCCGAAACACTTAAAGCCTTATTTTTACTGGTTGCCCACATTTATCTCCCCTGAAAATACCCTCCCCCCTGAAATACCCCTCGGAAAATACCCCCACGTAAAATACCCTCCGGAAATATCACCCGCTGAAAATATCCACCCGGAAATCCCCCCCTCCGCGGAACATAGCCTCACCGAAAAATGCCACCCACCTAAAAATACCACCCCTCCCCGTAAAATGTTACTCTTTTCTTTCATAATAACAACGTAGACTAGAAATATTCCCAGAAATCATAAGGATGTAGATATCAGTTTCATATTTCTATGCGTTTTTTAAATTTTCTCCCCCCCCAAAAAAAAAAAAAAAACTCGTCCCCCAAAACAAAAATCCTGGTTACAGCCCTGAGGATTATACATCGATTTCTACCTCACTCTTCCCTCGTCTCTTCCTTAGAACTAATTCTGAGTTTATATGATGGCTAAATGAGAGCTGGTATGTTTTGGCATTAAAATGCACCCTTTGAGGTATCTTCCTCCCTCCCTCCCTAACTACAAAACAATCAAAGAACACCATTGTAGAAGTTTAAGTGCCTTTTAAAATTTGTAATTTATCCACTACTTACAGATTGGGAAACATACAGATATTTTTTGCAGGACAGTTTTCTGCAGGGGGGGGGGATTGTCTGGGAGAATTTTTGGCTGGGAGAAAATTTGTGGGAATAATTTCCTTTCAGCGGGGATCACATTTTCTTGCAAGAATTTTCCGTGGAAAAATGTGGGTAATGTCCAAAAGGGTGCTGGAAGAGGACATTTCCCTTCTTATTGCACAAAAATGTTTCTAGCGTTTATTTTAATCATTTATTTAACTAAAGTGAGGTGTTTCCTAATGCAGCCGTCTGTTGTTGAGGAGAGGTGGTAGGTCTTTGCGTAGGGAGGGGGTTGAAATACCCAAAGGAGTACGCTTCAATTGCCTAATTTTCAAACCCTCATTGAACCTTTAGATGGAAACTAAATGATTCTTTAAGACTTGTCGTCTAATTTTTCTTACTTCCCACGTATATTTTCAGTCTATACTTTTATTATTGGTGCTGAGGCGGGAAGGAGTAGTAGTGTCCTAGTAGTTACCAAGATGATCCAGGCTATGTTTGATGAATTTGTGTACAAAAATTGAATAGATTTTTTTCTAAATTTTAAGATACTTATGGTGTGTAAATTTCTCTTTTTGAATTTCCTTAGTACTTCTTAACTAATACTAAAAAAAAAACACACACACAACTCAGATACAATTCTCAAATATTTAAAAGCCTATTTTCCGTGGGGGAGGGGGTATTTTTGATGGGGGTATTTTCCATTGGGGATATTTTCCGGGGGTATTTTCAGTGGTGGCGTATTTTCCGGGGGAGGGTAAATGCCTAGAACATTTTCGCTCTCCTGTAAGAGCAAGAGAATATGATATGTACTTTTCCGTCTTGGGTCCGACGTTATGATCATTTGAATGTCAGTTAGTAAAGTGACGAAAAATCCTGTGATAGTTTTTAAACGATGTTTTGTAATAGATTTAATGAAAATAATCGTAGTTTCGGAAAGCATTGTCTCCATAGAAATGTTTTTGGTCTGTTGGCTATGTCGTTCACATTTCAATTAGCATATAAGAAGGATAATTACTGTACTTATTTGTTGTGGATACTTGAAAACCGCAGGTTGTCCATTATCATAGTAACAGAACCTTAAGGTATTCTTCCAAGAAACGTCCGTGGCATGCAGTAGGGAATATTCAGAAAATATATCTTATGGTTTAACTACCCTTTTTACTTGTCATGCTCTTTAATCATGTTCAATTTTTGTTAATTAAATATGCTTCCCAAATAGTTTTGAAATCTAGCCAAATATTACAAAAAATAGTTCCGATGATCACATGATGCCAGGAGATCCAATCTACAAGAGAATACTAAGCAGTAAATGAATTACTTAATGCCACTGTGGGTATGTCGTCCCATTCACCACGAGATTTCGATAATACTGAGATTTAGCTAGCGCAAGCTTTAGAGGATCATACTTTTCGTAGCGTTTTCTGATTTGCTAAAAATCGTATGTAAATTTCTGATTGGCTTAAATTGGCACTGGCTAAATTTCGCCATTAGTAGAATCTCATTGCGAATGGGGCAATGTGGCCCATTTACAATGAGTGTGAATGGGCTTCTTGTACTCTAATAATACTATTTGTGACACTGATATATAATTCCGACTTGCAGTACAATTGAATTTTTGTTGATTTTTTCTTCATTCAAATATTAATTAGACAATCCATTTTATATCTTGAACTGGTTTGAATTCAAAATTTTTGACATTGTTATAATTATAATTTTCATTATCTTGGATGTTCTACATAAGAAACATGGTATATTTTCTCTCTAAACTTTAAAATGATGTTGCTAATATTTATCAATCAAAATGACATAATATTTATTAATAGGATAACAGGATGTAGGCTACACATAATCCTATAAATTCCATAGTAGGACAAATTAAAGATTGGTAGCTGAAAAAATATGTACAGTAGTAAAAAAAACTCTACTTTTACACAAAATAGCAGTTTTTTTTAACTTTTTTCGGAATAGGAATTACTCAAAATTAATTGAATTTAGAATATCTTGTTGAATCAATTAAAGGGAAGGAGTCATCAGATCTTCAAAAAGTTATATCAGTGAACTCGTGTCTCGGGGAATCATATGTTCCGAAATTTAACGTCCCTCTCGAATAATAAAAGTATTTTTTTTTCTCTTCATCGGTCGTAGAAACTGGGGAAGAGCCCACTCGGTTGTAAATTTTTTTACCTTGGTACCTCTCTGAACAACTAAAGAGACCTGACCCTAATCAAAGTTATTAGCATAAGAAAATTTACCTAATCTTGGAAAGGTAAAAAAATCTATAAAAGAAGGTGGTTTGAAGTAAGTTACACCATCAAGTTCAGAACACTCAAACCTCTATACAGACTACAACATTTTGCATCCTTCCCGAAAAGGATGGTAATACATTTTTTTTTTTTTTCAGTGGTGAACTTACTCAACCATTGGGTGGAAAAAATTGTAAAAGGCTCATTCAAACGGACAATAAAAGTCAGAGTGCCCATTTAAGTTACAAGACAATAACCTTGCGTACCGCCGATTTCTGCCTCTTTGAATCACAAAACAGCCAATTTGGCTCAAATAGGGCCAAGAAACTATCAATTAAAATCCTTAGATTGAAAATTTGACTATTTTTGAAAATTCTGAACTATTAAAAACTCCCCACTCTTCAAAATCATGTAGCCGCGCAATTACACCTTTTCTCAATGTATATATGAAAACAAAGCAAAATGAACTATTTTTTTAGATTGTTTATAAATTAATTCCAAAACTGGTACAATATTGATAATTGAGGATCACATATAGAGGAGGGTAGAACTGGTAGAGTATTTTATTCTCGGGGTATAACCAAAACCTTAAAAAGCAATTTTTAGGACAAGATTCTTAAAACTCCAAAATTTTTTAGAGCAGTGCTACATTATTGTTAGTGTTTGCCAAGCTGTAACGTATAAACAAGTAAACAACAATTTATTAGCTAAATGGGTTCTGAGGGCCCATGGAATATGGGCTCTGACAAGGTGAGAGCTCATTTCTTATTACGGAGAATGGTAGTTTTGAGAAAAACTACGTATTGTTAAATATAGTTTTTGGGGTACAAAACTATCAAACCAGTTCGTGGCAACCAACTGTATGCAAGGAGCGTCTCGGCCCAATAGTAACTGAAACTCTAAAAAACAGAATTTTGATAACAATAGATACATCAAAAGAATTGGCTTTTCATGCTGATTCCACATATAAATTCATAAGTTTAATGTTACCATTGTAAATAATTTCTGAGACCCCACTGGCTAATCATAACAATCATGTTACCATTGAAAGTTACGAACCTGGGAAAATTCGCCTGATTTTCAAAAAAGTGGGGGAACATCCCTCAAAAGTCAAGAAATCTTATTGAAAATTGTGCCATCAGATTCAGCGTATCATGAAACACTACCGTAGAGTTTTCAAGCCCCCATCTTTAAAAGTGTGGAATTCTGTATTTTCTGCCAGAAGAAAGATCACGTATGCTTGTTTATTTGTTGCTTTTTGTTCTTCTTTCTTTTTAGTTCTTCCCAGGGTTGGCCTTATCGAAACAATAGTCCTTGAAGATCGGGAGAAGGCTCATTTGAACGGAAATTACAAGCTCTAGTGCTGTTTAAAGTGACCAGAATTTGGAGATCAGCTAGCCCCCTTCCCATGCCCGTTTTTCCCCAAAATCTTCTGATAAAAATTTTGAGATAACCATTTAGTTCCGTATAGGTGAAAGGTACAATGACAATGTCTTTGGGAAATGATATAACCCCCCCCCCAGAGCCCCTGGAGGGAGGGCCGCAAGGTATAAAAATTTCCCGCTGTTTACATATTGTATTGGTTTTTGGGAAGTATACCTACATTTTTTAGGGGAGGGGGATTTCTTGAGACGCATTTTCTACGGGAAGAATTTCCCATTGGGATGTAAGTTTCCGGGGATGAAAATTCAGGGGAAATCTTGCGCGGTGGGTATTTGCCAGAATTCATATTTTTATTAATCATACTTTCTCGTTGGCGATCCAATTTTACATGTGAAGATGATGTGGGCAAATGGTCGGAGGGAAATTTCGGTAGAATTGGAATTATGTGGGAGATTTTTAAGTGGGGGGGGGGTATTTTCCACGGGATAAATTCTCCATAGGAATTATCACCAGGAGAAATTTTCAATGGGGAAGTTTTCCACAGAAGAAGCTTTTCATCTCGGGAGGGGGTTATATCTGAGGAATATTTTTCACACTGATGGGGTTCCTCCGGGACCTGAAAAACGATCAGAAATTAAATAAAAAAAAAGTCTTTTTTCAAATGAAAATATGCTAAGAAGAATTTTTCAGGCAGAACCATAAGCACGAAATTTTCTGGGGGGGATTCACAGCGAGAAAAAATTATCTGGGGGTAATTGTCCCGGGGAAGAATTTTACATGGGAGGAACTTTCTATTGAGAAATTTTTTGTTGGAGGTATTTTCAATGGAGGGGACAGATTTCCTAGGATTATTTGAAAAACAATGAGAAATTAAATAAAAAAAACAGGATTTTTCTGCAGAAAGTAAGGAGCAACATTATAAAACAAAACGAACAGAAATTATTCCGGATATAAAGGGTATTGCCCCCTCCTCAATGCCCTGCTCCTTACAATAAAATTTGATTTTTGTCCAAATTCTTTAAGAACAATTTCTGAAGCACAAGGGTTAAAAAAAACTTTAGCGTGGAGAGAAGGGTATTGAAGAGGAATATACGGAATATCGGAATCAATATCAAATACGTAATAATTTTTGTTCGTTTTAAGCTTTAGCACCATTGATTGGGCCCTTAAATTAGAAGCATTTTTTATACAAAAGCTAAACTTCAACACGAATATTTGAGCTTGAGGGGGACGGCAGTCCCTTGATATTTAGGATACCGCTAAATGTGACGAAAATTAAATTACAAAAAAAATCTAAATGAAATCAAAGAGTGGTGCTGAAACTTCAAATTAATAATTTTTATAAGAGGGCACCAATATCCCCTTACCCCCCCCCCCTCCATCTCAGTAGGCCTATACATAATTTTAATTTTCCAAACGTATAATATGTATAATACGGGTGTTGCAAGATTAAAGCTCCTCTCTTATTGCAGAAATTTTTGGTGGCATAAGAGAGTACATTAATGTGCTTAGTGGCGCAGAAAGCAGAGAACTGAGGGTATCATAAATACTGCTAGAAAATTTCATAGGAGGAGGGGGGTATGTGCTACCAGGAACTTTGTTTTTGCCAAAATTTAAAGGGGAATATTTCTCGTTTTCCTATTTATGTATGCATTCCTTTTTTCAATATCATCTTGTCTCCCTGGGAAATTTTTAGTGATAATTGTCTTTTCTAGAAGATTATCATCTTTTTTCAGGGATAATTACCATTTCCGAAACTTTATTATACGAACATCAAACATGAATGTGAAAAACAGGGCCCGAAAGAGGGAGTAGTAGTCTCCCTCAAATTTAAGAGAGCGTGGCATCAAACAGTTCTTCGTAATAAACTATAGCCTAGGTGAAGAGTAACGCTTGTCAATAGACGTCAAGCTCTAAATTACTAAGTTATTGTAAAAACACATGCAACAGTAAAAATTTATCACTCTGAGTATTACACTGATTCTGAATATGTAAAATGTAAACATTTCTCATTAAAAACCATTAGCAAAGAAAAACTTGCACAATTTTAACAATATGAATCTAAATTACCAAAAAAGGGCGTGATCTTGATGGAAATTATGCAGTAGAACTCAATATCGACAAGGTGGGAAATTTCTTAGTTTTCAAGATATATATGATCATGCAAGGTACCATTCATTGCAAGGGCGCCGGCAGAAAATTTTCCAAGGGGGTGGAAAGGGGCAGACGCTAAAATAGCAGTGGTGGTTGGGTGACAGGGAATATTTTTTCAGGATATTTATGTGCAAGAATAAGTTTATTTTCAAATGCTCTTAGGAAAAAACTCTCAAATAAAAAGAACAATTAAGTTGCATGCAAAATGAAAAAAAATACAGTAAACTTTAAACAACAAGGATTCCTGGCAAAGGGATCACTTTATTTAATCAATAATATATTTAATTATTATGCATTTAATCTTAAAAAGAAAATCATATTCAGACCGAAACTACAGAATTAATTATTGCTTAGGTAGATTATAACAGATGTAGAATTGTCTTTATGCAATTTCCTACTCCTTAAAATAGTTTACAGAAAGAGTAGAGATGCTCAAAAATCAGCCTGCCTGCAT
Source organism: Artemia sinica (assembly GCA_027921565.1). Lineage (NCBI taxonomy): Eukaryota > Metazoa > Arthropoda > Branchiopoda > Anostraca > Artemiidae > Artemia > Artemia sinica. The sequence goes on along the minus strand of JAPEVW010000123.1, from coordinate 192,657 downwards.
AGATACGACGTCTTGATTTTATAGGGCCATGTAAAATGTACCTCTTTCATAATAGGACAATTCTCGAACTTAAATCCCTTATATATTCAGACATTTAAAAAAAAAATACAGAATAGTGAAAGAAAAACAAAATTTAAACTTACTATCCAGCTGTCAAATTGACCCTATTTCTTTTTATTAATTAAAAAACTTTTTCCACAAAATAAGTTTTTCAAAGAAAACTAAAGAACTCCGTTAAACAAAAAATGAGCAAAAATAAAATAAAATAATCTACCAAGCTCGAAACTACCACAAATCAGCATCGATAAATAAATGAAACCCAAAACGAACAGAAATTAAAATAAATATCCGAGTCAAACTGAAACCGAGCAGAAAATAACGTAATTTGGGCGCAAAACCCCTATGCCTTCCCAAGGCCAGAACAAAATTTGCACTTAAATGGCTAGCCGTTTTACTGCACGTCAGCAAAAACTCATTAGTGCAGTAGTTGTAAATTGTGAAATGTTATAATCGTGTTTATTAAAGAAATATAGTAAAAATAAAATAAAGTAAAAAGTTACTTTTTTACTTCCATTTTTTTATCACAAAATATTTGATAAGATTCTCCTGTGACGAAATTTGTTTTAACCTGTTCTTTTTATTTAGTTGAATAGGCTAATCATAGGTAGCGCGCTAGCGCTACCTAAGTAAAGAACGATGTGGGCACAATGTGTTTTTTTTCTCCACCCGGGCACTTCGTATCGAAGGAGTTGTCGTAGAAACTTTGAAAAGGGCTCATTCGATTGGAAATTGGAGTGGCTAGTGCCCTTTTTAATAGTCGAAAGTGATTGGAGGGCAACTAGCCCCCCCCACGCCCATCATTCCCCCAAACACATCCAATCAAAAGTTTGAGATAGCCATTTTGTTCAGCGTAGTTGATTTCCTGATAGAAAATATCTTTTTGAGGAGGACTCTCCCCCACAACACTTGGGGCAAGGGTTTTAAGCTATGCCCTGGGGGCATATAAGGTTTTTATAGAAGACGTTGTCGTAGAAACTTCAAAAAAGGCTCATTCGATTGGAAATTCAAAGGGCTAGTGCCCTTTTTAATAGTCGAAAGTTATTGGAGGGCAACTAGCCCCCCCCCCCCCCTCCCACGTCCAGCATTCACCCAAACACATCCAATCTAAATTTTCAGATAGCCATTTTGTTCAGCGTAGTTGATTTACAGTTGATTTACAATCAACTGTATGTTGTTCACAGTCAACTGTATTTTGTTCAGCGTAGTTGATTTACAATCAATGAGAAAGTAACTCTTGGATACAATCATCCTGAAGAAAACCAAAAAAAAACAAAAAAAAAAAATAGATACAGTAAGCGAGAGACCTTATCTTTTTTATTGGAGTCCCGTCACTAGGCTTCACCAATATTTAACCCCGATCAGACCAAGCATTCCAATGACCGAATTTGTCTTTTGCCGCATTCAGAATATCTCCTCTCTGGTTTTTCAGAGACTCCGCAACAAAAATACCACTAGAGGCCAACTTGGCTTTGGCCTTGAACACTTTACAATCTACAAGCAACGCTTTTGCTCGAAAACTTCACTATTATCGGAGCGACCCTTGGAGCAGATGGAACCGCCTGAATTGAATCAGTTGTAGCATCATTATTCAGTCTAAGTCTATACACATTCACGACCTCGGTTGTACTAATTTCAGGCAAAGACGTCTTCTGTTTAATAGTTAGCAACACAGCAGAACGAGTGTCAACTCCAGTTTTCTGCTGAACACCGTGAAAACCAGACTGTCTAGTAGTGATTCTTGTTCATAACTATCCAACTTATTCTCAAGCCTGTACAGTCTGTCCTCTAAATTTTCAAGTTCGTTACTCAGTCCCTTTAGTGGCTTTTCGATTCGCTGAAACTTGGGATTAAATTCAATCGTGACAGTATCATAAATTTGACTAACAATAAGCTCAGTCGATTCCTTAAGAGAGTTTGAGCTAGCCGGTTTTTCTGAAACTTTTTGAGTTATACTGTCCATCAGATCATTTTTGGTTTTATCCAGTTCAGCTTGGAAATAAAAAATTAAAAAGGTTGATTTTACGAACTGTCTGCGAACAGCTCATATGAAGGCTCATAGAATACAACTGACAGTATTCAACACAGTAGAATTTAAGTAAATACATTTTTAGAAGTATAAAAATGAACATCCAAGAACGCTCAACTCTTCAGGTGGACTTTAAAAGTTAACTTTCAGATATTTATAGACTTCAAGATACTGGATATTCACGAAATTCTAACGAAAACTTTGAATTTGAATCAGAGTGTGCTAACAGATAAAAATAACCTTTTTAGAATAACTCTGTCAACCTGTTGCACATAGAATCAAGATCATCTAAACGTCTTACTGGACAATATGAGTTTATTGTCGAAGCAGATGCCGGTAGTTCTTCAATATTGTTGACAGCAGTCGACCAGCTTCGAGATTTGACCAGCTATTTGAAAGTCATTGCAAGAAATCATGTCATTTCAAGAGGTAAGTCTAATTCAATGCCTTAATTGATAGTTTTAGAGTCCCAACTATAGTTGAAAAAAGGACTTCTACAGTACTATATTATTAGTTTCAATTATTCTACTCTTTTCGCCAAATTTGAGCTTGGGGTTGCTGAAGATCTACTAGCATTTAATAGGTACATTCAGTGAAAAAGTATTAACGTTTTTTTCACGTGCTGTCTTTATTTAACTTGTTGAAAGGCTTATACAAAATACTAGGGCAATGTGCTTCTCATGTATTATTTTTCTCCCCGCCCACTTTGCATATAACTTACGGTCAAAGTCTTCATGATTTAAATTGAACAATGGGATGCCAGCACCCTTTTTTGACTATACCTTGTGAGCAAGCGTCTAGTTACTCTTATGTATGGCCCAGTTACCTCTTATCAAGAGTATCTAAAGAGTTCCTATCTCCCTTAAACCCCTAGAAAATCATTAGCCACGAATTCACGTTTTTGGTAACTTAGATTCAGCCCATAGAGATCGTTTGGGGGGAAGAAGGGGGCCTGTTGCCCCAATTATTTTAGAAAATATTATAATTTATTGAATATACCTAACAATGATGATTGGTGAGAAACTGGTTTATAGGTTGGCAGGTTGATTTTTTTGTCAAAACCTAAAATTGGACTTGGGTCAGAGGTACATTTTAAATTAACTTTTTACTAAATTATCGTTGATATTGCAAAAATTTTTGATTGTACTAGTTTTTTTTTCAAGGTTGATAGGGTCAAGTAAGTGTACAAAAATAGATGCACGCCATGGACACCGGTCTGACATCGGACGGCTGCAGAAGCTGGGCTGCCAACTTAATTTTATGTTTGTTTAATGTTCGTAGATTGTTCGTTATGCATTGCGCAGTATTTTCTTTAATTAACTGAGTAGCAACTCTGCTAAAAAGTAAATTTACTTTGTTACCACTCGAAGAATAAAGTGCTATTGAAGACTCAGGGCACACCGACGCCACCTTAATTTGTTACAGTTTGGCGTCCGGAATCCACTGTACAAAATTTCTAAAAATAATTTTTCAAGGCATAGCCTAGAATCTGAAAATTGAGATTGCCACAAAAATTATTGTTGAATGGAACGTATTTTGATTTTACAGAACCTATGTGCTATTTGTTTTTTCACTTGAGTTGAAGTGTACTATCAGTTAGATTAGTAGCCCCAGGACTTTCTATTTGCAAATCTAATGCTCCCATATCTTGTGAAAACAGGCGGATGATATCTAAGTATACATTGCTAAAGAGCTGTCAAAACCTCAGACAGAAATCTTTCGTAATTAATTAGGATTTTCTTCCCTAAGAAAAAGGATCTCTCCATGTTTCCAAGGTCTCTTTTTAAATAAAAAAAAAAAAAAAAAAAAAAAAAAAAAAAAAAAAAAAAAAAAAATGTCGAAATTTCAATGCGATCGAAGGTCTTGATTCTAGGGTCACCAGCTTAATTAAAAAACATAAAAAAAAAACGGTAATTTTTATTTGTAGATTTGCTATAGCTCTTTCCAATAATATGTCCAGCTTTTTTATTTGATGTTTACCTAATAATAGATATCCTAAAGGCTTATACTGATAACGCCTAAAAGAAATGGGTGACACAATAGGAGATGGAATTAAAAAACAGTTCAAATAGGGGTAAATCATTTTATTAGACAGAGGCTCAAGTAGGCTCATTCATATGCAGTTTTTTATCTTGAACTCCAAAATTCCTCTTTGGAATCTCACATCACGCGTAGTTGCCATGTGGCCAAAGCCGTATCCAGGGGTGGGGTTAGGGGTTTTGACTCCCCCTCCCTCCACCGAAATGTTTGTCCGACTCGTAAAAACGTAACTAAATTAAATATAAATCAATTTTTGATGCATTTTTGTATGTTTTTTTGTAAACCTCCCCAAAACAAAATTATGATTTGTCTTTGCATGTGGTATCAAAAAATTTTTCCCAGGAAAAATTTTGCACATTTTAAGACATTAGCTGGATATAATGGGAAAATCAACACAATATTTGCATTTTCAAAAAAAAATATTAACTTACATGACAATAACATACGATTTTTCCAAATCAGCTCTTCGTTTTTTTTTTTTTTTTTTTTTTTTTTTTTTTTTTTTTTTTTTTTTTTTTTTTTTTTTTTTTTTTTTTTTTATAGCACTGAATAATATTATTTTCTTTTTGTAAATTGATTTTACATGTGTCTTATTTTTCCTCATTTACTGATTTTATTTAATTTCCGGTTCATTTTTCATTCGTGTTCTATTTCCTTTTTCTTCTTTTCTATTGCATATATACTCTAATATCAAATAGTTTGTGGTAACGAACTGTAAGTAAGGGGTAATCCGCCTCAACAGTAACCGAAACTCTAAAAAACGGAATTTCGGAACCAATAGATGCATCGAAACAATTTGATTTTATGCTGATTTCAAATATATAAGTTTCATCAAGTTTAGTCATACCCATCAAAAGTTAGGAGAAGGGGAGAATATTTGCCTTATTTTCGAAAAAAGGGAGAAACACCCCCTAAAAGCCACAAAATCTTAATGAAAATCACACCATCCGATCCAGCGTATCAGAGAATACTATTGCCGTTTCAAACTCCTATCTGCAAAATTTGGAATTTTGTATTTTTTGCCAGCAGAGATATCACGGATGCGCGTTTATTTGTTTTTTTTTCCAGGGGTGATTGTATCGACCCAGTGGTCCTAGAATATTGCAAGAGGGTTCATTCAAACGGAAATTAAAAGTTCTAGTGCCTTTTTAAGTGACCAAAAAATTGGAGGGCAACTAGGCCCCCACTAACGCTCATCTTTCTCAAAGTCACCCCATCAAAATTTTAAGATGTCCATTTTGTTCAGCATGGTTAAAAAATCTAATAGCTATGTATTTGAGGATGACTTAATCCCCCACAGTCCCCGGGGGAAGAGCTGCAAGTTGTGAACTTTGCCCATCGTTTACATATAGTATTGGTTAATGGGAAGTGTGCAGACATTTTCAGGGGGATTGTTTCTGGTGAGGAGGTCGGGGGGAGAAGGTTACGCAGGAGGATCTTTCCATGGAAGAATTTTTCATGGGAGAAGGGAATTTTCCGTAAAGGGGGTGCTGGATTTCCAAGCATTATTTATAAAATGAACATAAATTAAATTTTGAAAAAACAAGTTTTTTTTACTGAAAGTAAGGAGCAACATTAAAACTTAAAACGAACAGAAAATATTACCTATATAAGGGGAGTTGCCTCTCCTCAATAGCTCACTTACGCTAAGGTTTTTTTTTAACTTTTAAAAGAGGTAATTATTCTGATTAAACAGCCTTTGTGATTCAGGAGTCATTCTTAAATAACTGGAAAAAAAAAAAATCAAACTTAGGTTACTATAAGGTTATTATTAGTTAAAAATAAGTAAAATTAATGTACAAATTTTGTTTTTGTTATTCTTTGAAACCTGCATTAACATCTTTGAAACCTGCATTTAACAATCTTTGAAACCTGCATTAACTCAAAAACGTTCAGAAATTAAATAAAAAAACAAGTTTTTTAACTGAAAGTAAGGAGCGACATTAAAACTTAAAAGGAACAGAAATTATTACGCATATGAAAGGGACTGTACCCTCCTCAACTCCCTGTTATTTACGCTTAAGTTTGACTCTTTCTCACAACTCCACTTTTTAAAACAATAAAAAACTTTAGCGCAAAGAGCAGGGCGTTGAGGAGGGGACAGCCCCTTTCATTCACAGAACTATTTCTGTTCGTTTTAAGTTTTAATGTCGTTCCTTACTTTCAGTTAAAAAACCCATTTTTATTTATTTAATTAAGTTTAAACCTATTCTACTTGTCTCAGTGATTGCAAAGCTTTTTATAGAAAGTGATTTTATTTGCTATCTCGTATAGGTTCCATCATAATACTAAAATATTTTCAACTGCATCTATGGGAAAATAACTGATTCTATCCATGTAAGATATAATTCTTACGAGACATGTACATTTTTAACTATAACTAAAGAATAACAAGTTTTGGAATATAAGTATAGTAAAATGTAAATCGATAAATTAAGTTTTTAAAATAAATAAAAATATAATTTTTTATACTTTTCTTAAATATAAAATCTAGCTTTTAGTTTAATCATGATATTTGATTCTGTAAATAAAACTAGCATGAACCTTTTTAGAAAATCAAATTCAGGAATCAGGCTATGGAAAATGAGAATAATTTCTGGTCACTTTAAGCTTATGTACTACCCTCTTTTTTCACAATGGAAAAAAATGTATGCTAACAAAAATCAATACAGTAGCATTATTTTACAAAAATTCATGAGGGGGAATCGATTTTTCAAAATCTAGAGGGAAGCAAATTTTTCAATTTTTCCAATGAAAAAAACATCAAAAAAGGTGTTTTTTTAATTCTAGGGGGTATTAAAATCTGTGGACCACATGCCCCCAATGTAAAGCCTCCCACGACCATCGCCACTCCCCCCAGTTGACGCCACTGCATTAATAGTATCCTTCTTGTTCCGTGTGTAGAACTAGGGAAAACTTACTACGACATTAAATAGAATAATTCTCAATCCTTTACAATACGACGTCTCGTGATTTGGGAGCGTCTCAGAATTAAATTAGGAGCAATTGACGTAAGAGTTTCGTTTCACGATTATCATTCCAAATGAATTGATCCCATTTGGTCCAATGCTGATTCGACAGCAATCTATAATCTTATCTTTTTTAACAAAGATGAAATGAACCATCACCACAAGCAATATAGAAGATTTTATTTATAAGCTTGTAGAATATGCTGAGACCATTCAATATGTAAATTTGAAGAGGAAAAAACTTGACGTGGCCCAACAGAAAAGCAATAATCGAGCTAGGGAAAAAGACAAACTATGTGAAAAATGTAGGAGGCTATTTTAAAGCCTTGAGGCTTCTGAAGGACCCAGACCCGAAGGCCTGTCATGGATTATGTGCTAGTTTTATTTTAGAATCATTTTAAAGTGTTTATACCATTCGCGTGGCAAAAATGCACCTAACGACATAACGACAATATATTTTAACGACTTTATATATTCTAACGACAATATATTTTTATTATATATAATTTACTCTTATTTACTAAGTTTTATGCCAACTTTAGCTATGTTGGGTTGGATGAATAGAATTAACGCAGTAGGTAGTAAACGCACTCATGGATTGAGAATCATGTTGCCCTTTTTGGGGTAACATAGTAAAGAAAGAACCCTAGCCAATAGGACCGGGAATTTAAAATCACGTTCTGAAAAAAAAAACTGTCAAGTGAGGAAGAATTACGGTTCAAACCTTATGCAGGAATGGTAAATAAAAAAAAATTGCATACCTCTGCTGAACTCCTCGTTCCACACTTAATCACCTACTAACGTCACTACAACTAATAACGTTATAGGGTATACCACAATGAGAAAGGACCTACATTAAAACTATTCTATCAACTGAATCAAACGCCTGTTCCTAATTAATGATAAAATTTTATTGAAAAACAACTTTATGGGAATTTCAAAAAATTAATATAAAACTCCTTGGAAAAGGGTTTGGGATGTAAATGGGAGCTCTGCCATTGGGGTGATCATGATTGAAAACCCAACATAGGAGAACTAGAGTCTCCAATTTTCAGCAACAAGGAAAACCTCTTTTGACATTGAAGGCTGTGATGCGTCTCCTTTTTTCTGTTTTTTTTTTCAGGGATGATCATACTATGCCAGTGGCAATAGAATATAGGAAGAAGGCTTATTTGAACGAAATTTGCCTTATCTAGCGGCTTTTTTAAGTAATAGGAGATAATGTTAATAAAATGCATGTTTTTGACAAAAACTGGATCTTCACATACAAGATAATATAGTACAGGTATCTTTTGAAAAAAACCTCTGCGTATGATGTCATGTTTGAGTCCCTCAGCTTCCAAAATCGAGAAATTTCGTCATATTTCATAAATTTCCGTCAATAAACTAGTACAGAGAGTACAAATTGAATAAAAATTGAATTTACAATACAACAAAAACTTTATGTCACAAAAAATCGTATTTTTTGCAGTTTTTTCTAGCCTCTTAAGTAAATAAAGTTTTCATTTACCTTATTCTAACGATTACTGACATGACTTGACTTAACACTTAAGTCCCGTCCGTCCTTGAAGGTTGTCTTGGGGCCTCTTTCTTTTTAAGGGCGTGGATGTGCCTTCTGTATGCCTTACGGTCATCTGCTAGGTGAAGAAGGTCCGAGAGGCGGTGAGGTGCGAAGTTTTCCTTCCACCTTTTTGGGGGACGAGAACCGTGAATTTGGCCTTCGAAGGTGATTTTCGGGAGACGGGACTGACTCATCCGTTGTACATGACCGAGCCATCGAAGTTGCTGGAGCTGAATCTTCATGAGAATTGTTTGTTGTATTTAAGGCACTCGAGAAGTTCGACGTTTGAGATTCGATCAAGGTCAGTGATCCCAGCGATGCGGCGGAGGCACTTAGTTTCAAATGCTGCGAGTCAACGATTGTCTTCCACCTTCAGTGTCCATGTTTCACATGAACAGATTGCGATGGGGATGATCAGGGTATAAAAAAAATCGTGTCTTAAGCCGCAGAGACAAATCCTTGCTTCGCCATATAAGGGCTTAAGGGCATAAGGGCTTGGGAACTGGAACTTGTGAGGGAGAGACGTCTTTTAATGTCTTTTGAGCGACTGTTGTCGCTGGTGATCAAACTACCGAGGTATGGGAACTCGTCGACCGACTGGATACTCTCTCCATTAATTTTCAGGTCTGGCTTAACTGTATCCTGCGGCTTTCGTGAGCAGCAAATAGCCTTTGTTTTTTATGCATTTATGATCCTTTCAAAAAACTAGTGGCTTCGAGGACGTCGTTAGCAACGGCTTAAAGATCCCGGGGTGTTGCAGTCATTTCGTCGATATCATCGGCGTAGGCTAGCTTATCTGTCTGAACATCCCCTATATGTGCGCCGCAAGTTGTTTCTACCAGGGATAAGACTGCTGTGAAGGAAAGGTTAAACAGATCTGGAGACATGAGGCATTCTTGAAGGACACCTGCGAACGTCTGGAAACTGTCAGTGAGACCTTCACTAGTCATTACGCAACTCCCAAATTTGGAGTACATATCTTTAATAAGTTCGACTAGATTTCGTGGGATTCCGAAATGGAGTAGGATTTGCCATAGGATATTTCTCCAAATAAGGCCGAATGCTTGCTTAAAGTCGATGAAGAGCTGACACAGGTTGCGACCGAATTCCAGATATTTCTCTAAAATCTGGCGCAAAGTGAAAACTTGGTCAACGGTCAATCTCCCAGGGTGAAAACCGGCTTGGTATTTTTGGATGACTAAGGAGACACGGTCCTGATCCGTTGAATTACAATTCGGGTGAATATTTTGGCAGTTTGATTTGTTAGGTTAATTGGACGGTAATTATCCCATATCGCCTTTGACCCCTTCTTGTGTAGCGGAACAATTGTCGCTTCACACCAAGAAGCTGTGAAATGACCCTCTTGCTAGGCAGCGGATACGATCTTGTGGAAAAGATCTGTAAGTGGTTCACACTGGACTTTCAACAGTCCAAGAGATTTCAAGATTCAATCGGGTTTAATTAAAACAAATAAAAATAAATAAACTTCTCTATGCAAAAAACGCACGTTGAGTCCCTTAAAAAAATAACGATTCCTCCTAATCACGCCTTACGACCCTCGCTTTACTCCTCAACACAACCACATCCCTCGACCATACAAGTCACTATCTAAGAGATTCCCCCTTCCTCCCCAAAAGCATAGCTACCTTAACCTTACAAAAAAATAATCAATCAATAAAACAAAAAAAAAACAAAAAAAAAACGAGATAATAATGATAATAATTAAAAAAATCTCAATTATTAATAAACTCTATTTATTGAACATTCAATAAGATATTTTTTCAAATTATTTTTAAAAGACCCAAGGGAGCTCCTACATCTCAGCTCTTGTGGAAGCATGTTCCACACTTTCGCGCACCCACATCCGGTGCAAAATCTGACTGTACTGTAGGTGTTCGTCTCACCAGAAGGTTTGAGGCAGATCTCGTGTTCCTAGGATGCTGTTCCAATACCAACTGGAATAGACTGTGGAATGCTGATGGAAGTAATCCGGAGAAAAATTTGAAAACGATAACTGAGCACGATAAATAATAAAGTGATTCACGGGAAAGAAAATCGTCCATATTTCTGATTATTTTCAGGGCATGTTTGTGGATTGAATCAAGCCATTTCAGGTGGCATGTAAATGTTGACTGCCAAATTGACGCCAAATACTGTAGATGAGGCTTGATAAGTCCATTATAAAGTAGACGAAGGGTTTTTTGAGGGCATGTGTGTTTCAGTTTCCTGATGATCCCAAGATTACGGGAGAGCTTCAGGTCTACAGCGTGGATGTGATGTACAAAGGATAAGTTTTCGTCAAGGAGTACACCTAGTTACCTGGCATAGCCAGTTTTCGGTCGTCTGATCGTTCCTCGAGAAGGGGAAGGGGCCTTGTTAGTCTTCAGAGCTTGTATGGCGTCTTCGACCTCAGAATGGAGAGGAGGGTGGGCTGGGGTCTGAGACAGTAACGGGAAACAGGTCTAGGACACCAGGGTTTGGAATGATATCAGGATTAAGCTTTTCTTTGAAATGCTCCATCCATCTTGATCGGATACCTTCTGTGCTTTGTATCTGGAAGCCGTTTCTATCTAGCAATGCACAAGAACTGAGAGGTTTCTTGCTTGCTAGCTCACAAACTCTCTTATACATAAAGTGTGAGTCGCCTTTCTTTAAATTGGACAACACTTTTCACATTTGTCTTTTATGTAGGTGCGATGGGTTCTACGGGTGGCTTTTTCTACAACACGCTTCAACTGCTCATATCTGTCCCTGCTCTCTCTGTCTGACCTGTTGCTGTGTTTTCGTTTTTCAGCACACAATAAAGTAATTGTGTCGGCTATCCAAGGCTTTTTATCACCCTTTTTGGTTCCTAGAGCGGACACGTCTACGTCACTGATGATCTGGGAGGAGTCTGTGACCAGTTTATCGATATCCTCTTTAGATAGAGTTATAGGAGTATCTGAAAGAAGGTCCAATATTTGAGTAATAGGTTCCTCGATGTAAGTCTGGCCGGTTTGAGGGTCTTTAAGGAATGGTCGCTGTCGAAATCACCACCTACGAGGTTGACAGTATGTAGCAGAGACGATTTCCGCCGCCTAGAGACGAGCCTGAAATCAATAAAATAACGGGTTTTTCCATCCGGAGAGGTCCATGTCGCCTTACGACGTTCTCTGTGTTTGAAGAGAGCATTGGTAATGGCCAGATCGTTGTCTCTGCAGAATTCAATGAGGAGTTCTCTCCTCAGGTAAAGTCGTCCAAGGCCATATTTACCCATAACATCTTCATTTCCAGCAGAGGTGTTACCAACAATAGCATTGAAGTCGCAAATGACAACGACAAGGTCTTTTAAGGAAACTGCGTCAACTAGGCTTTGCAGTTGAAGGTAGAAAATGTCAGACTGTTTATTTGGTTTGCTGCAGTCAGGAGCGTAGACTTCTGTTATCGTGATGTTGATCGGTGATCCTTTCATTCGTATCATAATCAACCGTTCGGACACAGGCGTTACGGAAATCAGGGATCTTCGTGCTTTACTCGATATCAGAAAGTCAACACCTTGGCGATGGATGCCATCGGTTCTCCCAGACACTATCAGACTAGTGTTGCCGATCCTTTCTTCATCAGTGGTAGGGAGGTGTGTTTCTGGAAGTCCCACAATATTCCATTTATATCAGTTTCGTTAATTTAAGACGATATCTATTTTGCCTTGTTTAGCAAGCGTCCTAATGTTCAGGGTTCCTATAGATAAAATCAATTTAGGGGAAAGTATAGCCTCCGGGATCAGAGTTGTCAATGTAGTTAAAGGGTCTCCATTCGCGAGATTCTCGATCGTCAGATCGTCGGTTGCCCCGGACGTAGTAACTTCGTCGGTTGCCTCGGACGCGCTAACTTCGTCGGTTGCCCCGGACGCTGTAGTGTTGGTTCTCGTTCTTGGTCGTTTCAACTTCATAATTATTAATAAGAAAGAAAGTTTCTTGGCTAATTTCAGGACGGTGGTAAGCCACTCCTCTCCATCCCTAGCAGGGGCCGGCTATATCTACTACCGATAATGCGCCCTTCTGGCGTCCTACATCACCTGCAATTTTGCAATTGCCGGGAGAATGTTTGTGACCGACGGGACGTATCCATACGCCGATGGGCCCTGCCCAGTGCAAATCAGAGGGACCTTCCACCTCCTCCGCCTGAATTTATGGCCCCCAGACGTGGGTGCTCCAGCTATATTTCAAGACCCTCAGAGACTGGGTCCCCCCTTGGTTTACGCCTCCCTACCAGGAGGTGCCCTACATATCTACAGGACGTTCCCCTATCCACCACCTGGGGACACGCTTAGTGGCCTGCTAAGTGAATGCTAGAACAAGCTGCTAGTCAAAACCTAACTATACTATACAAATAGCGTGGCAAGAGTTTCTCTTTTGGTGAAATGCAAGCGAAGCTGCAAAGAACCTGCAAAGTCCAAAAGAACCTGCAAATTTGCAGGGCATAGGAGGTTTATCACGATAACAAGGCAAGAATTCTTGGTAAAAATGCAGATACAATTGCAATTTTGCTTAAAATTGCATGCTATCAACTGTTGCAATCTATCTTGCAGCATCCAACCATCCAACAACTTCCAGAAATTTGCATAGTATAGTTAAGTTTAGACCATTGACCATTTCACAATGCATGTTATCTCGAATATGTAACTATATCATTCAAATAGCGTGGCAAGAACCTCTTGTTTGCAAAATTCAGGTACCATAATTTATTTGCTTAGAATAGCATGCTATGCTATTTGCTATGATGCTATGTTTTACTATTTAACATAGCAATTAAGCTAGGTTTATAAGCGTATCAGCAACTGACTATGCCATGCAAATAGTAGATAGCATGATGTAAATAATGATATAGATGAATCGATAATTATTTTATTCTCAATAAATAATTAAATTATAAAATAAGGAAATTCTAAGTTTTTCAACTTTTTATTTGTTAAACGTTAAAGAACGTATTAACCGAAAAGTGATTATTTACCCCATGGAGGAACAATTTGGTACATATCATTACGATCAATGAACGTACGTTGAAATTAAGTGCAAGCGATGCTTTTAATCGAAACAGTTAATTTCAAATAATCATAAATAATTTTTAATAATTTCGATGCTTTTAATGGAAACAATGAATTTCAAATACAGCTAAAACATTGAGGTGGAATCGACTGAAAAAACTAAGAAAGTTGTGTATAATCTTCATCAGATCATTTTGGATATATTCATATTAACAAAGCAGGAGACAAAATTAGAAGCAACAGCCAGGGATTAAGCCCTCAATAAAAAAAAAAAAAAAAAAACAAATTTTGGCGTACACACCTGGCAACAGCATAACTGTTAATGTTGTTGTGTGAATAGGCATAGATAGCCAAAGTATGTGCAGTTCTACAATCCAGAGTGTGACAGTTGTCAAAAGATTAATTATCTGATGAATAATGTTATTCTTTATGATCTCTCCAAACCCAAAAGACTATGAACTCATATTTGAGAATTGATATGCTACCATGAAAGACTGAAATTGGAGAATGCCGACTTTCACCGGTGAATATCGTCAATCACAAATTTGATTGTTGACAATTACCGGTGGGTGTTCATGGTGAACGTCGACATTCATCGGTGAAAGTCGACATTCTCCAAATATTGGTCTTTCACTGTAATAGATATACAGAATACTTTCGAGAATATTTTGTTCAAACGACAAAGATCCCGTGGTTAATGTCAAGAACTACCCCTCAATTTTTCGTAGAATTCTGCACTAATACTTTAGACCAGGTGACCCTTTTAAGAAAACCCTGAACAAAATTCTGAAAAACCCTTTAAAACTATCATAAGTACTCACTTGTTTTATTCTTAAAAATGAATTGCTTAACTTTATCTCTCGCCCCCCCTGATGGATACATATATAGTAGCATAAAGTATTAGGACCGTTCAAATAGCATAAATATTCACTACTTGAGCAGCGTTCACTACTGTAAAATGTTAGCACTCCCCGTTTACTATTATTCCAAAATATATTGGCAATATGTTAACTAGACTATGTAACTATCCATCAGGGGTGGGGGTAGGGGGTAAACTTAAGAATTCGTCCCTTTAGGACCAAGACAAGTAAGTATTTATGTTTGTTACTAAAGTAGTTTTCAGTTTTTTAAATTTCCTTCAAATGGTTCCCTAGTCTTGAGCATTACCAGTTTTACTAACATATATCTAAATCCCTCCAGAACACCTTTATGAGCATATGAAACCATAAAACCTTTATGAGCATATAATGTTCATTTAATTCTATAATGAACTTTTTTCAGAGACAATTCCATGGTTTCCAAAGAAAATTAGAGATCTCGACAGATTCGCCAATCAGATTTTGTCGTATGGTTCTGAGCTTGATGCTGACCATCCAGGATTTACTGATCCAGTTTACAGAGCAAGAAGAAAGCAACTGGCTGATATTGCCTTCTATTATAAACAGTAAGTGTAACCAAATTCAAGCTTCTCAAGTTGACAGTTGTTTTTTTTTAATGATCCAAAATTTCATTTAGTCAGTAAAGAGCAAGTGTGAATGCTTGGCCCTTTTAGAAAAATTTAATAAAAACAAATAAATCCGTGTATACAGGTAAAGACCAGCTGAAACTGGAAACCAAAAAAAAAATAATTAAATATTGAAGTGAACTTAACACCAGGGTCGTATCCAGGATTTCTTGGGGGTGGGGGGGGGGTTTACAAAAATAATTTTTCGGGAAGGGGGAGGGTTAGAAAAAAACTTTAAAAAATGTATCAAAAATGTGTTTATATTCATCTCTGTTACGTTTTTACGAATCTGACATGTATTGGGGGGGGGGGTTAAACCCCCTACCCCCTGGACACGACCTTGCTTACCACCCTTACAACTCCAAGAAAGTGTAATAGGATCCATTCAATAATTACTCAAAATTAGTATAGTATATCTGTAATATACACCTAAAACATTTTGCACTATAATCCCCTATAAAACTTCAAATCTATTCAGAATGAAGAAACAGGTCAATCAAAAGACACTTCAGGCGCCCTGCTTATTAAAATAAAGGATATGCAATATCTTAGGGGATCGGGTTGAAACTTTCACGAGGTATTGGAGGAGAAGGAGAGAAAGAGGATTCAAATTTTATGTTCGAAGTAGAAGATGAGAAGGCCCGGACCTTTTGGTCTCCAAAATATTGCTTCGCCCCCAAAAAATTCAGCTACTTTTGTCTTAAAGGTTTGAAACTTATATCCTTAAGTCCCTGGTCAAGGGGACTACTATGCAAAGAAAAACTTGAAAAATTCATTTCGCCCAAAAATGATCCCAATTCTTTCCCCGTCAATTAGGATGGGGAAAAATTTTATTCCCTTCGTTCAGCCTAGTTGTGTTACTTCCATACCAAAAGACTAAAAGAACCGCGATGCACAGAAATAGGGCTTAAATTTAGTCTCTTCAGTCGGTTTGAAAATGATAATTCAAAAATTCTTAAAAACTAAAATCTATTTTGTCTAAAAATGGGTGAAAAACTTGATTTCCGATAGGCCAAGCATCGTAATATATCTGGCCCAGACCAATAGAAGTTAGCTGACTGGGATTGTTATTAATCTTCCCAGATCAAAAACTAAATAATTCGTGGTGTTGATGAGACCATACATTTTCTGTCTCCAAATCTGACTGAAAATTGCACTTACACGTTATTGCACAAAATGGAACTCTTTGTTGAAAAAATAGAAACTAATTTTTGCTATATCGAGTCTTGACACCTAAAAAGGGGCCCTAAAATTATTTTTTCTCTGATAAGTTTGAAACTTATAGGAGAAGCTTACGTAGAAAGGCCCAGGTAGACTTCAATACCGATAAAAGCTTTTGAACTTTGGTTGAAGTGAATACAAAACATATTTTAAACATTTTCTCTTTTATCATTATAGCACTGAAAATAAAAAAAATGCTAAAACTTTCAAGAACAAATATTGTTATATTTTAAACAAACAGTCTACTGTCATTAGTCTGATATACAGTACATTTTATTTGTACTATTCCATGTTTCAAAATTTTCCTTTCAAATGTTCAACAAATCAATTTGTAAAGCATTTATTGACTCGGTAATTAGAAAAATCACTTCGAAGAACTATACAGACTGCTTTCCGATATTCTTTTTTAATTTTCATTTAGGCAACGAATCTCCATAACGTTGAATGAAATAGAATCAAAATGAAAGCCTTTGCGAAGGAAAGCGTTTAAAAAAAATAAAAAAAAAGTCATATTGAAAGTCAGAGATATAAGCATTCTCATAATTTTCTTTTTCTTTCCTGTAATCTTGATTAGCATTTTTTTTTTTTTTTTACGAAAAATCATTCCTGTATTTAATGTTGTGTTTTACAACTATTGGTGCGAGTAAAAGAGGGGACATAAACAAACTATATCCAAGGATACTACGGAGTTTAACCCCCCCCCCCCGAAATTTTTGTCTGACTCGTAAAAATGTAACAAGAATGTGTATAAACAAGTTTTGATGCGGTTTTAAAGTTTTTTTTGTACCCCCCCCCCCCTCAAGGAAAAATAAACCCCGAAAAAAAATCATGGATATGCCCTTTGACATAATACATTTTAGAAAAGATTAATACCCAATCTTTTTGTAGCACTTTAGGGAAGGTTTTTCTTCCTCTAGTTAAGAGTAAATGGTATTCAAATTAATGTACTCTCTTTTCCCATGTTTAGGATATCTTCAGTGTATTTTCTTCGCCTTTCTCAGATTGTATTTGCTGTCACAAAAGGCTTTAGAAATCTTTAAAAAAAAAAGCTGGCCAAATGCTAGAATTAAAAGCTGACATAATTATTGTCAACAGCATTTGAAACTACAAATACAAAGCTTCAAAGTCGTGGCTTCTTACATTAAAGCTAAGCGACTTTTCACTCTCCATAAATCGTCATCGGCTTTACTTTTTCGTTTCTTCGTCACTGGTTTTTAAATTTCTAAGACTCCTTTCTATTTTTATCAACCATTGTGCTTGTCATCACAAGCTCAGTCTTGAGCATTTGTTAATACTGTTTACTTAGTTAATTGTTATTCTTGGGATTTTCGGAACTTACTCATGCATGTCTTGCTCACCTAATTGAAAGTTATGTGCTATAGTTTAAAGTACAACGATTGAAAGACATAATCTCAATAAAAGCAGACTAAACATGGAATTAAAACCCAAGACGTGCTCAAAGAAGAATCTCGTATGAGGGACAGATTAAACTTTGTCAAGAAACAAAAAGGGGGAAGAGATATGACGCCTCGATATCAATTCTGGAGTTAAGAACCAGTCTCTATTTTCCACACACATGGATAAAACTGCTAATTCCTTGGCATTTCACAGCTTAACAAAAGGCTCATGACGAAATGCCAGCTTGACAAAATGAGGGATAAAAAGCAAATTTCTTGGCATTTCTTAGCTTGACAAGATGGTACACTATGTATTCTCTCAAAAGAAAGCTTAAAATTAAAAGAAAACTCCTTTTTTTAACTTAAAAATTTAAGTGTCTCAATATACTTTATGCTGAGTTATATGTTCCCTCAGAAACAAGCAATTTTATGACAAATCTGTAGCTGTAATTTCCACCAAAACGACAAAATGTTCATGTCATTGAACTCCTTAGTCTCATATAAATCCATTCACCGAGCTAAATTATGATATTACTTACACTATTTCTTGAGGAAGGACCTAAACTTGCTAAGAAGATCGGAAAACTGTCATTTTTCGAAGATTGTTACCCACTTTTATCGTGTCTTAAATCTAAAAAAAACATACACGCCAAGTTTCAAAAATGTAACTCGACAGAAGGATAGAATTCAAACCCAGCTAATGAATGATATTAAAAACTGTTGCCTTTCATCGTAGGAGAGCAGAAAAATAACATAGTAAAATTAGCAGAGGAAGAGATAAAATAGCACAAAAAGCAACTAGCAGCATAAAATGCAAAAAAAACACAAACAAAGAAAAAAGATAGAATAAAATTTAAAGAATAAAATTATATTCTCTGAATCCTCTAGATAGATGTCACTGAAATTGTAGAAAACATTTTAAAAGAGATTTTGAATCTAAGATTCAAACATTTTGAATCTTATTTATTAAATCATAATTATTTTTAGTGGTCAACCAATTCCAAAAGTGGATTATACAGAAGAAGAAATAAAGTCGTGGGGAATTGTCTTTCGTCAACTTACAAAGCTTTTCCCTACTCATGCTTGCAAAGAATTTAACCATATCTTTCCTCTGCTCGTTGAAAACTGTGGCTACCGTGAAGACAACATTCCCCAATTGGAGGATATTTCCAACTTTCTGAAAGGTAGAAGCATTTTCTTTTTTTAAAACTGGGATTATGCACGGAATCAATTTTCTGTTGCTCCCAATAAATTTGAATTCTCAGAATTCTATGATTAGTGATTCATTTACCATTCTTATTAAAGTATCAAGGATGCTTGATATTTCAATATTCTTATTGAGATATAAAGTTATTTTTGTTACTAAAAGTAAATATTTCTATAAGTTCTAAGTTTGTGATTTTAGAAGGTTTGTTTAAGAATGGATATGATTTTAATATGATTTTAATGATTAATCTAATAGGATTCATAGTTGAAATAATAAAATAGCATCAACTCATTAAATTAGTTTTTAATTTTGATTAATGTATGTTAAGGAAATATTCGAGTGTTGAGTGTTAAGTTAGTAGTAGCAGGGTACATGATGTTGTACTTATGTTTTGTTTTTTAAATCCCTTCTGGGGTTAATGTTTATTATTAATTTTTTTGTGGATTTGTTTGAAGATCCATCCTCCATATAGTGCTTTTGTATTTGGAGGGGATGTTTTTATGTTAAGTTTTTCGTTAATAATCGATATTAAATTAATTAAAATTAATAAATTTTGTCGCTAGTCGTTTAACCTTTCTTAAGATGAACTTTGTACTCAAAGATACCCACCCATAGGGGGAAGACCAGGAACGGTTGACATCCCATCATTGGGAAGACTAAAAACCAATTTGGTATGTATAATTCCGTAGTTTAATAATAATAAAATTTAAAACATGTAAAAATACTTTTATCTTCAAATGGAATAAAAATTAAAAAAAAAGCTTCTTATTGTTCTAAATAAATTATCCTTGTGTTTTAGGGGTAGTTCTTAAAGAATTGGGACAAAAATGCAAACTTTAGCACCAATCTTGCAACTACTAAAAGGCAGGTTGTCGCTGTACTTGAATTTTAGCGATAAATCATAATTTTCTAATTTTACAGAACAGTGATATTATTCATTCAGAAACAGTCTCCATTATAAACACTTGAGTAAAAAAAAATAATAATAATGAAAACTATTTTAACAAAAATAGACAGAAAACTGTATTGCTAATATAACTGATTGAAAATTCTGGTATATGGCTTCTTTAGTTATTAGCATCCTGTCAACACCAATTTTGATGAGACTGCCAAATAAACACAATATATTTGAATTGAAAGAAGCCATTGAATCAATAAAATTTAAGAGGGTATATATATATCATCAGATAATTGTACGTCTCATGAGAGTAGTAACACGATTTCTAAGCTGATTTTTGCTTCGAGCAGCCATATTTGGCTGTTTTAATGGAATTGATTGGACATTTTTAAACCATAGAATTTTTTAAAACTAGGACTTTTCTAAACTTTCAATTTATCAATGCAAAGATTCAATTCAGAGGCCTCTTTAAGTGATTTTTTTTGCTTATCAGGGCTCAGACATTCATATCTGAATCCAAGATATTTTTTAGGAGTCGATTTTTCTGACACTGCTAAGCAGTACGGCTTCTTCTACTGTATTCAACTGAATCACTTTGACTGAATCACTGTATCTATTCAAACTGAATAGCTGGACGTCGGGGCCGTGTCCAAGATTTTTTTTTCTCGGAAGGGGGGGGGGGTGTATTTTTTTCGGGGGGAGGGTTACAAAAAAAATAAAAAAAACACATCAAAGATTTACTTATATGCCTTTTTGTTACGTTTTTACGAGTTGGACAAACATTTCAGGCACGGGAGGGGGGGGGGGTTCAAACCACCTAACCCCTCCTGGACACGGTCTATCTTGACGTGCCTGCTGACTTTTGGGGGTGCAGCAAGCTAGATAACTCTGCTTTTCTAGATAGACCGATCAACTGCAACAGACATGTGATAAATTGTGGTGCCAGCCATGTCTAGTAAAATGTCGAGGTTATTATTTCATCTGGCATGATGTCTCGCAAGACCAACTAATTCTTCTAATTCTTATGAATTGGGAAAAGATAACAGTAAATAAGAAAAATATAATAGTAAGGAATAACATTTAGTATATAAACACAAGTTCGCATTTACGATGAAAAAGGGAGCATTTTAAAAACTAGCGAATTGAGAAGCGAACGATTGAGCTTGAAAAAAAAGATCATTTTGCATACAATATGAAATGATTTTCTCTCTGCCATGGTTCTGTATATTTTTCTTTTTGTCATTGAAATCTGAGATACAGAAAAAGTAAGCTGTTCCAATACATCAAAAGCTAAATTTCACTGATAACTTTATTCAATTTAAAGACTTCGAGGCTCTTCTTCCCTTGAACCAGAGAGCCCTGGATAGTATTGCCCATCCACTAGAAAGAAATGTACCCTTTGATCACCAAAAAAAATGCTTTGTTGGCAATTTTATCTGTGCGGAACGTGCATTGATAGAAGCTGAAGCAGTCCGCTCAATATAAAAATATTTTATGATAGATTTCGCTTTGTTAGAATATTCTTCATTACCTTCACGGTTCATAAATTTGTTAATACTTTAAGGGAAGGTGGTAAGTATAACAGAGTAATTTTCAGTGTTAGGTAGTAACAAAATTGGTAAAGACTTGCCTTCTTCACCGACGAATGGACTACTAAATAGTCAGGTAAACAGCCTTGAAAACTTTAATGTTATGCTATCTTCAACAAACTGATATATACCACTCACTAGGTCACAAATGCTGTTGGGGCTACTACCCATTAGTTTTTTTAATTTTTTTTAGTGGTCATTCAGACAAAAAAAAATCATAAAAAATTTTGTTCCAATAAGCTCCAGTGTTAAATTAATTGAGACGTAGCTCAAGTCAAAGAGTATGGGTAGCTTATACTCTTGATAGTTACATCTACAGAGCGTTTTTTGCCGTTGCTACTCTAGCGTGTACACACTGGGCAGTAAACATTCTACCGTCGCAACATAAGTCTATCATAATAGATGTAATAGATCATAACAGATCATAAGTAAGTTTAAAACTGTGATTTGAAGAATACATCATAAACCTTAAAATAGGTCTGAAACTTTCAATTTTCATAGAAAATAATTGAAAAAAACAACAAATTTGCCGTTCCTCCTCTATATTGAAAAATACATTGTACGCCAACCTACATTTGGTTGAATCCATTACACGTACAGGCATTGGGGGCATTTAAATTCAAAACTATTGTGGTAACCAATAGGTAGAAACTTCTTAATGTAAATGAATTCAATTTTGTTAAAATAGTGTTTAGTTTACAGCACATAAATTGTATTAAAACTCATTTTTTTTTTTTATGATAAAAGGCTTGGATTTACTTATGGTCGAAGGTAGGGGCTAATTTGGGCCCAATCCCATGACAATTCAAATTTCCTTGAATTTCTGGGCACTTCCCTATCAAGTTTTTATGTTATTTTTTTTTATTTTTTTTTTACAATTACCCTCTCCCTTCCCAGGAAAAGAAATTCATTCATGACTTCCAATTTTATTTTTATTACATTAGTCCAGTAAATATATGGAAAAAATCGACGATCTGGGACAAAATTGCAATATAAATGATTTTTATACCATTTTGTACAGAAAAAATTATGTACAACATACCAAAAGTCCCCGAGAGTCCCCTTGGCGGAACAGGGTGAAAAACGGGGGGAAAGGAGAAAATCCAGGGGAAAACTCGAGATTCTACCACCGGTAGTTTTGTATGCTGAGAATATCATTCCTGATGCTCTTGGGTCCTAAAAGATAGAATATATGTTTTTTCATTACTGTGTAATAAGTCGTTCCCCCGTTTTCCCACTTACAGGAGGAAAAGAGGGGGGTAAATAAAGATCCTGTACAGCAGTCTGCAAGACTTATTTTCTGGGGGTTCCCGTTGCGAGAAGAATGAACATGTTACCTTAATTGCTCTGTCATTAGCCTTTTCCCCGTTTTCCAGTTAGTAGGGATATCAAGATATCCTCTAAAGGGAAAAGATAGTCAGACGGCTCTACAGAATTCGGAGAGGAGATACAGGTCTATCAACTCGGTTTTAAAACCCTCTAACACCGTTTTGACGAGAGTTTATTATCCTATTCCCTGGTGCTTCTCTTTTCCTGTTTGCTGGAGATTCACTACCTACTGGTAGGTTCAATCGGTCAAGCAATAATGCAGGCTGGCCGTCCCCAATCTTTGCTCGCTCCTTTACAAGTATACCTTGGAGTCCAGCGACACCAGAAATCTTGTTCACGTTTTCCCATCGACCAGCTGAATAGGCTAGGTTTTTCTACTTCTTACTCTGAAGTGCTTCGATTCGAGCGTTCTGCCGCAGTAACTTATGGTACAGAACTTCCAGGAATAACTTCTAAGACTCTCATCCAGTTCATTGGCGACAATGTCGACCACAAAATTTGCGCTATTGACAGAAAAGGTACTTTCCATGGGGTGGGCATGCAAGCTGCTACCCCACCAAGCCTACCTAAATTTCCAATCATAATCCCAAGAGTAGTTGTAAACCATGAAGTATTCCAGCAGGTAGGACAAGTGCCTTTCTTCTTCTACTAAAGAAGCCAACAGGAGAACAGTCTTGTGTACAAACCCATCCCGACCATCACCTTCGACGAAAAGATCGATGGCATTGACCTACTGTGGCATGCGAGCTGGATACATGACACGAATGGGGTTAGATGGAGTGGATTTATGCAAGTAATTAACCATGGTTCATACAAAGGCGCTTCGTCGATTGTTTTTCTGCCTATGATCGACTATAATACCTCCGATCTTTCTTGTGCATACACGACCTTACGTTTTATCTCAGATAAAACACGCCAGCACGGAATGGTACCAGTTGTTATTTTCGACCAAAATTTGTACATGAAAGCGGTGAACATCATCAATGCTGAGTCTGCTGATAGTAATCTCAAGGCAGCAGTTCCAATGATCAGTGGTTCCCATTACCGTATGAGCTTTCTTGGAGTCATCGGGCACTTGATGACGCAAGCAGGAATGAAAGAAGTGCTCAAATGTCTATATTCTGGTAACACCATTAAGCATATCCTTAGCGGTAAGGCTGTTTCAAGAGCCATGAGAGCGCACGAGCTTATAGATTCAGCGTTGCAGGTGACTCTCATTTGCAAGCCGTATGGTTTTTACTGCACTGATGACATAGGTGTGAGTCATCAAGACTTTGCATAAGCTTCGGCAATATGTATAGCTCTACTGAATGAGGAAGCAACCCTTCAAGACGCATCCAACGCAGACTTAGTGCGTCGAATCCAAACGTGAATGATAGAGTTTCAAGGCACGGTTCAGAACAACAGGACTGCAAAAACATGGCTTCAGTATGTTCGGAGCGCTTAAGAAAGTCATCAGGGCAGAACGGACCGGAAACTAAGTGCAGTATCTTCAAGCACTCTCTGAGATGCTCCCTTACTTTGCAGCTGCAGGCCACAACCTGTATACGAAATCGGTGAGAAAATATCTTCAGCTAATGGAAGAGCTGAAAGAAAGTAACCAGAAGCTGCATAAAGAAGTCGCGGATGGAATGTATGTCATTCGAAGAAGCGATAGATTTTGGGCTGGGATCTCTCCCGACTTAGTAATTGAGCAAGTACTGATGAGGTCACTGAAAACAAGCATGTGATTCACGACATAAAATGGAATGAGTGAGACGCAAAGGTTGACCTGGACAATGTCAATGCCAGTGTGAGCTGAAATTAATGAGCTTATACAGTCCTCACCGGTGTTGAGTACGTGTCATCTGACCAGCATGTATCCACAAGACCAGCTCGGATAGAAACAGATAGAAAAGATGTAAAGGCTTTAGTAGCTTTTTTGCGCAGTCGTGTCCGTGCAACAACTGCACTCAATTGCGTAATATATCGAATGGCATGGTAGCAGCAAGGGATGTCAACGCGGGCGCAGCAAAGGCGATAGGAAAAGAAATTCTGAAGTCAATGGACGACGCCAATGCCGGTCGCTACATCTTCTTCCAACGTCTTGCAGCAGCAGCAACTACAACCGGAGGGGATATGGAAGAAATTCTCAGATTCGAACTCTTCAGCTATCCTACTGCCCTTTTCGAATCGTCAAGCCTGCCGTGACAGCCAGATAAACCGGAGCTCGCAAAAGCTATTTGGAATTTAGCAAACACAGAACCTGCGAACGTCAAAAGAACCGGAAAAATACATGATCGATGGTGGATGGCTGCTCCAGCATATTCCATGGAAAGCAGGAAACACTTTCGAACAGATTTGCAACAGCTACGTTTTATTTGTGACACAGAAGTATTCAAATGCTTCCGTCGTGTTTGATGGTTACACTTCAGGTCCGTCTACCAAAGATGTCACCTAGGCTAGAAGAACGAAAGGTATCCAGTGTCCGACCGTCGATGTTGCATTGAGTATGAGCTGCAAAGGAAGAAGGAGGATTTCTTGCGGAATCCCAACAATAAGCAGAACATTATTCAAGCTATTGGTAAGAAGCTTGTCCAAGCCGGCCTCGCTGTCCTTCATGCAGAGAGAGATGCAGACGTTCTGATTGCATTAACAGGTGTTAATGCGGCCAGGGAAAGGGTAACCGCAGTAGTCGGAAACGACACTTATTTATTGATCCTTCTTCTCCATCACCTGCCTCCGGAAGCCAGGGATCTCTACTTCGAAACCAGTACCAAGTCAAGAGCGCTGTCAACTAAATACTGGCACATCAACTTTATCAAAAGATCGCTGGAACAGGTTTGTCACTCCATTCTTGTTGACCACGCTTTTCTTGGTTGCAACACGACGTCCCGTTTGTTTGGGATAAGAAAGCATGCTGCCCTGCCTTTCCTGAAAAGCCATGAAGAATTTAGGAATAACTGTGAAGTATTCCTTAATTCGCGCTCTACGAAGAAAGAAGTCCAGCAAGCTGGTGAAAATATTTTGCTGTGTTTCTACAAGGTTAAGAAAGGGGAGGGTCTCAGAAAAGCTAGGTACAGATTTTATTTAAAAAACCTGAACAGCTCAAAGACATCAACTTTTGTGAACTCAGAGCTACTTACACCATCTCCATCGGCTGTGAAATTTCATTCTTATAGAGTCTTCTATCAGGTAATGGAATGACGTAATACTGCGTCAGAACTCGACCCAATAGACTGGGGTTGGCCATTATTCGACGGACACCTCACTTCGACCTAAATGTGATTCGTTGCTGTTGCAAGCGTTCCAACTGTGACAGTTCACGCTGTAGTTGCCCAAAAAATGGATTGCCTCGCACACTTGCTTGCAAAGACTGCCAAGGGATTGCGTGTTCCAATAAAGATGTTTTTGTTGATAACGATGAAGAAGACGATGTTTAGTACAAATTTTTGATCATATACTTTTTAGTTCAATCAAAACCGTAATTATCTTTTGCTGTGATTACCGAAGTTATCTGATTTGTTTCATTTTTACATTTAGTTTTGTCTCATGTTTCTATTATATAGTCGAAGGGAATCTGCCCACGTACTCCGAAGGCCCGATGCATTGTCTCCTCTACGGGGAAACACTGCAGAAAAGCAAGATACGAATATAATACCATGTTTTTCGACATCGTCGAGACAAAACATCTTGGGGGCAACATTTTGACCAGCCATATCGCACAACTCTCGAGGATACTGTTTTCTCCCTCCCCCTTCCCCGCAAAGGGAGAAATCGAACCAATTCCAGTGATAAAACAATATAACTTTCTTTTTTCGAGTTCTCCGCACAGAAAAAGAGAAGACATGAAATTTGGTCGCACTATAAATCTGCCCCTGAATTTTTCCGATTTCCCCCTTTCCCCCTATTTATGTACCCTGTTCCGCCAAGGGGATTTTTGGGACTTTTGATATGTTGTACAGAATTTTTTTCTCTACAAGACGGTGTAAAAATCTTTTATATTGCAATTTTGTCCCAGAGTTTCGTAGATTTACTGGACTATATACCCTCTGTAAACACGCTCTCTCATCAGCAGTTGTCAATGGTAAAAAAAAAAAAAAAAAAAAAAAAAAAAAAAATACCGAGTATTCTCTGCTTAAGCGTTAAAATAGGCGATCGTTAATTTTGCAGTTCGCTTATTGTGATGCCAATGTACGGCTGCATTGCTGCCGTCTGCGTTTGTTTTAACGAGCGTTTCTTTTTTTTTTTTTTACCGCCCAGTGTGTATGTCGCAATACTATTCTATACACCTCTAAGAAACGTTCGGTAAATTAAAAATGCTCGGTAAAACAAACGTTCAGTACATAACGCCAAGTGTGTCTCAGGCTTTATGGCTGTGTGATGGCTACCGCAAGCGTGACGTTGCTCAAATGTGACTTAGGTGTTACGGATATCTGGAAGTCCTCGTCATCAATATGCCGTGCAATTTGTACCTCATCAGCCCATGCATTTTAAACCTCATTTAGCACGGCCCACGAAGACCAGATAGATTTGATAAGAGCGGACAACTTACGTTCTTTGGCCTGATGTAAAAACATTTGTTTTCTTATTTTAACATACCTTGAGAGCTCATATGTTAACCTTTCACAGAACAATTATGTCTTACTGTATATTGTATAATAGCGTTTTGTTGTCTTACTGTATATTATAGGGGCTTACTGTATTTTATAGGTGTTTTACTTCAATCCCAATCGTAAAATTATGACCACATTATGAATTGACCACACTATGTTTAAAAATAATCCTTGTTTTTGAACAAAAAGCTGAGATAGCTTCATAACAGATGAACATCATATAAAGGCTGCATTGATTTTGGCTTCTATTTTTGAGGAAGAAACAGCAGTAACTCATTCTTGACAGTACAATTTGTTAGACACAGTGAAATAGAAAATAAATAACAATAAAAAAAATTTAAAGCATGAAAAATGAGCTGTTAAAGAGATTTTTAAAGTTAGTGTTTTTCTTTTTCTTCCGTAGCATAAGCATTTTTTTAAAGTTTAAGATACAATTAAAACAATACGTTCGTTCACTTTTCCAAACAGTAAGATATTGAACTAAGCTGCGACTAATACGGAGGTCGTTATATAATATTTTTTGGAGATATAAAATTTATATCTCACCCTCTCAAAGTTAAGATACCGCACCCCCTCCAACGATTGACCCATATTCTTTTCCTTACCTTATTCGGCCGACGATATTTTTAGAATCTTTGATACCTAAAGCTAATTTCCTTTTCCTTCCTTCTTAGCTTCCTTTAAATATCACAGCCGAATCACAGCTTCTAAGGATCGATCGTATAAATTAAGAGTAAAGAGCTATATTCTCTATTATTATACAACAAAGTGAAATTAAATACCAATGCTATATCAAATGCTCATTTGAGTTCTCCATCGAGAAAGGAATGTAGGATAGGATGAGATAAGATATGTATTTCAAAGAACACTATTATAAGCCCCGAAGGGCCGAAATCGAGTTTCGGAGTCAAATTTTATTATTCCTAATGTTTTTTATTTTTTTTTTTATTCTTTTTCTCACCCAATTGTTGATGCGAAACGGCTATAGTAGCTAATGGTGAAGCCTTAAGAACCGACAGACATAATAATAAAACATTTACTACAGTAGGGATTTCGAGTTCATATTTGTTTTCTGTGTTCAGAGTTTCCGGTTTATTTTTCGGGTTGCGCTTGTTTTAATTTTCAAAAAAAGAAATATAAAACGAAAAAGAGCTCTTGTATGTGCCAACAGAGCCGTCTAATGCAAGAGGCGCCATTAAGACACTTGCGAAAGATTCCTTTTTTTGGAAGGGTGGATATTAAAAAATAATTGAAAAATTCCAATCGAAGTGGCCATAAAGTCGAAAAAATATAGGAATTTTCTGATGCCGGGCATCAACCCCCGTGCGTGCGTCTCTGGAACCATTTCCTCGGTCAACAAACGATAGGGACTTCTGAAAGTAAATAAATTTTATTCATTTTACTTATTTTTATTCATACTATCTTATTACCGTCGCTACATTCTTTTCTGTTCATACTATCTGAAAAATATATAATATTCCTAATAACCTTTTCAAATACAATACATCATTAGATGGCATTAGCTTTCTGAATTTTTAGTTCCAATGGACCTTACCACTTATAAAGACTCCTCTTGACAAACAGAAAATGACCACTTAGGAGGTAGCTAACATCAAAATAACATATATTACATAAAAAGGTAACTTACTTCAATAGGGGCATCAACTTCATTTAGTCTCAAGGTCATAATTAACTGTATAGCATAAACAAACTTATCAATCAGAAATATATCAAGGAGGCATACTTTTGCCTCTATAAAGAGGCGACCCACCACAATGTTAAGCGATTTCCGGTCCTAGCGGTCGCAGAGAGACAGTGGCAATAGTATTTTGCAGCCCAAGCTCAAACTAAGAAACGTGCAAAATTTCACCCCCCTCTGACTTTATCTTCATGGGTAAAAGTGGGCCGGAAGTTTCGACCCTCCGACCACAGCCCCCCTTTAACGTTGTCCGATTGGGTTGAAATTTAGAGGTTAAGCTTTCCTAGGGCCCGGGAGCTTATCCTCGAAATTTCAGCTCAATCCGATCACTCCTTCCCTGTTTTCCAAAAACCAAATATAGCCACTTAAAGTTCAAATTTTTTTTTTTCTTAGCCACGCCTACAGGCCACAGTTGGCAACTGATCCGGGTGAACGAGGACTCATTCGAAGCAGAATTCGACCTGTTAGGGCCTTTTGATATTTTCAGACCGAAAAAATTATCCCCCGAATTTACATTTACGAAAAACCTCGTTTTCCTATAAGAACCCGCTATAAGCGGGCTCTTATCGTTTTCCTATAAGAGCCCGCGAAAACGCGGGCTCGTTTTCCTATAAGAGCCCGCAAGCCCGCAAGCTGTCAAATCAGCTAACAGTTAGTCTTAAAACGTTTAAAAAACGTGCAGAAATTATGTGAAAAAAAACTACGTTTTCTAAAGAGTTAAAGAGGCTGAGTTACAAGGTCGAACCTTAAAATGTACAGGGATTAGGAGGCACAGTTGGGGGCTGCCGCCCCCCAAACCCCCCGCTTTCGCAGCCTTTAAATAAAAAAAAAAATTTTTTTAAACTGAAAGTAAGGAGCGACATTAAATCTTAAAACGAGCAGAAATTATTCCGTATATGAAAGGGGCTGTGCCTTCCTCAACGCCTCTATCTTTACGCTTAAGTTTGACTTTCTCACAACTCTTTTTTTTAAACAATAAAGACTTTAGCGTAAAGAGCGAGGCGTTGAGGAGGGCACATCCCCTTTCATATACGGAATAATTTCTGCTCGTTTTAAGATTTAATATCGCTCCTTACTTTCAGTTTAAAAAACTTTTTTTTTTATTTAAAGGCTGCGAAAGCGGGGGGTTTGGGGGCGGCAGCCCCCCAACTGTGCCTCCTAATCCCTGTACGTTTTAAGGTTCGACCTTGTAACTCAGCCTCTTTAACTCTTTAGAAAACGTAGTTTTTTTTTTCAAATAATTGACTATAAAACAAGGAGCCATTGGAAAGAAGGTTGGCCGGCATTTACCCCACCCCCTCCCCCCGAAGATTACCCCTCCCGAAAATACCCCCGGAAAATACCCTCCCCCGTGGAAAATACCACCTGCAGAAAATACCACCCCCCGGAAAATACCCCCCGTGGAAAATAAGGCTTTTCAAATTTGAGAATTTGATTTCAGTTTTTTTTTTTTTTTTTTTTTCTGTAGGGGGAAGGAATTTTGGTACATGTGTACTATGCAGCACTTGATCAAGTTTACGCTGTGTAAAATTCGAGAACATACCGATATTTTCGTTAGTTTCTTCGTTACCTTAGAATTAAATTTGGGCTATAGATTTGCACATTAGGGGGGGGGGGGGTAAAGTGTAGCGGGTCTGCATGCAAAATGTGTTTGGTACAATTATTCTGCATATTAGATAAGTGTATTTTAAAGCCAAATATACGGCCATGAACATAGTAAAATTACATAAATGAAAGGCACAAGTAACATAAACTTTGATCAGGGATTTTTTGTTGTTGTTGTTTTTTTTTTGTTTTTTTTTTTTAGTTAACAAAATTTCCCGATACTTCGCTATTCTTCTGTAATTTTTTAGTTGCCATATACCTAGAAAAAATTATTTTCTGACTTCATCTGTCCAAAAACTTTACCCCCCCCCCCCTTATGTGCAAACATATAGCCCAAATTTTATATTTCCCATATATTCTGTCACTTGCCTTTGTCTTGTCTCGCGCTAAGCTGAAAAGAAACTAACGAAGAAACCGGTTTGTTCTCGAGTTTTATGCAGCGTAAACTTGAGTGAGTTGCCCATAATACACAAGTACCAAAACTCCTTCCCCCTCGGGAAATTAAAAAAAAATAAAACTCAACTAAGATTCTCAATTTTGGTAAGCCTTCTTTTCCACGAGAGGGGGGGGGGGATTTCTAGGAGGGGTATTTACCGGAGCGGGGTAAAATATTTATACAGTTTGAAGTCAGAAAACAATTCTTTCAAGGTATATGGCCACTAAAAAATTACAGAAGAATAGCGGTATCTAGAAATTTTGTTAACTAAAAAAAAAGAAAAATAATAATAATAAAAAAATCCCAGTAAATAATTAAATGTAATGTTTCATTTAAGGGTTCTTTCTAATTTTTTAAGTGTTTTTTTTTCAATGACCGTTTTTCCAAGTATTAAGTAGCCTTCTATTATCAGTTTAATGTAGTGTTTCATTTCAGTGTTTTATGATGATCGCTGACCAAAGTTTACGTTATTTGTGCCTTTCATTTATGTTATTTTACTGTGTTCATGGCCGTGTATTTGGCTTTAAAATACACTTATCTATCTATCTATCTAATATGCAGAATAATTGTACCAAATACATTTTGCATGCAGACCCGCTATACTTTATCCCCCCCCCCCCTAATGTGCAAATCTATAGCCCAAATTTATTTCTAAAGTAAAGAAGAAACTAACAAAAAACCGGTTTGTTCTCGAATTTTACATGGCGTAAACTTGAGTGAGTGGCGCAAAATACACAAGTACCAAAATTCCTTTCCCGTATGGAAATTAAAAAAAAATAAAACTCAAATAAAACTCTCAAATTTAGAAAGCCTTATTTTCCGGGAGGGGGGTATTTACCGGGAGGGGTCATTTTTCTTAACGAAAATTTTCAAATAAAATACAACATTTTGACTGTCTGCTTTGTAATTTATTTGCCAATTTTTTATCCCAAACTTAATTCCGACATCCACCCTCCCCAAAAAATTTAAAACAGCCTTGTTACAGTAAAATATAGACAAAGTAACCACTATGCCTATGTTCCACACCAGGTTTTCAATCCTTAATTAAAAAATAAAAAAAAAACAAGTTTTTTAAACTGAAAGTAAGGAGCGACATTAAAACTTAAAACGAACAGAAATTATTCCGTATATGAAAGGGGCTGTCCCCTCCTCAACGCCTCGCTCTTTACGCTAAATTTTTTATTGTTTTAAAAAATAAAGTTGTGAGACAGAATAAAAATTTAGAGCAAAGAGCGAGGCGTTGAGGAGGGGACAGCCCCTTTCATATACGGAATAATTTCTGTTCGTTTTAAGTTTTAATGTCGCTCCTTACTTTCAGTTTAAAAAACTCGTTTTTTTTATTTAATTTCTGATCGTTTTTTAGTTAATGCAGCTTTTATTTGCATAAAAATTTTACTTTTCTTTTGCTAAATGGATGTCTTTACAAATTAACTTACGTAACTAACTTCTATATTCGTATATTTTCCTTCTGGCAAAAAATACAAAATTGCAGATTTTTGCAGATATGAGCTTGAAACCTATGTAATAGGGTTTTCTGATACGCTGAATCTGACGGTGTGATTTTCATTAAAATTCTTTCACTTGTAGGGGATGTTTCCTCCCTCTTTAAAAAATCGAGTAAATTTTCTCAGGCTCGTAGCCTTTGATGAGTAATACTAAACTTAATAAAATTTATATATTTAGAATCAGCATTATAAACACATTCTTTTGATACATTTATTGACATCAAAATTCCGTTTTTAAAAGTTTCGATTACTATTGAGCCGTATCGCTTGTTTTTTTATTGTTTTTTTTTATTACGTATATGTTATTACGTATATGAGGGGGTTCTCCCTTAGTCAATACCACGCTCTTTACGTTAAAAGTTAAAAAAAAAATTTATTCACAAACCCCTGAATCACAAAGGCCGTTTAATTAGAATAGATAGCTCTTTTGAAAGCACTAAAAAAAAAACTGTAGCGTAAAGAGCGAGGTATTGACTTGGGGGAGAACCTCCTCACATACGTTATAATTTCTGTTCGTTTTAAGTTCTAATATTCCCTTTACATTTCAGTTGAAAAAACTTGTTTTTTTTTAATTTCTGATCGTTTTTTAAATAATGCTTGGAAATCCGGCGCCCCCTTCATAGAAATGTCCCTTACCCCAAAGAAACATCCTCCACGGAAATATTCTCCAGAGTAACCCCCTCCTCTAGCCCCCCCCCCTCCAGAAAAAATCCTTCCTGAAAATGGTTGTATACTTCCCAATAACCAATAAATAATGCTGGCAAGTCCGGCGCCCCCTTCATGGCAATTTCCCTTCCCCATGAAAACTTCCTTCATGAACAGATCCTCCAACATAACCCCCGACCCACCCTTCCCTCCCACTACCAGAAAAAAAACCTCCTGAAAACTTCTGTATACTTCCGAATAACCAATACTATATGTTAACATTGGGTAAAGTTCATAACTTTTAGCCCTCCCTCTGGGTAGTTCGGGGGATTAAGTCATCCTAAAAGACATATTTATCATATTTCGACCCTGCTGAACAAAATGGCTATCTCAAAATTTTGATCGGGTGACTTTGGGAAAAAAATAAGCGTGGGAGGGGGCCTAGTTGCCCTCCATTTTTTTGGTCACTTAAAAAGGGAACTAGAACTTTTAATTTCCGTTCCAATGAGCCCTCCCACGATATTCTAGGACCACTGGGTCGATACGATCACCCCTGGGAAAAAAAAACAAAAACAAATAAACACGCATCCGTGATCTTTCTTCTGGCAAAAAATGTAAAATTCCACATTTTTGTAGATAGGAGCTTGAAACCTCGACAGTAGGGTTCTCTGATACGCTGAATATGATGGTGTGATTTTCATTAAGGTTCTATAACTTTTAGGGGGTCTTTCCCCCTTTTTTTGAAAATCAGCCAAATTTTCTCAGGCGCGAAACTTTTGATGGGTAGCACTAAACTTGATGAAAGTTATATATTTGAAATCAGCATTGAAATCTGATTCTTTTGATATATCTATTGGTATCAAAAACCCGTTTTCTAGAGTTTCGGTTACCATTGAGCCGGGTCGCTCCTTACTTACAGTTCGTTACCACGAACTGTTTGATAGAAAAAAAAATTAACTGAAAGTAAGGAGCGACATTAAAACTTAAAACGAACAGAAATTATTCCGTATATAAAAGGGTTTGTCCCCTCCTCAATGCCTCGCTTTTATGCTAAAGTTTTTTATTGTATAAAAAAATAAAGTGGTGAGACAGAGTCAAACTTTAGCGTAAAGAGGGATGCGTTGAGGAGGAGACAGACCCTTTCATATACGGAATAATTTCTGTTCGTTTTAGGTTTTAATGTCGCTCCTTACTTTCAGTTAAAAAACTTTTTTTTTTTTAATTTAATTTCTGAACGTTTTTGAATTAATGAAGCTTTGATTTTGGCTCACCGTACATGAATAATTAAAACGAAGTTTGCATATTAATTTTCTTTCTTTTTTTGGCTAAATGGTTTTCTCGAAATTTGGTTCTGACGTAACTTAAGAATTAACATATGTAACGAACTTCTAAATTCGTACTTTTTTATTATGTATATTAGGGAGTTCACCCCCCTTGTCAATACCTCGCTCTTTACGCTACAGTTCAAATTTTGCTCGAATCACAAACCCCTGAATCACAAAGGCCGGTTAATTAGAATAGCTAGCTCTTTTGAAAGTACTTAAAAAAAACTATAGCGTAAAGAGCGAGATATTAACTAGGGGCGAACCCCCTCATATACGTAATAATTTCTGTTCGTTTTAAGTTTTAATAATGCTCCTTACTTTCAGTTGAAAAAAAATCGTTTTTTTTAAATTTAATTTCTGATCGTTTTTCAAATAATGTTGGGAAATCCGGCGCCCCCTTCATACAAATATCCCTTCCCCCAATGAAACATTCTCCATGGAAAGATCCTCCCCCGTAACTCCCTACTCTGACACCCCCCCCACACCAGAAGAAAATCCCTCCTGAAAAAGTCTGTATACTTCCCAATAACCAATACTTTATGTAAACAATGGGCAAAGTTTATAACTTGCAGCCCTTCCCCTGGGAACTGTGGGGGATTAAGTTATTCTCAAAGACATATTTATTAAACTTTTGACTATGCTGAACAAAATGGCTATCTCAAAATTTGGATTGGGTGACTTCGGGAAAAAAATGAGCGTGGAAGGGGGTCAAGTTGCCCTCCAATTTTTTGGTCACTTAGAAGGGGCAATAGAACTTTTAATTTCCGTTCGAATGAGCCCTCTCACGATATTCTAGGATTACTGGATCGAAACAATCACCTCTGGAAAAAAAAAATAAAATAAACACGCATCCGTAATCTTCTGGCAAAAAATACAAAATTCCACATTTTCGCAGATAGGAACTTGAAACTTCTGTGGTAGGGTTCTCTGTTATGCTGAATCTGATGGTGTTATTTTCATTAAAGTTATATGACTTTTAGGAGTTGTCTCCAACTTTTTTCGAAAATAAGGCAAAATTATCTCAGGCACGTAACTTTTGATGGGCAAGACTACACTTGATGAAATGTATATATTTGAAATCAGCATAAAAATCTGATCCTTTTGATGCATCTGCTGGTATCAAAATTTCTTCTTTAGAGTTTCGGTTACTATTGGGTCGG
This sequence comes from Artemia sinica, assembly GCA_027921565.1. NCBI lineage: Eukaryota > Metazoa > Arthropoda > Branchiopoda > Anostraca > Artemiidae > Artemia > Artemia sinica. The sequence continues at coordinate 156,863 of JAPEVW010000123.1, read as the reverse complement.
GTCGTTCCTTACTTACAGTTCGTTACCACGAACTGTTTGATACCTGTAAACAGAGTTTGGTCCTTTAGATATCTCAGTATACAGAGAGGTCTTTTTAACCGTAATTCAAATAACTTCGCCAATTTGAGGGGACTTAATATTGACAAAGAAAAACGAGGAAAAAGTCCTTGATTTATATTGACAGGAAAGAGGCCTTTCCCTCTAGCTTAAATTGACTCATATTACTTTGATTCGATATTAAAAGAGAAATAGGTTGAGATTTTATCTTTACTTACAGATGTAACGGGATTTTCACTAAGACCTGTTGCTGGCTTGCTCTCTTCACGCGATTTCTTGGCAGGATTAGCATTCCGCGTCTTTCATTCTACTCAATATGTTCGTCATCCATCAAGCCCACTTTATACTCCAGAGCCTGATGTCTGCCATGAGCTTCTTGGTCATGTTCCACTTTTTGCAGATCCCATGTTTGCCCAGTTTTCGCAGGAAATTGGACTTGCTTCTCTTGGAGCTCCAGACGACTACATTGAGAAGTTGGCTACAGTAAGTTTTATAGAGAATTTTTCCTATTTGAATTTTCTGCCGCTTTTCTAAGGGAATATTATATCCTTCGAAAAGTTAATCGGTTCTATTCCTGAGTAAATTTATTTAGATCGCTAATAAAATGAGAAGCATGTTTAATAAGTATGATAGATGCAGAGCCTTCAACCAGAATGCTTAATTCAGAATCTTCACTGTCAGTGTTTGAGTTGCTTGGTTTTAACCTTTTCAAACAGTTCATGGTAATGAACTGTAAGTAAGGAGCGACACGGCTCAATGGTAACCTCAATGGTAAAGGCTAATTTGAACGAAAGTTAAAAGTCTCAATGCTGTTTTTAAGTCACCAAAAAGATTGGAGGCCAATTCGCCCCCCCCCCTTCAAGTAACTTTTTTCCACAAAAGGACTCGATCTAAATTTTGAGATAGCCATTTTGAATGCATAGTTGAAAATTCCAAAAAATATGCATTTGGAGATAACAATTTTACACTGGGGATATTTGACAGAATTCCTATACGAAATTCTTTTTATTTGTCTAACTTAGTCTTTGCCTATTCACTTTTGAACGTGGAGGACGTTCCTGGAGAATTGTCCGAGGGAAATTTTCTGGATGTTTCTATTCCAGGAAATAATTTCCACGGGAAGGCGGATTTTTGAAGTAATCGGAAAAACGATTAGAACATGAAGTATTTTTCAAATAATAGTATGCCAAGGAGACTTGTTCAGGCTGAATGTTCAGCAATAAATTTTATGGGGGGGGGGGGATTTTCAGTGAGTATCGCATTTTCGGGGTGAAGTTTTACGGGGTGGTGTATTTTACATGGGAGGAACTTTTCAAGAAGGAATTTCCTACGAGGGGAGGGAATCTTTCATGCAGGATGAGCCAGATTTACTGGCATTATTTGAAAAACGATCAGAAATTAAATGAAAAAAAAGAAGTTTTCTCGACTGAAAGCAGGGAGCAACATTAAAACTCATAACGAACAGAAACTATTCTGTATATGAAGGGGGTCAACCCTCCTCAATACCTTGTTCTTTACGCTAAAATTTGATTGTTTGTCCCAATTTCTTAAGAACAACTCCTGAAACACAAGGACCGTTTAATTAGAATAGGAATCTTCTTTTTTTGAAAGTGCTAAAAACTTTAGCGTAAAGAGCAAGGTATTGAGGAGGAAGGGGCAACCCTTTCATATACGGAATAATTTTTTTTCATTTGAGTTTTAATGTTGCTCCTTACTTCCAGTTGAAAAAACTTGTTTTTTTTTTTTTACATATAAAGAGCACGAACTTCAATTCACAAAACAACAGGGGTGGGAGAAAATCAATTTTTCAAAATCTAGGGGGCCTGAATTTCTTTTTTTTTTTTTTTTTTTTTGCCAATGAAAATACTAAAAAACGACAATTTTATTGAAGATTCCCAAAAAGGGAGATTTTCAATGACAATGCCAAAAAATGTATTTCTCAGTGGAAATACCAATAAGTTATTTGCAGAATCTAGGGGGGGGGCAAAAATTTATGCGGGGAATTCTCCTCATCTTCATTGACTCCTCTGATAGGGATGCGGTACCATTGTCCCGCAATAGCAAACCCTCTCCCTATTTGGTGTGAGCCTCTGTCACTTTCGAAGAGTATTCACTTACACTCACATATGAATATATAGAGATAAACAAAAGCCTGACCAAATACGCATTGAGCATTTTAGGATTTAAACTGGCGTCAACGGGTGCAAAATTTGGACACTTTCATTTAAAAAGTTTTATCAGGAAAAACTTGTTGGGAGCTTATAACCATTAAAACAGCTAATTAGAAAAATTTGTGTTATAATTTGAATAATTGATTTTATATCTAATTATCACTTAATCTTGGAAATCAACGCGAAATTCCTCCCTGGTTAGTCATTCATACACTTTTATGTTGAAACCAAGATGAAGGAAATGATTTTGCCAATCTTATTCAAACTGTGAACATTTTGGAATTCTGTTTCTAAAAGCCCTTTCTCTGTGTAAGGAGAGTTCAAAGAATATAGACGAGAGACAAAACAAAATCTCTGGATATTTTGGTCACGTACACAGTGGCCGTCGTCAGTAGATAACCAGTTTATCTGCTGAAGACGGCCACTGTGTATATGACCGAAACGCAGTGACCAAACACAGGTCACATACACAGTGGCCGTCTTCAGCAGATAACCAGTTTATCTGCTGAAAACAGCCACTGTGTATGCGACCGAAATATCCAGAGATTTTCCTTGTGTGTTTACTGTCAAATAAAGGGATTTTCCCTATTGAACTGTTATTTATACGTCATGTAGAGGCAGTGTGGTCTTCGAACATACATAGACATGAAGGAAAATTGCTACTGCTTGATGTGTATTTAATAGTAACTAATAACCCCTAGCGTATAGGCTTAGGAAAGGGGAGGATGCCTGTACCAAATTGTCACACTTCGGTAAATGCAATTGAGAAGTATATGATATATTAGACCCCTTTAGTCCCGGACAGAGGTATAGGTAGATTTTCAAGCGGCAAGAGAAATTTCGTATTTTTTCTAAATGAAAAAAAAAAACAGGAGAATTTTCCAGGGGGAATTGTTTACAGAAAACTTACTGGGTGAATTTTCAGCAAGGATGGAATAGTCCTGGGGAATTTTCCAGGGGAGGGGGGATTTTACGCGGGAAGCACTTTTTGTGGGGGTTTCCCACGGAGAAGCAGGAGGATTTCCCGATATTATTTTAAAAACAGTGAAAAACAGGTTTTTGTCCACTAAATGTAAGAAGCAACATTGAAACTTAAAACGAACAGAAAGTATTCCGTATATTAGGAGGTGTTAACCCTGCTCAACCCCTCACTCTTTAAACTAAAATTTGACTTTTGCTGCAATTCTCTAAGAAAGACTCCTGAAACCCAAGGGCCTTTTGCTTCAAATAAGAAGCTTTCTTAAAGTACTAAGATTTTTTTAGCGTAATGAGCGGGAGATCGAGGAGCCCCCTTCATATACGAAATAATATCGGTTCTTTTAAAGCTTTGATCTTACTTTCAAGTGAAGGTTATTTTACTTTTTTTCATTTAATAAGACTAAGGTTTATATTCCCTCTATAATTTTTGGTATGTTATTTTCTGCAGTCCTACATGTTGGTGGTCTTAATGTCGGTAGGTTAAGTAGCATATTTGTCTTTGAGATGGTAATTCTAGTGGTGGCAATATTCTGCTTTCTTCGCCCTCCCCTACATTTTAAAGCATCTGAAAAGACAAGAATGCAATAGCTCAGGGTAGGCTAAATGCTAGATGGCGTTGGCGAGGCAACCTTTTCCGTTCTTTTTTAAAAAGCCTGTCAGTTTTAGGCTTGCAAACATGCCCAGAAATTTTTTCAATTCATTAATATCACCACGTCCTAACACATTTTCAAACATTCTGCCATAAATTTTGTTGGTGCAAGCTCTTTTCAGTTTTCTATAAGGTTATCGATGGAAAGTCATAAGTAAATCAAGTTGCTTTTTATTGCCTTATATCCAAGAAAAGGTTTAAGCAACCCCTTTCTCAATGATATACGATACAATATTTTTCAGGAATCTTTTCATCAGCAGCATACTTTCCATTAGAAAACGTGCTCTATCAGCTCTTTCAACCAAACTTGGAGTGCAATAATCATGCTTTTACTAGAATATTTTCGCAATTTTAGAAGCTCTTCTAAACCAATTCCCAGTAAAAATCTATTGGAATCGTCAGACTCTATAAGAGATTTTATCTTCAAGGACTTAGACCAAATCCTTGAAATATAATAGAAAAAAGATACTACTATTGCTTGGTTTTCTAAACTTAATAAAATCTAATCCTTTTTGATTAAAGATTCCTCAGACAAAAATCTCTTATTGACAATCTACTTAACCACTTCCAAATATTAGAATGCTTTAAAGATCAATTTTAAATAGTATACGTATATATTTGAAATCAGCATTAAAACCTGATATTTTTGATGTATCTATTGATATCAAAATTCCGTTTTTTAGAGTTTCGGTTACCATTGAGCCAGGTCGCTCCTTACTTACAGTTCGTTACCACGAACTGTTTGATACTACCTAGGTAAGTGAAGCTGGATAAAAGAAAAGGGTCAGGGTGAAAAGTGTTAGCAAATGTTTAATCTTAAGGTGATTAAAATGTTATCTTAATGTGAAGATAAAAGTATGTAAAAATTCAATTCCACAAGAAAATTGAATTCCAAACGAAAAGGGTTGATCACTTCAACAAATTCTTTTGAAAAGTGCTATCCTACTAATTCCTTGTTAGCAAAGTAAAGAAAAGAGAAATATCTGTCAAAGAGAACGATAGTACAATCCAAATTTACAATTTCCATGTCTGTTCAAACCCTAAGCATAAGGTGTTGCCATGCTGTAGTTATTGCGATTTCCCCAATGCTATCAGGATCAATTGGTTCCGAAATTAGGGGAAGGAATCTCGAAGGAATCATTTCCGCTTCTCTATTTCGCTTCTATGACTAGGTGGATAATACGTGGATAGATCCACTCAATTATTGCGGTTCATCTAAGACAATGTCAAATAATTAAAAGGTGCTTAAAGGATGATTATGGATTGAAATGATACTCCCAGAGAAAAACTTCAACGGTAATCATGTAATATAAGTAGGCAGAAGCTTAATAAGGCTGAAAAAGTGAATAAAATAAGGTTAGATACAAGTCCGTATCCAGAGGAGGGGGTGGGGGGTAGTGTCTTTAAGGATGATTATGAAGTAAAATAATAATCTAACAGAGAATTTCACAGGAAATCATGCAATATAAGTATGCAGTAGCTTAGGAAGACTGGAAAAGAGAAGAAAATAAGAGTAGATACAAGACCGTATCTAGAGGGGGAGGTTTAGGGGATTCGAAACCTTCTCCCTTTTAAATGTTACTCCAACTCGTAAAAATGTGTATAAGCAAATGTTTGATGCGTTTTTGAAACAAAACTTGTAACCCTCCCCACCGCAATAAAATACCCCCCTCCCACGAACAAAAATCCTGGACACGGCCTTGGTTAGATATTTATAAAAAGAGAGAAAACGGGATATCATAAGTTGCAAACAATCATAGGATGTAAAACTAAAATAAAAACGAAAAAGGCTCTTGGTTTAAAACGAAAACCTGCTCAACGAAGTAACAAAATGGTCTTGTATTATAATACAGCAACGTTTACTCTGCAGTGATAAAAGATGGTTTTTTCTTCCTTTTCTGTTTTTTTTTTTAATTTTGAAAACATTTCATTCTTTTTCTCTTTTTTTAATACAAAGTCAGAGATTCCAAACCGAATTTCCAAATGTTGTGAAATTTCAAACTCCGTTTTTCTGCCGAAAAGTTCGCCAGAAAAAAATCAAAAATTAAAGTATATTAAAATTGCAGGAAAGGAAATCATAAATTATTTCAGATTGTGCAAAATGGGTTCCCCCTGATTGAAAACCATGAAATCGAACATTCAAAGGGCATTTACCCATGAGACTCATACACTCAGCAGAAGTCCTGGTAATCCAAGCATTTTCATATTCTTCAGAACTGGCATGGTATCCTGCCGTTGAGTGCAAGAATAGAATAATGAAAGTTTCTTAGAACAAGCGACTGATTGAAGTGCTTGCATATACCATAGGTTTTCAATACTTAGTTATCTTTTGATTTTTTTTTTCTTCGTCTTCTTTCAGAAGATGAAGCAGTTACTGAACACAGTCAGAAAATGACGCTAAATACGTTAACGAATTCAGCTGTTAATGAAGATATCTTTACCTTCAATTTTTTTCTCATTTTTAATTCATTATCTCATTCTAGTGTTACTGGTTCACTGTCGAATTTGGGATTTGTCGCCAAGAAGGAAATCTCAGAGCTTACGGAGCAGGTTTGCTGTCATCATTTGGGGAGCTTGAGTACTGCTTGAGCGGTAAACCCGAACTTAAACCTTTTAATCCAGAAGTAACAGGAGTAACGAAATACCCAATAACAGAATACCAGCCAACATATTTTGTTTCAGAAAGCTTTGAAGATGCAAAAGATAAGATGATGTAAGTTAATATTTACGACTTAGTTCGTTGTTAAAAATTCGTTGCGTTGCAGAGGAGCACTACCGCTTTCGTAGTTTTCTTTTCAGTGTTTATCATGATCAGCAGTCTGAAGCTTCGTAACAGTAAGACATGGAAATTCTAAAAACATGGTATGTAGATCGTCAATCGAAGAAAAAAGTTCCACTGAATCATAGGCAGCACAATTTTGCTGCTTAAGTAAAGAGCAATGTGGGCACAATGTATTATTTTTTTTTTTTTTTCGTTTTAGAGCAGGGCACTTCGTATCGAAGGAGTTGTCGTAGAAACTTCGAAAATGGCTCACTTGATTGGAAATTGGAAGGGCTAGTCCCCTATTTAATAGTCGAAAGTGTTTGGAGGGCAACTAATCCCTCCAGGCCCATCATTTCCCCAACAAATCCAATCAAAATTTTGAGATAGCCATTTTGTTCAAAATAGTTGAAAGGTCCGGAAATTATGCCTTTGAGGATGACAACTCCCCCACCCCCCGGCACATCCGTCAGGGCAAGGGTTGTAAGTTATATCCTGGGGGCATATAAGGTTTATATATAGAAAGGATGATCGTATAAGCTTTGGTGGGGCTCATTGGATTGATCCAATGAGCTCATTCGATCAGAAATTGGAAGGGCTAGTGCCCTTTTTAATAGTCGAAAGAGATTGGAGGAAAACTAGCCTCTCCTCCCACACCCACCATTTCCCCAGACCCATCCAATCCAAATTTTTAGATAGCCATTTCGGTCAACGCAATTGAAAGGTCCAGAAATTATGTGTTTGAGAATGGCAGCCCCCCCCCCCCCAGAGCTCTCAGGGCAAGGCTTGTAAGTTATGTCCTGGGGGCATATAAGATATATATGGAAAGGATGATTGTCTAAACCTCGGAGGGGCTCATTGGATTGATAATCAGAAATTGTAGCGTCTTTTTCAAGATTGAGAGTGATCAAAGGGTGGATACCCCCCCCCCCACACACACACCTCGTATTTTCCCAAAATGCATCTGATAGAAAGTTTTAGATGACCATTTGTTGTCAAAGAAACTTCGAAAAGTGCTCATTCGATTGAAGATTGAAAAAGCAAATGCCTTGTTTATTAGTCCAAAGTGATTGGAGAGCCCCCCCCCCCTACGCCCATAAATTCCCAAAACACGTCCAATAATCAATTCCAAATCATATCAATTTTGTTCAACGTAGTTGAAAGGTCTGTAAATTATGTCTTTGAGGATGATAACCCCCCACAGCCCTGAGGGCAAGGGTTGTAAGTTATGCCCTGGGGGCATATAAGGTACATATAGAAAAGGTGATTGTATAACTTTTGGAGGGGGAATATGTGATTGGTAATCAGAAGTTCTAGTGGTATTTTTAAGATTCAGAGTAATCGGAGGGTGGATATTCCCCCCCCCCCTTGCACCACGTATTTTCTCGAAATTAATCTGATTTCAATATTGATACTGCCATTTATTGTCGTAGAAACTTTGAAAACAGCTTATTCAATTGTTAATTGAAAGGGCCAGTGCCATTTTTAATACTCAAAAGTAATTGGAGGGCAACTAACCTCCCTCCCACGCCCACCAATTCCCTAAACACATCCAATAGAATTTTGAGTTATCCATTTTGTTCAACGTAATTTAAGGTCTTGAAATTATGTCTTAGAGAATAGCAACCTCCACACAGCTCCCAGGGCAAGAGTTGTACGTTATGCCCTGGTGGCATATAAGGTATATATAGAAAGGGTGATGGTAAAAACTTTAGAGGGAGCTCATTGGATTCGTAATCAAAAGTTCTAGTGCGCTATTCAAGACTCAGAGTGATCGGAGGGTTGACACCCCCTCATACCTCGTATTTTACCAAAATGCATCTGATAGAAGTTTTGAGATGTCCATTTGTTGTCGTAGAAACTTCGAAAACAGCTCATTTGACTGGAAATTAAAAGGGCCAGTGCCCTTTTTAATAGTTGAAAGTGATTGGAGGGCAACAAACCCCCTCCCTCGCCCACCATTTCTCCAAACACATCCAATAAAAATTTTGAGATAGCCATTTTGTTCAACGTAATTGAAAGGACCGGAAATTATGTATTTGAGGATGACAACCCTTTTCCCCCCACAGCCCTCAGGGCAAGCTAAGTTATGCCCTGGGGGTATATAAAGTATGTATAGAGAGGGTGATCGCATAAACTTTGGAGGGGGCATGTTGGATTGGTAATCAGAATTTCTTGTGCCCTTTTCAGGATTCAGAGTGACCGAAGGGTGTATAGCCCCGACCGCTCCAAACCACGTATTTTCCCGTAATGCATCTTATAGAAATTTTGAGGTGGTCATTTGCTGTCGTAGAAACTTCGAAAAGGCTCATTTGATTGGAAATTGAAAGGGCTAGTACCCTTTTTATTAGTCAAAAGGGATTGAACGGCAGCAAGCCCCCCCCCCCCCCCCCGCCCATAAATTCCCAAAACACATGTAATCAAAATTTTGAGACAGGCATTTTGTTCGGTCTTTGACAAATTATGTCTTTGACAACCCCCATACCTTCTCAAGACCAGAACATAATTTGCACTTTAATGTAAAGAATGACTATGGATTGTCAGTTTAGTATACATTTACTGATATATATTCCTTAAAGTTTTAATAATTTTTATTCATTAAAGTTAAAAGAGTTAAAACATATTTTGTTTATTTAAATCATACAATAAGTAACCGAGTCAAACTCAAAACGAGCAAAAATTAACAAGAGTAGGGTTGACAACCCCCATGCCTTCTCAAGACCAGAACATAATTTGCTCTTTACTGAAAACAAAATATATTTAAAATGTTTTCATTTTGTTTTTACTTGCTTAAAATGTTTTTACTATATATTTATCAAGGGGGAGTCCTCCCCCTTGCACTCCAATTACAGCGCGAGTGTCTGATGTCCTTTTTAGGAGTAACAAGAGATTGGAGGGCAAGCAGCCCTTCTCTCAAGCCCATTCATTTTCCAAACGCATCCAGTCAAAATTTTGAGATAGCCATTTTGGTCCAGCAACTATGTCTTAAGGGATATTAGGCATGTCAACCCCCCACAATTATGCAGCGAGTTTGACTTGGTTAGTTATTGTAATTTCTGTTCGTTTTGAGTTTCATTTATTTATTGATAGTGATTTGTGGTAGTTTTACGCTTGGAAGATTGTTCTCATTCATCATTGCTCATTTTTGGCTTAATGGAGCTCTTTATGTTTCTTTGAAAAACTTGTCTTGTGAAAAAAAATTTTAAATTAATCTCCGTAAAAATCAAATTTTATTCTTATGAATCTCAGTACCGAAAGTCTAATAAAATAATTAAACGGACGAACTGTCTGCAATGAACTAATTATCAGCTTGAACTGATACATATGTTGTAGTTTCCACACAGACAATTAGATTCTTGCTTTCAAAATAATTCGTGGCGGGTTCATTGTAATCATAAGTTCGTTGTTATTTTTTCCCAGGGTATTTTTATCAAGTCAGCGGTCGTAGGTTATTAAAAAAGGGCTCATTCGAATGAAAATTTAAAGTTGCAGCGCACTTTTTAAGCAATATCTGGATCATTAAAGAAGCTTCCAAAGAGTTTATTTCGAAAAGTACTACAGCATTATTTTTTAAAGGAATCTTAAAGGATGAATCAGATGACTGTCAAATATAATATTCCTTGATTTAGACTCCATAGCTTAAAAATAGTTATTTCTGAAACTATTATTAAGCTACCTAGTTTGTTTATAATTTTCAAAAAAAACATAAGTTATTTTGTTTAAATAGAACATTTTTAGCTACTGTATTCTGGTTGGTGGAGTTATGACAAAAGGGACTTATATTTTCCAACTGTTCTCGAAACACCATTTTACTATACAATTCAGGAACTTACCTATTACTGGCTCCTCAAATCCCGCTATAAAAATTATGTTTTTTAATAGTGCGATATATAGTTGAATCCAAGTGTTCATTGTCAAAAAGAAGTTACCTGAGGTGAAATTCTAGATTAGGGGCTTTTGTGGATTATGGAAAGTAGTGAGTTAGGTGAATGAAACACTCAGGAACAGATCCGGAGCCTTAACGATTCCCTGGGAGGGTATTTTGAAGTACCTACCTACCCTTCTTCCTCCTCTAGGCACTGACCATTTATAAGGGCACTCCTCCTCTAAGGACACAGACCATTGATGACCTTTTACAATCTTTGTGTTACAAAAGTGGAATCACTAAATATATGTGCTGCTTAAGTGACGCACAAGAAAAGCGTTTTGAGGCTTATATCTTTTCTCGATCCTGATTTAAATGTTTTAAGTATTTAAAAATTCATTTCTTAAATTTGGGGAAAAATCTCGATATGACTTAAAATCCTGCTTAAATATAAGTAACTGGATTTTCAAGAACTAGAGCCAATGAAAAAGCAATCAAAAACCCAAAATGAAGGTAAAGCATTTTTTGTCAAAATTTAGGCTAGATAGGTACAGCCTAGACCTGTTATCTATATAATCTTCTAAGCCCTAGAAAGGATGAATTGGGCAAGTTAGCAGCTTAATAACACCTCCCTTGGAATATATTTAGGACCGAGATTCGTCCCTAAAAGTTTCTCCACTGAGTCTAAATCAGCTATTTATAATATAGTAAGAATCTGCTGAACTAAAACTTTACCGAGGGCAGACGAGGGGTCAACCAAATTTATTTCCTGAAAAATAGTCACACGTTACATAGAAATGGTTTAAAAGTTGGTAATTTAAAGATGAATTAAAACCTATATAGCGCATGCTACGATGGATGCTTTCTTAGATGGCTTCTTAGATGGTTTCATTAAAAATCTCACTACCTAAAGTTTAGAAAAACCTACAATCCATCCAATATAAATGTATGTCGGACCTCGCTTTGTACCACATACAAGAACGAGAATTAGTCATTTTGAGATAGATGAGAATGGTGTTTCCAATTCAGGCAATGATTTTTTTTTCTTCTTCGCTGCCTAAGGCTGACAGAGAACAATCTTCTTCAAATGAAGTTCCACTAGGATATTGTAATGGGACTCTAATAGATGTTCTAATAGTTTTTACATTCTAACGGAAAAGTCATAAGAGCAGTAAATGATCGAAATAACTTTCAATCTATGAACGAAAGTCGGTATCAGTTTACAAAGGAATTTTTCTCCTGCAGTAATGAACTTGAAATGAAGCGTAATGAAAGACCATGTAGAAAAAAAAAATTACAACTAAGCTGGACTTGCCTACACCTTCTGTGGGTCAAAAACCTCATGGTTAGTACTATTAAACGAATAATAATTTTCAAACTTAGTGATCATTCAACCTATATTTTTTTGTGAAAGTCAAGCAAGAAATATGACTCAGAAGCAGCAGCACTGTATTGCAAGACATCAATTTCAAAGATGTGTGAAAACCTGAATTATTTTTTGGAAGATTTCTGACTGCAAATATTGACCAGTTGCTTCGACAATGTTCTTCTTTGAGTTTCAAGACACTGAAAAAATAGCGTATCAAAGCTTTATTTCGCAACACTTTTTGCGAATCAAAATTAAACACAGTATCTTTTCAAAAAACAAAAACAGGAACCAGAAAATATATTGGAACACCGATCAAGAATGCTCGGTATAGAGGATTAGGACACAAATTCAAAAGCCACCCCATAATATCAAATGAATTAGAGCAGCCATATCGTTTTGCAAACCCCATTTGTAAAATACAGAACATATTTTATGTAGCATTTGCGGATATTCTTTTATTTTATCAAAAACCCTTCATATCTACCTTCAGAAAACTGTTATAACAAACTTCTCAAACTTTCATATCTTCACAGCTACATTGTATCGGAACAAAATTTGAAAATAAATATTTTTTTTTTCGAATATTGAAAAGTCCGAGGAATGTGCCTCCGGAGGTGACTTGATAGGTGAAATCAGAACTTGTGACTTGAAATCAGAGTCATACAAAGATTTTCAGAATATATGACTGAAGAGTCCAAAACAAAGTCCTTGGGCCCTCACCACCACCAGGTATCCTCGATCCACAGTTTCGCAAATGTAAGCATATTACATCTCATTCAACTCGCAATTGTTTGGAGGCCTTTTGTGTCAAAGGTACACTTTATCTCTACCCTCTTTGGTCAACAGAGCGCACGCTCCGTCCCAAAAACTCATTATTCAGTAGTACGTGACTTCTCTCTTCAACTCTTTTTAATAAACAGTGTATAAAACTCTGTCTCTGACCCCCTTTAATCAAGGGTTTGTAAGTTCCTACCCTTTATGTAGACAGTATGCACGCTCCCCATCTAGCCCACTTTGGTCAGCGGCGCGTACATTCCGTCTCCTACCCCTTTTGGTTAACAATGGTTGCGCTTCATTTACAACACTCTTAAGTCAAGAGCAAAGTGTCGAAGTGAATCAAAAGCAACTAAGTGCATGTTTCACAAATGATTTTTGATTTCCACTGATGTTGGCGTTCATGGTTTCTTATGCTTGGTCATTACAAAGTGTTTAGATTTCACCAAAGCTGGTATTTAAGGAATTGATAGAAAGAGGCCAACGTTGTAATATAGAAGTCCAAAATCAGAATAGATTAGTAACACACTTCTCAAAATGTTTGATTTTTACCAAAGCAGGTATTTAAGAAGTATATTCTCAGTTCTATAGTAGCACGGTAGCATTATATTATCACTTGTATGATTCTTTTATACAGACAAGATGACATTAGCTATTGTTGTCAAATTTCAGTTTATTAGTCATTTCCGTAAGAAAATCAGTTAAAAATTGGTACTAATTTGGTTCTTCCAGTAGAGAGGCGCCAGGGGGGGGGGAGGCCAATTACTCCTCCCTTATATTTGGTATTATTTGTATTTTCATTGGGAAAATAAAAAATCTCCCTCCCTCCTCTCCTAGACATTAAAAAATGTTTTTTTCTATCTTAATTAAAAAACGAAGAAATTTTCCCCTTCCCTTATTTTTTCTTTAATTCTTACTCCTGATCCAGTGAGACATTGAATTTCAGACCTCGGGTAGCTAAACAAAATCTTTAATTTGAATTGTGAAATTCTTATTTCTACTCTTTACACTACTAACACCCTTTCTTTCCTTTCTTCAAACTTCATCTCAGTTTTTACTACTGAGTTATATTATATACAATACTACATTTTAATACATTAATATTTAATTGATATTCATATCTAATTTATTCAAACATGTACATTGGTTATCTTATTTCAGTGCATTTGCCCAGACAATACCGCGTCCATTTGGTGTTCGTTACAATGCCTATACTCAGAGTGTGGAAATCTTGGACAGCAAACATCAACTGGAAAATCTTCTGAAGAACCTCTCCTCAGAAATGAAAACAGTTGTTGATGCTCTAAGGAAACTCTAAGATATATTTGACAGTATTTAATTGGTGGTTAGGGTTTGATCTTTATACGTAATTATATTAGTCGTGCAGTTGGTTTTTTGTTTTATATTTTACCCTGTTTACGTTATTAAAAAAAATAAAACTTTTCCTACTAAACTAGTCCCATTGCCTATTAATCGAATTTCTAAAAAGAAAGGTGAATCCTAGAGATGCGATCCCCCATTTCTAAGAGAAATTAACTCTAGGTTAACGCTAGTAGAGACTTCTTGGGGATTTTTACAGTTCAAAACATTAAATGGAAACTACGAGAGGGTGGCAACAAAACATTTTTCTGTTGGCGTTCCTTCTCCGCTCTTTATTGGCCGTCAAAGTAATATGGAAATTTGCAAGTTATAGAAATAAGAAAATTAATATTCTCCTCCCTCGAACCAAAAGAACATTCCTCAACTCTTTCAAAAAACAACATCATTTTCTCTTATTTTCAGGAATCGACCGATATAAATTTTACAGTTAGATAAGGCAAAGGCATGCGTTAATCAATTTCATCGAGTATCCGTTTACGTGCCATATTTTAAAGCATGCAAGCTATTATCAAAAGCAAATGATCACATTATATACTGCTAATAATGACAACTCATGGCAGAAGCCATATTCCCTCCCCCAGTTTTCGAAAAAAAAATTTCTTTTTATATTTTCATTGAAAATGCCTTTTTCGAATTTTATTGAAAAACATTTTTTCTTTTTGGCATTTTTATTGAAAAAAAAAAACGAAAAAAAATAACTAGATTTTGAAAACTATATCTTTTGGTATTTCCATTAAAACGCCTCTTTGGTTTTATTGAAAAACGTATTTTTTTTATTTTTGGTATTTTCATTGAAAAATACATTTTTTTTAAATATTTTAATTGAAAAAATCGAATAAAAACAACAAAATACCCTACCCTTAGGTTTTGAAAAATGCATTCTGCCCTCTCCCTTCCCCCACATTTTCATGAATCGGCACTACTACAGAGACGTTCAAATAAGTAGCTAAAACACATTAATAGATAAAGATACATAAATAACGGGTAAAACGTTTTAGCTATGACAGTAAAAACATCTATACTAAAATACAAAATTAATTTTTAAAATATTAATAAATTAATTAAAATTATTAGTAATTAGACTATTCGCTGTAGTCCTTCTCAGCCTCTTAAGATTCCTTCCTTGAGACCTCCTCCAACCCAATTCAGGCACGACCTGCTTTTCGTTAGGCCCTCGATGGCTGGTCAAAAAGGACGATCTTTGGCAATATATCATCTTTCATCCGCAGAACCTGTCCTAGCCATCTCAACCTTCTCTCATTAAAGCCCTAGAAAGGGGGATAAACCCATATTTTTCGTACAACTTAGTAAGGAAGTCCGGAAGCTACTGTCGAAATTTCTTCAGTTAAATTGACCTATTTGAGATTGCTACAAAGGATACAATAAAAAATAAGAAGGAGAAAAGAACCGGGCACGCGCAAGCACATTTTACAAAGCCGCTAGGGAAGTGAATATTCTTATACAGAGATGTTTCACAATCCGTTCTTAATTTCCAAATAAAACCGCAACATGATTCATCAAAATAGCAAAAGCCTTGTTAAAAATCCAAGAATTTCTTCTGCATCGGAAGTTTTTCTGTTACATTGTCCCTTGAGGAAAAATCTTATGAAACATATTAAAAAAAAAGTCCCAACTGTTTCAATTCTTAGTCTATATTTACCATTCTTATGATTAAGGGGGCCATTGATTCTGTATTTCATTAGGCATTGCCAAATAATAATAAAAGGGTATGACAATATTGTCCCTCTTTCTACAGCCCTAAAGATACTACTCTTGAGGAGTTTCTCCGTGGTAAGGGCCTTACTTTGACGCAATTATATTCAGGGTAAAAAATAGTGACACGTGACTCCAATGAATATGTAAAAAACAAAGAAGAAATAAAATTTGTGTCTTTTAAGCGCCCCTTTACAAGAATGTTCACTTGGGTGTGAGTCTTCATCTTGGATTTTAGCACAAATTCGTTTGGGGAGGGAGGGGGGGGGGGGGATAAACTTCTGAATGGATGTTTTTTGGACTGTTCTTGACAAAATTTGCAACTATTTCTAGCACATTTGATTTTTTTTCAAATTTTTATTTTTAGTACTCAAAAATAAATAAATAAAAAACAAGACTTTAGCGCTGGAGAACCTATGAGAGTTTGCGGTCGTGCGAAAGTCCACGTACCTGCTTGCCGACTAAACCAAATATTTAATTAAATCTATTATAAATCAAAATCAATAAGCTACAAAATGAATAATAACCCTACCTCCCCTAACCTTCCAATCTCCTCTTTGGCTCTTAATAAAATAAAAAAAATGACCGTTTCAGCTTGGTGATATTGCTCAAACCTAAAATATCAAGGACTTTGGGAATCGAGGCCTGTGAGCTCCTACTATAATAAAACTAGCAATTCAGTTTTCAGCAGTTAGTTATTAATCAACTACTAAACCTTCTGAATATTTTTATTATAACATGTTTATCTTTCACATTTGTTACAATCAAGCTAGATTTAATTGCAATTAAATCATTTAAATAATCACTCTCATAGTTTTCTTAGCATATGTTTCGCCAGGGAACGCTTTCCTAATGCTCTTGCGATCTTGGAATGATGCCATCTTTGGAGAACAAAGGGTAAGAGCTGTACCTTTTATTTTGTGTTGTAAAATTTGGAATTCTTTGTCAAACAAGTGATCTAGCTGTAAGCACCCTGTACTTGAGTCGATGATAAGCTTTTTTTCGACAGCTCATTTAGCCTTTTTCTGCCAATTTTCTTCGTCATTTTTACAATTCGCTCAATACTATTTTGACCTTAATGCGGAAATAACTGAGAACACCTATACTAATCTGCGCAGAAACTCCCGCAGATTTCACCATCATTCCTACGCCAAAAACTATTTTTAACATCCCTGTAGTTAAATATGTTGCCTAAATTCTCGCAGCAGGTAGTACTGGCCACATATCTGCAATAAAAGTTGCTGTCTCAAGCCAGCTGTTGCTAGTTATGTGCTGTGTCTTCTTCCTTTTCTTTCATATGACGAGTTTGGTGAAAATCTGGTCGGAAGATCATTACTAAATCAGCGCTAAAATGTAATCGGAATACCATTTTTCAGTACTTATTTTTATGCATTTTATGGGCTTATCAAGCCTAACTTGTTCTACGCGGCTATTGACATTCTTCAAACTGCCTAAATTGAAACTCCTTGATATACCAAGATTGAAAAGGAAGAAGGAGGGAGAGGGGAGAAAGGAAGAAGGAGGGAGAGTGGTGAAAGGAAGAAGGAGAGAGAAGGGAAGAAGGAGGGAGAGGGGAGAAAGGTAAAATGATTAGCAGGTGGGTGGTTGCATAGCACTGTGCCAATGCAATTGTGACCAATCCGCATTTTCAATTTTCCTACTCCTAACCTTTTCAAACGCAAACTCTATAATCCCTTTGGGTCATACTTAATTTATCTTTGCTTTATCTTTCAATATTGTTTTATGTTATTTAATATGGGCCTTAAAAGAGCCATAAACAATAAGTAGAACCAAGGCCGTACCCAAAGGGGGGGGGGAGGGTTGAACCCCTCTCGAAATATTTTTTTTTACTCGTAAAAACGCAACAAAAATGGATATAAACAAATTTTGTATGCGCGTTTTGAGGTTTTTCCTGTACCTCCCCCCCCCGGAAAAAAATCTTTGAGTAAAACCCCCTCCGAAAAAAAAAATCCTGGGTACGGCCTTGAGTAGAACAAAAGAGAAATTTTTTATATAAGACAGTGGAATGCAACTTTAAATGAATATTTCGACCCTAAATCCAAGGGCCGTCCTCAGCAAAACAAATGAGAAAAAAGAATATAAAAGAACTCACATTAAAATATAATCTTTAAAACTACAATATTTTCAAAACAGTCCTAGTATCATTACTTCAGGAAAGTTCAACCAGGACTGGTACATCAAGCGAAGTGAAAAAGACAAATTATTCAAATGGAATAAAAAACATTTACAAAAAAGCACTTAAAGCTAATCTTGCCTTTTTGGCAGCTAGCCTATAAGGTCTTTCCGTAAACAGGTTGAGTGGCATTGTTTACTGGTTTTTTAATATAATTTTTAAATCATTTTTAATTAAATTTGTATATATGGAATAAAATGAATATCCCCCCAAATCCCTATTTAAAGAAATATTACTATTATTTTGATTCTAACTTCAATTGTCCCTTGAACAACCTGTGTTATGCCTAAATCATTGCTAATAAGGAAGTTTCTTCAAAAATCATTGTATGGCTAGGATTATCAAAAATATAACTGCTTAAAGTAGAATCAAAAGAAATATTTGTACTATTAGAATTTAAAGCTTTAGCTATGTCATCTTTGTGCTGTTGTAGGCTTTTTCTAAATTTTGATGGGTTCCTGCCACATAGTAGTTGCCACAGTCACATGGTATGAAAATATCGGGGGTATTTTCCGGGGGGGGGGGGGGTAAACACCTAGAACCGTCTTTATTAATAATACAATTAACCGAAGACTGACAAGACACTCCCGTAAAATCAAGGGTCTTTCACCATGCGAAGCTCCCGCCAAGCCCTCAGATATAATTTACCTTTCATATATTCCAAAAGTCACTACAAATTAAAAAATTTGTACACGAAATAATTCGTATGTAGTATTTACTAATAATTTTAAAATCATGAACTTCATAAACACTGGTAAAAATATAACCCCAGTTACTCGCCAAAAAGGGGTTTATCAAATACCATGTGACTGTCGCAACTACTATGTTTCTAGAACCCATCAAACTTAGAAAAAACGCCTACAACAGCACAAAGATCACATAACTAAAGCTTTAAATTCTAATGGTTCAAATATTTCTTTTGATTCTGCTTTAAGCAATCATATTTTTGATAATCCTAGCCATAAAATAATTTTCAAAGAAACTTCCCTTATTAGCAATGATTTAGGCATAACACAGGTTGTTGGAGAGGTAGTTGAAATTAGAATCAAAATAAATATTAATATTTCTTTAAATAGGGATTTGGGGAATATTCATTTTATTCCTTATACACAAATTCAGTTAAAAATGGTTTAACAAATTATATTTAAAAATCAGTAAACAATGCCAGTCAGCCTGTTACGGATAGACCTTCTAATCTGGCTGCCAAAAAGGCAAGATTAGCTTTGAGAGCTTGTTTGTAAATGATTTTTATTCCATTTGAATGAATCGTCTTTTTTCACTTCGCTTAATCTACCAGTCCTGGTTGAACTTCCCTGAAGTAACGATGCAAGGACTGTTTTGAAAATATTTTAGTTTTAAAGATTTTTTTTTATGTAAGTTCTTTTATATTCTTTTTTCTCATTTTTTTTTGCTGAGGCCCTTGGATATAGGGTCGAAATATTCATTTAAAATTTCATTCCACTGTCTTACACAAATACTTTCCCTATTGTTCTACTTGTTGTTTATGATGGAAAGGCAGTGTGGTCTTCGTCGCTATTTATTTATTGGTTATTGGGAAGTATACATGTGTTTTCAGGAGGAATTTTTTTCTAGTGGGGGGTCAGGGTCGGAGTAGGGGTTACGGGGGAGGATCTTTCCATGGAGGATATTTCCTTGAGGGAAGGAACATTTCCATGAAGGGGGTGCCAGATTTCCCAGCATTATTTAAAAAACGATCAGAAATTAAATAAAAAAAAAAAGTTTTTTTCCAACTGAAAATAAGGAGCAACATTAAAACTTAAAACAAACAGAAATTATTACGTATATGAGGGGGTTCGCCCCCTAGTCAATACCTCGCTCTTTACGCTAAAGTTTTTTAGTACTTTCAAAAGAGCTATCTATTCTAATTAACCAGCCTTTTGTGATTCAGGGCCTTGTGATACGAACAAAATTCGAACTTTAGCGTAAAGAGCGAGGTATTGACTAGGGAGCGAACTCCCTAATATACGCAATAAGACATACGAATACAGAAATTCGTTACGTAAGTTACGTCAGAACAAAATTTCGAGAAAGCCAATTAGCCGAAAAAAGGAAAATTAATATGCGAATTTCGTTTTAAATATTCATGTACGGTGAGCCAAAATCAAAGCTGCATTAATTCAAAAACGTTCAGAAATTAACTAAAAAAACAAGTTTTTTTAACTGAAAGTAAGGAGCGACATTAAAACTTAAAACGAACAGAAATTATTCCGTATATGAAAGGGGCTGTCCCCTCCTCAACGCCTCGCTCTTTACGCTATAGTTTTTTATTGTTTTAAAAAATAAAGCTCCTTACTTTCAGTAAAAAAAAATTGTTTTTTTTAGGTAATCAAAGTTTTTAGTTAAAAGTACTGTTTTTATCAATTAGATTAGTTTTTATCACTGTTTTTATCAATTAGCAATTATCAATTATATTCTATTTAGACATTTATTATAGCAAAATCGAACGTTTTATTACAAACCTGTTATCAGCTCAAGACTCATTTGCATGATCAGCGTTGCAATACCGAATATTTATTTCATCAAATAATCATAAAAAAAAATAGCAAAATTTTCTCTGGAAATACTTTGAGACACGTAACACGTCTGGTCTCAGTTGCGCTAAATCTTCTGAAGTAGGCAAATAACTGTTAAAACCTGAAAGTAAATAAGGGATAAATCAGAGAGATTTCCCTTCACGTAGAATTATTAAAAGAAGTTATGCTATAACAGACATTCCGGTATACCATTTTACCTTATTCCTCTTGGCTTTTTAAAGGTAGGCCTATGTGACGATTCTGATGAAAACAAAAATCATAAAAACAACAGCGGAATTTTTGGATTCTGAAGAGTAAACGGTATTTTCGAAAATAACATTAGTGCCACTCGACAGTATGTATTTTTTAACATGGATAACTTTTCTTTTAATAAGACATTTTCTGTTGCATTGTTCTTTGTTGAAATTAATCAAATTTAAAAGATACGAAGACTTTAGGTAATTTCACGGGCATGCTAATAACGTGTAGTTTAAGTCTACGCTATTTTGGAATCCTAACGACTATCGATTCAATTAGACTCTACTTGTGCCTTGCTACCAAGAGAAGCGAGCAAACACAAGATGTCATTATTCCACAAATATACAAGCAAACTAAAAGGGAGGCAGAAGGTTGCATTTTTTTTATATTAAGCTTCAACTAAACACATTCTCGTCAATGATTACCAGGAACCCCGTTTGGCAGATGATCGTTGGGACAATACCACTTCCAAATCTTAAACTCGAACAAATAAAAGTTCAAATAAGGATAAGTCCTTTCATTAGACAGTGAAAAACAGACACAAAAAGTCCTGGATATTTCAAACACGTACATCAGTGATCATCATCAGCAGATAAACTATTGTATTACAATTAAAGCAAATTATATTTAGGCCTATACAGAATAAAATAATTACATTCGGGTCACAGATAGTTTCCGGTCCATGGCTGAGAGGGTTCAATACAGGGTTCATTCAAAGTCACTTAAATGTAGGTTGATTTTTTAATGAGGGTGGCACAAACTTCTTCTTCTTCTTCCAGTTGCAAACGAAATGTTACTGAATTTACAGTTATACACTTGCTTGGTATCTCGATTCGTGTCAAGACTCGGTTCGTATTTTACTACGCAGAGGAGTCTATTCTGAAGTACGATCACACAAGCGGCAAAAGGAAAAAAGAGACATTTTTGTATCTTTGCCTACTCTCGACTTTTATTTACTCTTCTCTCCAAGAAAGGCTGAAATAGTATGTGTCAAGAATATCGCGCAAATGATAGTTTACTTTACCCTTGGTATTACGTAGATTCTACTACGAGATTCTATAAAAAAAAAAATTATGGAATCAATAAACAGAAGAATAGAAAAGACAGTATACACGAACGTAGATTGTAAAAAAATTCTACTGGTATTTTGTTTAAAGTTTTTAATTAGATCTATGATTTAGCTAAGTTGCGCTAGAGGGTTTGTTTTTTTCTTTTCAGAAACAAATTTGAGTCTCTCCTCATGTAAGTTTCCGATACTTCAACTTAATTTAAAGTCTGAAATAAAATTAAATTGTTAAACAATCAAATTATTAAAGTAAATCAATGTCCAAAAATTAGTTTCTGCAGCCGGCAAATTTGTTTAAAATAATTTATCTCTTATTTAATAATTTATCTCTAATTTATTTAAAATAAATTAGAGCTTTCTATTTATGCACTGGCAAAGACATGCTAATCAACACTTTTTCTTAAAGAGATAAATGAAGGAACTTCCTTTTTTGAAAGCGCTAGAAAGGTTTCACGACTATCGCTTTCAATCAGACCTATCATCCCAAAGCGATCTCACTTGTTCATTTTAACTTGAACAAATTTGCCGTCTTCAGTCAGAACTTGACTTTTCAGTTTCAGATTACGATCTCTTTCAGTTTCCTATAAACTCAGATTAGATAAAACTTAGATTCAGTTCACAAATTGGTAAATAAAACTGAATGAAAATAAAAGGCGAATGTCTTGACTATACCTTAGCTTCACTGTTTGCTACAGCTAAACATTTATTTGTTATTTTATAGCCTCTCATTTCTGGAACTTCACTCAGGCATATCCTCTTTAATTGCGTGTAAGCGGGATTTTCAATCCTTAGAATCTTTTCTCCAAATTCAACTATGATGTCTTGAACCTGGAATTCCAAACAAAATCAGGCTAAGACCACGGAAAATTGAAACTAAGGGGTGTGTGTAACTTCCCAAAATAAATCTGGCGACAACGTCATCTAACGTTTGGCATTTACTGGCATTTTTTCAAGCTTTATCATTGTGTTTATGCAGAAACGGTGATCAGATACTTGTTACTACTACTAACAACTCACTGCAGCACCAAGCCGACTGAGGCCAACACGGCTACGTGCACTCCTTCTCCATCCCAATATATTTAAACCTTTTATCTTATATTCCTGCCAAAAAGTTCCAATTTCCCTTAAATCCTTCCATACAACCTCCCCGACTCAATACAGGGACGACCTTTTTTTCATTTTTCCCTAGATAGTTGGCCGAAAAAAATGATTTTTGGCAATCTGTCATCTTTCATCCGCAGACCGTGTCCTAGCTATCTCAACTTTTCTCTTAGTAGCCTACAGCCCTAGAAAGGGGTATTGAGCCACATTTTTCGTGCAGCTTTTCGTGCAGTTATATGGGTACCCAAAACAGTGCGTAGACAATTCCTCTGGAAAACATCTTATAAATCCTCCTCGGTTTTCTGGAGTACCCAGGTTTCAGTGCCATGCTTCACCACTGTCATCACTGTAGCTTCCAATATTCTAATCCTGACTCATAGACTTGTCTTCCTATTCTTCCAAACGTTTTTCAGCTGTGAAAAGCACCCCAGACTATTCAACTTTTAACATCTTCACTGCATCTGCCATCTTTAATAATAATACTACTTAGAGAAGTGAAATTATCCACATGACGGATCTTTTCGGTACCCAACATCATCTCTCCACCACTGCTTATTCTCAGTTTAAGAGATTTAGTCTTCTTAGCGTTAATTTTCAAGCCTATTCTTGCGCCCTGAGCTCTCAAAACCTCCAAAAAATTATCATTTCGCTAAAACTTTCATATAGAACGCTCAAACCATCAGCATAATCTAAGTTTATGAGTTTTACTTTCCCATTTAATTCCAGGCTCTCCCAAGGCATTTGATGAGTTCTTTACGACAAAGTCCATCAAAAATATCCACATAAATTTGGATAGAACGCAGCACCGCTTAACCACTCATTATTCAATATGAGACCAGCTACTAACTTCATTTCCTACCACAGCAGCAATTCTGCTACTACAGCTACAACCACAGCAGCAATTCTCCTACCACAGCTAGAACCACAGCAGCAATTCTCCTACCACAACTACAACCACAGCAGCAATTCTCCTACCACAGCTACAACCACAGAAGCAATTCTCCAACCACAGCTACAACCACAGCAGCAATTCTTCTACATAGCACGTATCACTTTAATGTATTCTTCTGGTATACAATACAAGGATAGGACCTAAAGCTTGTATCGGCTGAATCAAACGCTTGGTCGTAATCGATAAAGCTAAAGACCAAAAGACCTGATGACTCAGGCACTTCTCAATTATCAACCTAAGATTAAAAATTTGGTCACTGCATCGACCCCCCTTCCTAAAAGCAAACCGTTCTTCACTTAAACTTTTTCCTTAGCATCTCTAAGTCTAAAATGTATCATCATACTAAGTGATTTTCTTCTTACAGAAATCAGGCAAATTAGACACTTATTACGAAACTGATTTTGCCAGTTAAACTAATCACACTAATTTTGCCTCATTAATAATGTGGAAAAATACCAAGAAACACCAAAGGTTAGATGGCGCTGTTGAACTCCCTAGCAAGTTACCTACTCTTTGATTGAAACTACATCAAGCGCAGATATAACATTTTCAGATTATAATTAATCTACTTTTAAGATTATAATGTAAATTTTGCGGACTTAGAAAATCTTGTGGACTTCTTAAGGAACTTAAAAAAAAGAAAAAAAGAAGATAAAGTGCATTAGACTGGACTAGGTAACCGATATATGTTAACAATTCAGTAAACAGTAAATAGAACATGCTTAGAGTACACATCCCTCCTCTTCTGAAGGAGTTAAAAAAAGAATTACTAATTCCTTAAATGTCTTAGGATTTTAGATCATCATTTTAAAAGCCTTTACCAGTAGCCCATCGGTAAGTCACCTTTTTTGTGTTTTAAAGCTCTTTTTCAAAGCTTCATCAGTATTAGCGTACCGGTGTACTAAAGTGAATCTTTAGCTCTTTAATTTCACAAAATATGAACTTCTCTCGAGAGAATAAAGGTTAATTTAAAATCACATACATTAGGTAGGATTTTTCTGTTACATTAATACATTCTATTAAATTATTTCTGTTATAGCCGTTTCTCTCCACTGTCCTAACAAAATTGTTAGCAAACGATTTCTAAAACAATTACGTTTCTGCTGACTAGCAACAAATCGTAAGCTAACATTGTCGGTGAATTATTCTAACAAATCGATTCTTTGCTGGAGGATTTGAAGCTGAACAATCAAAAACCGATAATGCAGCAAGTCAGGGTGACTAGTTTCCTGATCAGAAAAAATAAAATATGAAACAATCAAAAATCTATTGGCAGATAGCCAACTATGGGCTAACATACATTTTTTCCATGGTTTCTTCCTACTATTTTTTCTTTTCTTTTAGTTACCTCATAATTACTAGGCTATATTGCCCCAGGTTAACCCTCTACCCGTCCCACCACCCCTGCGGCGACTCATGTTTCAAATATAGTAATTATTGCAGTCTCAATTTTATGCTAGCCCATCTAATGCCTAGCCTAATGACAACTATAAGCTACAAATCATAAAAAGTTGCTTATTCTTTTTCTATAAAATAACATTATTTGGCATTATTAACGAAAGGTACGTGAGAAATAAGTCCAAAATAGTATAAAATTCATAAAAAAAACATTATGAGCCTAATAACCAATTTTCATTTTAGGCTTCACGTTCAGCTTAAAAACATCTTTGAACATGTGAAGACTCTCGGAGCCGTTTAAAGTTAAGAAAGGAGTAAAGCAGGGAAGCGCCTTGCAACCTCAATATTTTGGTCTTTTATTAATGATATGGTTGAATTTTTAGAAAAAAAGGGCTCCGACAGTGAGTTTAGGTAATAAAAAAAAATTTGTTGTTTGCGGATAACACCGCTCTAGTGGCAAGATCAGCATATGATTTACAAAGGTTACTAAATATAACGGAAGATTATCTAAAGATGATATCAGGTAGTATTCAGAAATCAAGTGTGGTAATATTTAACAACAGAAATGATAAATGTGAAAGTAGATTTTGGTTTGAGGATAAAATAAAGTGTCATGGACTTTGCATATAAAGGAAAAGTTAAACCGGGAAGAGCAGCAATGTTTACAATTTTCTAGAATAATGTAATGGGAATACAAATTTTCGTTGCACAAAAGGGTTTTTCTAACGAAAATAATGCCTATTCTACATTACGGAGTAGACATTTGGGGGCATTAGAAAGCGGTTCAGCTAGAGTGTGTTCAATTAGGGTACTTTAAGAGATTGTATAGGCTGCATAGAACGACTCATTCCCAGTTTTTTAAATGGTGATCTAGGTCTATGATCACTAAAAAATTACAGACTAGACTCAATGATCAAATTTAGATTGAGAGTTGTTCAGTTACTGAGTGATAGGTTGCTTAAGGTAGTTTACGAAGATTTACAATAGCAGGGGGAAAAAGATCAGGGCCCCTGAAAATAAAAGACATCTTAGATATAACAAGGTTTTCTTTTGTTTAGAATGAAGGTAGAGGACCAATGGATTAAGATCGAATAGAGAGAATGAGATTAAGATTGCGCTAGAAAATCAAATGATCCAACAATGGAGTAAAGAGCTGAAGAATTCAGAAACGTCAACATTTTATAAGTATGATAAGGTAGTTTATGGTTAACAGTTTTACCTTAAGCTGAATTTACCAGCTAGATATCTGACTTTGTGGATGCAGCTCAGGGTCAATTACTTTCTAATTTGCGCAAGATTTGAAAGGTTCTCAAAAGAAAGAGATTGCAAAGAAGTCAGGTATACTTGCCCGTTTTGCAAAGATGAGGAGGATGATTTGGTGCATTGCTTGAGCCGGTGCTAGAAACTCTTTGCAATAAGGGAAGGTATATTCAGAAAAACTGAGTTGATACTCCCAGATTTTTTAAATAGTACATCACCACATTTTGTGGTAGAATAATGAGGTATCTGGAAATTATGTTTATTAAAATAAAACCTTAGTCTAATAAATAAATGTAGTGTTTCATTTAAGTGTTTTCTGATGATCGCTCATGGATATTTATACTAATTGTGCTTTTTTTTGTGTATATGGCCGTATTTTTCGG
>JAPEVW010000123.1:0-125000 GCA_027921565.1 Artemia sinica | reverse complement strand
AACTAAATTTCAGCTGGGGGGGGGAAGTGGCGATCCGGGGGGCAAGGCCCCCCCCCCCCCCCCTAGCCTAGTCTAAAGTAGTGTAATTCACTTAATTAACGCAATTTGTATAAATTAAACTTGCTCCTAACGCAAGTTTATCGGATCAACCTATTTTACGCCCCCCCCCCCCCTAAAAAAAGTCTTGGATCCACCCTTGCTGGGGAGGGGGGCAAACCAAGATCTGGAAGGGGCAGTTTACCCCCTGCCCCATAGCAAACCACGCCCCTGTTCCCACATTAAAGCTAAAAGACTTCAGGGATCCGACTCTCCAAAATATACACACTATTTTTATATCCATAAATCAGCGCCACCTACACTTGGATTACATATTTCACATTGAACCCAAAACTTTTTTAATGCTCAGTGAGAATTTAGCTAGTCCTGTGGTGATGCACTGGGTTTGATCTTAGATAGGTAATACAGGATCCAGAGATCGAACCTGGCTATAGCAACACACTGCAGGGCCGACGCAGGAACCTTAGTAGTCAAGAAGCGTCGTCAATCCGATTACTAACTTACTTAAAAATTTAGCCAATTCCAGTTTATTGATACATTCGGTAGAAAAAAAGACCATTTTAAAGATTGAAGGTCACATGCCTAACTTGAGAATTTTACAATTAAGCTGGATAACAAAAGCCGGCAAAAATCCTATTTTGGTAAAAATGATGCCCCCCAGAGCAGGTGGCTTGCCCTTTACAGACGAATTTCAAAAATCGAAAAGAAATATTTACGAAAGTAGAGTAGTAATCGAATCCTGCTAATCGAGCTTCTATATTATTTCCTAATTCTATGACCGTCGCAGATCGGGCATATGGCATGTCATTCAGAATTATAGTAATCAGGCATTGGTGCAGATATTTCTTCGGGGGGGGGGGGGGGGAGGATTAATCAGAACTGCACATATTTAGAATATAATCACAGGTAATTATGGAAAAATAGCGAGATTTCGACAAGGAGCTGGTGGCGAGGCGCTAAGGAGTAAAGTCACTAGAAATAACTAATGGGCTAACAAGCTGATTAATTACTTCAGTTTATGGCGATATTGACTATCCCGGCTAAAGAAAAGGTACATGACGAAAAATGGTACAAAGGCTATAAGGAAAAGTATAAAAAAGGAAATCAGAAAATAAGAAAAAAATAAAGGAAATAAGAAAACACGGAGTATAAGGAAAAGGTACAAAGATTGACGAAAAACTCCTAGCATTCCCTCTTCATTTGTTAATTTTTGTTCTACGGCATGACACTTTTTCTGCAAAGATTTCAAGATGGATGGGGCACCCCAAACAGCTGACTTCATTAAACTGAGCTTTAACCTCACTATTTGGATAAAAAAATTGATAAAAATAAAAAGTTCAACTTACCATCTGGTTTAAAAACAAGTCCATATTTTTCATTTAACAAGCTGCTGGCTACATTTAGAAAAAAATCCCCAAATAGCGGTTCCGTCACTATCTTTGAGAAAAATTGCGTACTCACAGCTACATCAAAAACTTGACAACTTTCTCCGGCTAAAAATAGAAAATATGGATATGAAACATTTTAAAATCTTTCTGGGAGACTGAAAAAAAAGGAAAAAAAGTTGAATCAGCCATATTCAAGCATAATAGATATGAAGATTCCATACGCCTTTATGAAGTCTTTTTGAACATTCATCTCCAAAGATCCATTCACTTTGCTAACGTTTTTATCCAGGACACTCAAATCATCTGCATAATCTAGGTTTAGAAGAGTTTTATCTCCCATTCAAAACCGTGTTCCCCCATTTCCTCTTCATGCTCCTTAGGACAAAATATGCAAGTCTACAATATGACTATCCTAAACCACAACAGTAAGTACATATTTGACAAAATAGTGTTTGATTCCCACGGAGATTGTGATTTCCCCGAAGAATGTAGAAATATGAGCAAAAACTGCAATGTAAGTATCCTACAAAACTGTGTGTACTCCACATTTTTTACTACTGGAAACATTCATAACAAAAAACAGCAAGTAACAGTGATTCCTTGTCAACAGGCCCTTTAAACTCTCAAAAATAGAATTTCGACAACAGTTATGGTGTAAGAAGAATCAATTTCATAAGCTAATTATGAGTATAACATCATGGGCGTAGGCAGCATCTTGTGTAGGGGGGGCAGCCGCTTCTGTGATGGAGGGGGGAGGGATCTTACTAATAATTCCCGAGGTCCTTTGAATATAGGTCTTTAGAAACTAGTCATTCTATATTTCACTAAACCTCGACCTTTAACATTTTCCAGGTTCTACTTTTCCTGCAACAGTATA
Organism: Artemia sinica; assembly: GCA_027921565.1. Taxonomy (NCBI): domain Eukaryota; kingdom Metazoa; phylum Arthropoda; class Branchiopoda; order Anostraca; family Artemiidae; genus Artemia; species Artemia sinica. The sequence goes on along the minus strand of JAPEVW010000123.1, from coordinate 122,678 downwards.
ACATAAGAGACCCACTATCCTACTTCCAATTTCCAGAAAACATAAACACCACAAAAGCGATTTGACACAAATCACATTATGGTTAAATAACAGCTTCTTCAAAGAATTCAATTCAAAAGTTTACAGTTGGGCAAAATTAAATATTAAAATTGGTATAGGGAAGACCGGCCCACGTCTAGCCAAAGCAAACAGTTTCAATACAAAAACCTATGGGGCTTCTGGTGGATTATAAACGCTCTGACAGATTGCAGTGTATTTTTTTTTTAATCTGACCTTAATTAATACTTTTACCAAAAATTTCAGATTGGATCAGGTTTTATGGTGATTAACTTTTGTTCAAGGAATTTTGTGCAATTTTGTCTGAAAGCCTACGCCTAATTACGAATACTATAAAACTCGCGTTGTAAACTCACATTGTATTCTCCTATTATTTGCCTGTTTTTGGCAGCTTCCGAGACGTGCCATCTTCACCAGTTTGCTGTTAGTATTTTTTCATCCTGTGGGATAGTGAACTCCCATGTTCAGCCACAATACCCAGGGTAAATTCGGCATGCCGTACCAAGGTGGCCAAAAGTGGGCTATGCTTGTAAAAGCTGTGTAAACAGCATACTTAAAGGTTGAAGGCAAGCTTAATACCCAAAACTGTGTTATTTCTGGCGTTGTTTAATCCTGTCAGAACAGTAGGTGAACTGAAGTCCTTTTTTTTCTGTTAAATTTCATTCAAGATAAAATGATTAAAAGTAAAACAGAATAGAAAAGAAAGAAAGGTGGCTGTGATCCAGAAGAAAATAAAATAGCAGTTTTTTCTGTTTTATTCTACAAGAAGTCAGTTGGATTCTCTGGAAGTACCATGGGTGTCCCTAGAGGAACACTGCAAGACTACATAAAAAAAAAGTTGAGAAGCTGAATATCCCTCTAAAAAGTCTGGACCTGAATTTCCTTACACCCTGTTACAACCCATGATCCATATTTACAGAGGAACAAGCAAAAAGACTAAAAACTTACTTGAAAACGATAGCTTATATGCTTTCGACTGTATTCCCCTAGAAGCGTGTAAATTTGCATACACTTATGCCATTATTAAGAGCATAAAAGTACCGGATAACGGAACTGCAAAGGTAGTGGAAACAGTGGAGGAATTACAGGCTAAGATTGGTACCGTGGTTTTACGGATTGACTTAAAACTCTATCAGTAAGAACGCCAATAAGTACAAGCCTATGATGGACAACTGCTTTCAACTGTCACAGTGTAGGAGCTTTCTTTAACAGCCTGGATTGAGGCCTATATAAACACATGTTCAGACCACAAGACATTGGAAGTTTTGAAGAATCAGGTCTGAAAAAATCCACAAGCCTGGTAAAATCATTGCACAGCGAGGCCAGAAGTAAGTAGGGAAGGTCACGTCAGCAGAAAGAGGTCAGTTGACCACGATTTGTGCTGGTGTTAATGTGTTGGGAACACAGTCCCTCCTCTACTTATTTCCCCACAAAAACAGTGTCCGGAAATTTTACTCAGGGGAGCTTTACCAGGAACCATCATGATCAGCTCAGAAAATACTTCTGGCTGGATGACTGCCTCTCATTCTTTGCTTTACTTGCAGCATTTTATCAATCAACTCAAACCCAAAAAATCAACAGGAAAAAAATATGAAAAACTCTGAAGTGCTCACTGACACCCCTATGAAAGAATGCATTACTGCTAGGATACAAGCTGTATCTGCCAAAAAGCCCTAGTCCTGGAACGGAAGAAAGTCAGACAAGTGAAAAGACTAAAAAGCAAAAGGCGTGTCTCTGGCAACAAGAGTTACAGTTAGAGTGACGATTCTGACGTAGATGATCCTGTATACAACAACTCTTCAGACCCCAGCATAGACATTGAAGACAAGCCCCCTACCAGCAACTTCTCATTTGACACTGAGAAAGTCAAGGCTGGTGATTACATTCTGATTGAGCTGAAGAGCAAGAAAGGGAGTTCTGTTCACAATGTTATCATTATCAAAAGTAGCAACTGAAGAACTTAAGGTCCTCTTTTGGAAGAAGACTGGAGGAAGAGACTTTGCGCTAACTGACGAGATGAATAGTGTCTTAAAGACAGAAGTTGAAATAAAACTGCCACCACTGAAAGGTAGAACACCAAGAATAGCGGAGCGGCTTACTTTTGGTGTTGATCAGTCAATGTATAATTTGAAATTAATACTCTTTATTTTTTTTTAAACCTTAATGAAATTCATTTTGTAGTTTTTTATGCTGACCATATTCTTTCTTAATTTTATGGCCGAAAAACAAGCTTTAATGTTCCCCTGGTCACTTTTCTTTTTCTTTTGTCCGGTGGCCAAACGTACGGCAGAGACGACAGAACCAGTGCCGGGATGGCCCAGGTTTGGCACTCTTGATCACTTGGATAGAGAGGCATCCAGGTGGGAAAATGGCGGAGTATTTCTAATTGTCTTTTTCAAGGATGGTATTGAACGAGTTACTTTTGCTTTGGCATGCTCAGCAACTTTTTATTGCTTGAATCAATTCATGGAGAATTAAACAAGTCAAAATCAGCCGATCGTGGGCCAATCTCCTATCTATATATCGGACCAAAAATCAATATTGAAGATCGAAACGTAAATGTTGATATCGCAAACGATATTTGGAAATTTCTGTTTATTTCCAGCTTTTTTAACCATCTACCAGGTAACATCCAACAAAAAATGCCAACATACGAAAAGTTCTCGCTAATATCTATCGTAAATTTGAAGTTCTAGGGGGGGGGGGCAGCTGGCCCCCTGCCCCCCTTCCCTACACCCATGTATAATATCTTTGTAAAAAGGGGAGAAAACACCCCCAAAAGCGAGCACGATCTTGACAAAAATTTTATCGTTTAATTCAACAAAACCTTAACATCCTGAACAAAAGTTTTAAGCTAGTACGATGTCTCACGTTGCTTCTGAGAACGATTTACATAGAAGCGGTTTTTTTTGGGGGGGGGGGGGGGTGACTGTATTGAAGAAGCGGTCGAAAAAAACCGGAAGAGGGCTCATTAAAACAAAATTGACAAGTTTCAGAACCCTTTTAAATAATGGAGAAAATCGAAGACTGAATAAGTGGCGATTTCTGCCACCCGAATAGAGTCAAAATGATATTGAGCGGAAAGTTCGAGATAGATACAACGGTTTAGAACTATCGCAAGCTGATTACATAGCCTCCCAGTTTTTGATGTAACATCACCCCGCAGTGGCCCATTTCTCCCTCAATAGGAGTTGAGGGACGCCATCCGGAAACACCCGCCTCTCAAGTACAGTTTAGTTTAAACGAACGGTTATTATAGTCTGTTCATCCAGTAATACTAAAAGTTATGCATCATTGGACAGTTGCACAGAAGCTATTAGGGGAGATATCATTACATCTTTTAGACTGGAGGGATATGGTAAATAAAGTCTTAAATATGCATTTTTATGCTCAAACGCGTAAAATTTCAATGAGACAGAGCCATCAAATAAATATGGAAAATAGATTTAAACGCTGACTTTGCCTCATTTGGAGTAACTGATAGTCCAGTAAATCTACGAAAGTCTGGGAAAAAATTGCAATATAGAAGTTTACACCGTCTTGTAGGGAAAAAAAAATTCTGTACAACAAATCAAAAGTCCCCAAACACCCCTTTGGCGGAACAGGGTAAAAAACAGGGGGAAAGGGGGAAATTTAAAAAATTCAGGGGCAGATTTATTGTGCGCTCGAATTTCACGACTGCTCTTTTTCTGCGCGGAGAACTCAAAAAAAGAAAGTTATATTATTTTATCGCTGGACTTGGTTCGACTTCCCCCTTTAGCGGGGAAGGGGAAGGGGGAAAACAGTATCATCGAGAGTTGTGCGATATGGCGAGTCAACATGTTGCCCCCGAGGTTTTTTGACTCGATGATTTGAAAAAAACATGGTATTAGATTCGTATCTTGCTTTTCTGCAGTTTTTTCACCGTAGGGGAGACAATGAATCGGGCCTTTGGAATACGTGGGCAGATTTACTTCGACTATACAATAGAAACATAAGACAAAACTAAATGTAAAAAATTAAACAAATCACGCAACTTCGGTAATCACAGCAAAATACAATTACGGTTTTGACTGAACTAAAAAGGGTAAGATCAAGGATTTGTACTAAACATGGTCTTCTTCATCGTTATCAACAAAAATATCTTTATTGGAATACGCAATCCCTTGGCAGTCTTTGCAAGCAAGTGTGAAGGGCAATCCGTTTTTTTTTGGTAACTACAGCGTGAACTGTCACAGATGGAACGCATGCAGCTGCAACGAATCACATTTAGTAGATGAGGTGGAGTAGGTCCGATGTCTGTCATGATCGAAGTGAGGCGTCCGTCACGTAATCGCCAACCCTAGTCTTTCGGGTCGAGTTCTGAAGCAGTATTATGCCATTCTATTACCTGATAGAAGACTCTATAAGAATGAAATTTCACAGCCGATGGAGTTGGTGAAAGTCTCTCTGGGTTCGCAACAGTTGATGTCTTTGAGCTGTTCAGTTTTTTAAGAAAAACCCTGTACCTAGCTTTGCTGAGACCCTACCCTTTCTTAGCCTTGTAGAAACACAGCAAAATATTTTCATCGGCATGCTGGACTTCTTCCTTCCTAGAGCGCGGATTAAGGAATACTTCACATTTATTCCTAAATTCTTGATGGCTTTTCGGGAATGGCAGGACAGCCTGCTTTCCTATTCCAAACAAACGGGACGTCGTGTCGCAACCAAGAAAAGCGTGGTCAACAAGAATAGAGTGACGAACCTATTCCAGCGATCTTTTGATAAAGTTGATGTCCCAGTATTTAGTTGACAGCGCCCTTGACTTGGTACTGGTTTCAAATTAGAGATCCCTGGCTTCCAGAGGCAGGTGATGGAGGAGAATGATCAATGAATCAGTGTCGTTTCCGAATACTGTGGTTACCCTTCCCTTGCCCACGTTAGCAGCTGTTAATGCAATCAGAGAGACCATATCTCTCTCTGCATGAAGGACAGTGAGGCTGTCTTGGACAAGCTTATTACCAATAGCTCGAATAACGTTTTGCTTATTGTTGGGATTCTGCAATAAGTCCTCCTTCTTCCTTTGCAGCTTCATACTCAGTGTGAAAGCTAGGTGACATCTTTGGTAGACGGACCTGAAGTTTAACCATCAAAGACGACGGAAGCATTTGGATACTTCTGTGTCATGAATAAAACGTAACTGTTGCAAATCTGTTCGAAAGTGTTTCCTGTTTTCCATGGAATATGCTGGAGCGGCCATCCACCATCGATCACGTATTTTTCCAGCTCTTTTGATAGGACGTTCACAGGTTCTGCCTTTGCTAATTTTCAAATAGCTTTCGCTAGCTCCGCTTTATCTGGCTGTTGCAGCAGGCTTGACGATTCGAAAAGGGCAGTAGGATAGCTGGAGAATTCGAATCTGAGAGTTTCTTCAATATCCCCTCCGGCTGTAGTTGTCGCTGCTGCAAGACGTCGGAACAGAAGACTTGTGTCAATTTGCATGTCTTCACCGTCAGCTTCGGAAGTTTTGCCTTAATTAATTTAAGCTCGCACTGGCATTGACATTGTCCAGATCAACCTTTGCGTCTCACTCACTCCATTTCCTCTCATGAGTCCCGTGCTTGTTTTCAGCGACTTCATGAGTACTTGCTCAATTACTAAGTCGGGAGAGAACCCAGACCAAAATCTATCGCTTCTTCGAATGACAAACATCCCATCCGCGACGTCTTTATACAGCTTCTGGTTACTTTCTTTCAGCTCTTTCATTTGCTGAAGAAATATTCTCATCGATTTCATACACAGGTTGTGGCCTGCAGCTGCAAAGTAAGAGAGCATCTCAGAAAGTGCTGAAAGATACTGCACCCAGTTTCCAGTCCGTTCTGCCCTGATGGCCTTCTTAAGCAATCCTAACATTTCTGAATGCTGAAGCCATATTTTTGCAGTCCTGTTGTTCTGCAACTTGTCTTGAAACTCCATCATTCGCGTTTGGCTTCGACGCACTACGTCTGCGTTGGATGCGTCTTCAAGGATTAGTTCCTCATTCAGTAGAGCTTTACTGAATGTATGAGTCAACCAGACTTCTGCAAAGTATGGATGGCTCATACGTATGTCATCTGTGCAGTTGAAACCATACGATTGCAAATGAGAATGATCTGCAATGCTGAATCTATAAGCTCGAGCGCTCTCATGGCTCTTGAACCAGCCTTACCGTTAAGGATATGTTTAATGGTGTTACCGGCATAAAGGCATTTGAGCACTTCTTTTATTCCTGTTTCCGTTATCAAGTGCCCGATCGCTCCAAGAAAGCTCATACGGCAATGAAGACCACCAATCATTGGAACTGCTGCCTTGAAATGACTATCAACAGGCTCAGCATTGATGATTTTCACCGCTTTCATGTACAAAGGTTGGTCGAAAGTAACAACTGGTACCATTCCGTGCTGGCGCTCTTTATCAGAGATAAAACGTAAGGTCGTGTATACACAAGAAAGATAGGAGGGATTATAGTCGATCGTAGGCAGAAAAATAATCGATGAAGCGCCTTTGTATGACCCATGGTGAAACGCTTGCATAAATCCACTCCATCCGACCCGTTTCGTGTCATTTATCCAGCTTGCATGCTAAAGTAGGTCAATGCCATCGATCTTGTCGTCGAAGGTGATGGTCGGGATGGGTTTGTACACGAGACTATTTTCCTGTTGGCTTCTGTTGTAGAAGAAGAAAGGCACTTGTCCAACCTGCTGGAGTACCTCAAGGTTTACGACTGCTCTTGGGATTTTGATTGAAAATTTGGGTAGCCTTGGTGGGGCAGCAGCTAGCATGCCCATCCCATGGAAAGTACCTTTTCCGTCGATAGTGCTAATGTTGTGGTCGACATTGTCGCCAGTGAACTGGATAAAAGTTTTTGAAGTCATCCCTGAAAATTCTGTACCATGAGTTACTGCGGCAGAACGCTCGAATCAAAGCACTTCCGAGTAAAAAGTAGAAAAACCTAGCCTATTCAGTTGGTTGATGAGAAAACGTGAACCAGATTGTTGGTGTTGCTGAACTCCAAGGTATAGTTGTAAATGAGCGAGCAAAGATTGGGGACGGCAAGCCTGCATTATTGCTTGACCGATTGAACCTACCAGTAGGTAGTTAATCTCCAGCAAACAGGAAAAGAGAAGCACCAGGGAATAGGATATTAAACTCTCGTCAAAATAGTGTTAGAGGGTTTTAAAACCGAGTTGATAGACCTTTGTCTCCTCTTCAAATACTGTACAGTCATCTGACTATCTTTTCCCTTTTGAGGATATCTTGATTTCTCCCTCTTTTCCCTAGTAACTGGAAAACGGGAGGAATGGCTAATGACAGAGCAATCAAAGTGACATATTCGTTCTTCTTGTACTGAGAAACCCCAGAAAACAAGTCTTGCAGACTGCTGTACAGGATCTTCATTTACCCCCTCTTTTCCCCCTGTAAGTGAAACGGGGAAACGACTTATTACACAGCAATAAAAAAAAAACGTATATTCCATCTTTTTGGACCCAAGAGCATCAGGAACGCAATTCTCAGCATCTAAAACTACCGGTCGTAGATTTTCTAGTTTTCCTCTGGATTTTCCCATTTCCCTCCGTTTTTCACCCTGTTCCGCCAAGGGGATTCTTGGGGACTTTTGGTATGTTGTACAGAATTTTTTTCTCTGAAAAATGGTGTAGAAATCATTTATATTGCAATTTTGTCCCAGATCGTCGATTTTTTCCGTAGATTTACTGGACTATTATGTGAGAAATTTCTAAAAGTAAATATGTGACTAGATAAAAATTTAATTGGTTGAAAAAGCTAGTTTTCAGACATTGAATGATTGTGATAAAAGTTGAATTGAAGCGAAAAGGACACCATAGACGGTCAATTATTTTTATCAAAAGCCTCTGTCAATCGATTGACGTAAGCATGGTTGACCGTCTAGGAACCTGTTTGACGCTTGTGTCAAGCGTTGACGGCGATTGATAGAAAGTTTGAATGACCCAATCGGTTGACGAGGGTGATTGACCGTCTAGACTAGTAGTTTTGTTCAAATATTGCGCCAGTCACGCGCCAACAACAATGGAAGATATAAGCAAAAATGTGGAGCCCGAGTTTTAGTTTGTTTATTAATTGAGTTATACCGGGAGCCCCCTGATTTATGGAAGGTTAAAAGTAAAGACTATTTTAACCGAGATAAGAAGAGTGCAGCATTGGACAGGATATTGCAGGCGGTAACGATATTGAAACCCGATTATACAATTCTCGAACTAGAAAACTAATGGTTTAAGAACGAATTTCAATCGCGAATACAAGGCGATTGAGCAAAAACAGAAGTCTGGAGCGTCAGCAGATGACATCCCACAAAATTCCCTGTGGTACTACAATGACCTTGGATTCATCAGGGATCAGATTGAAATTGCTGAAACAGAAACCACAGAGGTAATAATTTTACTTTATTGTACTAGCAGTAGAAACTCGATTGTTTGGTGGTTGGCGTTTACCCCTCCTCCCTGGAAAATACGCCCCCCCCCCCCTGCATAAAATCTCCACTCGGAAAATAACACCCCTATGCGGCTGGTTGGTCTCTAATCCCTTTGCACTTTAAAAAAAAGAACTAGAACTCTCAATTTCTGATCTAATGAGCACACTCCGAAGTTTCTGCGATCATGAAGTGGAGGAAGGGGCTGTCCCCCTCCTATACAATATATATATATATATATATATATATATATATATATATATATATATATATATATATATATATATATATATATATATATATATATATATATATATATATATATATATATATATATATATATATATATATATATATATATATATATATATATATATATATATATTCTGCTCATTTTTGGGGTTTAACGTTACTCTTTACTTTCACAATAACAGCGTAGCTCAGAATCATTCCCAGAAATCATAAGGGAGTAGATATCTATTTCACAGTTTTGATGCCTTTTTTTAAAGTTTTTTAGCCAAATCAGTATTATTCTGCATTTCACACACGATAGAAATTCACTACCCGACTCTGAACTGACACTAAAAATCTGGCCGTGACATTAGGTTTGATCAAGATTGATGGGTTGATTTTCGAGTCTAAAGCAAACTAAAAGTTGCTTTAAAACTAAATCAAAAGGCACTGTGTGTATGGTTGCCAATAAGACATCAGCAATATATCGAGAACGACTGGGGGTATTATGTTGAAATTTTTGGGGCTACTCAATTACTATTTCTGATCTTACAATTTCAATAAATCAAAAGAGTTTAAATGTATACAGGTTGTCAAAGAGCATTTTTAGAGAGAATTTTTGGGAATGACATTATGTTTTATTTTTCAGGTCAACTTGAGGAGGTGTAAAATTAAATTAAACAATACTATTGTGTCAGGATTAAACATTGGTGAAAAAGTTTCTCCGACATACAAATAACAAGTCACACTATGAATTCTTATAGAAAAAAAAAACAAAACAAAAAGCAATAATTTTTTTTCCATGAAAAAGACTATTTCAACAAAAAACGAACAGAAATAAACTTAAAATACTTTTTCCACAAAAAGTGACAATCTTTCAAGCATAAAACAACCGCATATCACCATCAATAAATAAATAAAACCCAAAACGAACAGAAATAACAATAAATAATCGAGTCAAACTCAAAACAAGCAAAAACTAACATGAGTACGGCTGAAAACCCCCTAGCCTTCTCAAAATAAGAACATAATTTGCACTTTACTGAAAACAAGATATATTTTAAATCTTTCATTTTTGACTTCAATAAAAAAAACTATTAAAACTTTAAAGAATAAATATCAGTATATGTAGCCTACATTAAACTGACAATCCAGGGTCATTTCTCTTTGTTTTGTTTTTCAGCTAAGTGCGAATTATTTTCTGGTCTTGAAAAGACATGGGGGTGGTCAGCCCTACTCATGTTAATTTTTGCTCGTTTTAAGTTTGACTCGGTTATTTGTTGTAGTTTCTGTTCGTTTTGGGTTTCGTTTATTTATTGATGTTGATTTGTGGTTATTATGCTTGCAAGATTATTTGACTTTATTTCTGCTCATTTTTGGTTAAATGAAGCTGTTTACTTTGCTTTGAAAAACTCGTTTGTGGAAAAAGTTTTTCAGATCAATTAAAAAAAATCCGGTCAAACTGTATGAAGCAAGTATCCTTGATTTGAGTATACTTGCTTGTATATAGCAAGTGTTCTTGAACTCTTATACTTAAAGCATTTACTTTTCAATGGTTGGTAATTTTTTTCAAGAAATAAAATATATACTTTTCGAATGGAACTTGTGCAAGTTTATTTTGAAACTTTAACTTTTTTTGAAAGTTAAATAAATAAAAAAAGACGTCACCTTCTTAAAGCTAACACGAAAAAGGTATAATGGATATTCACTCATTTATTCTGGTTTTATTGCACCAGAGATCTAACAGGGAAAGAACTTTATTTTTTTCATTTTTTTTATTATGTTTGTTTAGGTGCAGTGGAGCACAAATTGGAGCTTCTAAAACCCGGTATTTACTTTCCCTAATGTTTGTCATTTTGGGATTATAGTCTAATTTCTATTTTGAAGAAAAAAAAAATCTTTTCGGCTCAAAAATAAAATATGATCCTAATAGAGCTCGTGTGAGTGGATTTTGAAATTTAGATCAAAATTTAAAAATTACTAGCAGTTATAGCCAACTTATCAATTTCCAGTTTAATTATTTACAAAATTAGAGTATTTTTACCTTTAAAAATTATTTTTTTTGTAATCTAATTGCCAATAACTTTCCATCCTCAGAAGGCAAAGACATTCCAAACATTATTATACAATACTCAGGGCGTTAGAAACGATCGGATGAGGCTTTTGAACTAAGGACTATACTTTGCATCAAGAAATTTTTATGGATAATTACTTCGTTTCCTTCGAAGTTGGTACGCCCAAACATTTAAAATGAAAGTTCATTAAACTTTGCCAGAGACTATATCAAAACCAAGTCAAAAGTTAAATCTTATTGTAAAAGGCAGAGGCACTAAGTTGAAGCTTCGAAACTTCATGCTGATGTTTGACTTTCAAAGGTCCATGCTCTTTGCTCAAAAGCTCGACTTTATTTTTACCTCAATGTTTTAGGAATGAATGCCCTAATACAGGAGAAATGTAACAAGTTGCTTTGAAATAGTATCGACAAGCAAAACACTTGCTACAATTATCATTTCTACTGAATTCTGGATTTTTTTTTTTTATATATATTTTTCTCCTCTGTTCTTTTCTGGTCATGGAACCTTACGGAGGAGATTATGCTGTAAATTTATTGACAAATAAAACAACTCAGAACTGCTTGTACTAACACTAAAACGACTAATTCTACAATCGCTACTCGAGAATGAGCATTCCCAACCCCACTACTTCCACCATGACACAGCTATTTCCAGCAGCTATTTCCAGCACGGCTAATCCTACCCCAACTCCTGCTGCCAAATCTGCTGCTACCATGACTATTTCCACTATCACCGCTAGAGAACGCATACTCCCAACCGACCACTACGACAAAGACTACTTCTAAGAGGACTACATCTACAACAGCTTTTTCTACCACAGCTATTTTTACCACGATTCATGCTGCCAGATCTGCTGCTACCACGACTAGTTCTACCATCACCACTTTAACGTAGCTACTCTCAAGAGACAACTGCCTCTATCACTACTTCTTGGGTCTTCTACTTGGGTCTTCTACTACTTCTTGGGTCTTGGCAGTGGTCTTCTACTGCCTCTATGGCTATTTCTATAAGAGCAGACTACCAAGAACCAAGTCTACAAGAACACCTACTTCTAACGAATCTACTGCTACCACGACAAGTTCTATTTCTACACGTTCTATCCTATTTGGACAGTTTTCTAAATTCTGGGAAGGATCTAACTTCATTGGGGCAACAAAGTAGGGTCTATCAGATTTCATGTAGTTGCGGAAGCTCATATGTGGGACGTACTAACCAGAATTTGGAAATGAGATTATTACAGCATAAAGACTCTATTTCATCGGCTTTAAAGCAAAATTCTAAGTCAGAAGATTTCACTTCAGCCCTTTTGGAACATATTTTTAATTTCCCAGACCATTTTATTTTGTTCGATAATGTCTCTTTGTTTTCTAGGGACCGGGGTTTAAAGCAAATTGTTCGCGAAACTCTTGAAATTAAAATTTTTTTTCAGAAATAGAGCTTTAAATCGTGACACGGGTGAATTTAGTTTGAACTCTATCTACGATAATTTATTAAAATCTGATAAATTAAAGTTCAATTCACCCAATATAGTTAACCTCAGTCCAAGTGTTAGTTCATTCAACGTTAATGAACCGGATCTAAGAAGGTCAAAGAGACTAGCTTCCGCTTTTGCTTTGGAAAGAATTAGATTATTAAACAATATGTAGTTTTATTTTATTTCACATATAAATTATTGTTTTAATTGTTTTAGTTTAGTTTTACTACTGATGACGGTCACTGCATATGTGACCGAAACATCCAGTATTTTTGTGAAATTTTATCACTGTTTGTCAAATTTATCACTGTCTATTAAAAGGATTTTATTCCTATCTGAACTTTTATTTATCGTCATGGAAAGGCAGTGTGGTCTCCGAAATTATCTACAAGTTCTATCACGGCTGCTCTAACTCCCGTAAATTAAATAAAACTTTTAACGATTACAATTTAACTTATTCAAAACGGCAAACTTAAAACAAGCAGAAATTAGAACGAAAATGAACTGAAACTTAACGAACTTAGATCAAACCCTTGTTAAATTTTCTATTTCAAATGTATACAAAATTAACTGGTAAAACAAATATTTTCTGCCATATCGACACCCTTAGCCGTTCCAAAACTGTTGCATATACACACTTTTGATAACCTTGATGCACTTAGTGGGATTTGATTTAGTACAACATTCCCTGAGATTTCACCTTCATACCCTTAAAAATTTTCGGACAAACCCAGAATCAAACGTTCCCTCTTTTCCCATAAATAATATGTAAACAACGGACAACTTGCATACTTTATAACCCTTCCCCCAGCGGGTATGGTAAGTCATGCTTTCTCCCGAGTCATTGCAAATGAACCTTTCGACAAAACGATTTTTTCAAAACTTTTATCAGGGCAGAGGGAGGGACATCTACGAATGGCGGCAACGGGGAAGGGCTTGTTGTCCACCAAGCACTTTTGACTCATAAAAAGGGCACTGCATCTTTCGATTTCCAATCGAATCACTTCTCTCCAAAGTTTCGGCGACAACTCCTTCCATACAAAGTGGCTTGATGAGAAAAAAATAATAACTTCACTCATTATTTAGGCAGCGCTCTTGTACTGTCTGTTGTTACAGTCCCCAACATTGATAAACAATGAAATATCTTTCGTGTATGGGTAGCACTGACGTGTCTACTTTTTTCCGCAGGGGCGATCGTGTCAAACCCGTGGCCGCACAATGCAGAAAAGGATCCATTTGAATGAAAATCTTAATACTTAGCACTCTCATTGATTAATCTACCACTGTCCGTACTCTACAAAGCGGTTGGAAGAGAAAAGTAATGCGTAAATACCACGTCATTCTTTACTGAGTTTCTTTTACAGGAGGCTCTTTATATATGCAAAAAAGGAGACACATTAATGCTTCCCATGCGACTGTTGTTGCTCAACATGTTGCTCCAATGCTTCCCATGTGACTGTTGTTGCTCAAAATGTTGCTCCAATGCTTCCTTGTTGCTCAAGATGAGGGACAGTAGTTCTCCCAAATGATACCTTTGCTATGGAATGGAGATTCCAAAGGTGCAGTTTACATTTCAACATCATTTTTGTGGGGTTTCAGGCTGTTTTTCAGAATTAACACAAATTTGTTTTCGCAATAAACTTTTACCATTAAGTTTAATCAAATTATAGTTGACATTGCTCAATCAGCTTCAAGTGGCGATTTTTCCTCACCTGACAGTTCTTTTTTTCCAAATACTCTTTTAAATTTTGTTTTACTTTGGGGTAAAGTTCGTTCTTTACTAGGTCGGAGCAGATGCTGCACTCATGATCACACAAAGCTGTAGCCTAATAAGGAACAAACTACCGTAAATAATGACTGTGCTGCCAAATATGCGGTTTTTGCGAAAAAAATGGGTTTGTTTGTTCCTTTTTTTATTCACTTAGTATAACCCAGCTAGAAATGGATTTATCAAAATAGGTCATACGTCATCTCGCGCAGAAGTACTAATCTTGCATATTCTATATATAAATTTTGAAAATCTCAGAAACTGGTAGAAGCAAAATAATTTTGGCAAGTTAACAAATTTAAGCAAATAAAAAACATGGCAAACCACTTTTGGATAAATTGTGAAAGGTTAAACAATAAATTCTTTATCTTTTTTTAAAATCAGAGTGAACAATTTCAAACTGTTAACACTGATTTAAAATTTGAACGATTATTTGAAAGCGAAGAAGAATTATTTGAAAAGAAGAATTGAAAGCGAGCTGAGAGAAATTGAGACTGATCAATCTATTGCGATTGAAATTCCTTTAAATCTTTCTTTAAGACGTCCTCCCACCCCAGAAGGGGACGAACTGTTTTCCGTTTAGCCTTAGATGGTTGGCCGAAAAGAACAATCTTCGGCAATCTGTCATCCTTCATCCGCACAACGTGCCCTAGCCACCTCAACCTTTCTTTCATTATAGCCCTAGAGAGCGGTATTGAACCACATTTTTCGTATAGCCTATTGTTTGAAATACGGTCAGTCAGCCGGGTACCCAGAACAATCCTTAAGCAATTTTTCTGGGAAACATCTAGCAAATCTTCATCCGCTTTTTGGAGCGTCCATGCTTCAGTGCCACATTTGAGGATTTACGATACGTACAGTTTTGATATTTATAACATTTTATGGAGAAGGTATAATGCTGCAAGCTTCGTTTTTCATATTTTATTATGGAGACAACAGTTTACTTCTTGGTGATTCTCACTACTTAAAATCGGAAGCAAAAAATGGGCCACCGTGATCCTCTCCCGTTAATAATTATTGCGTTAACATGCAATTTTCAAGTCTATAGTTTCTTTTGCGAAATGTCGCATTTAATGGTGTATGTTTGAACCCATGGTTGGTTAACCGAAGTTAACAGTATTCCTTAATAAAACCTAGAAAGTCAGGCATGAATTGGAATAAAGCTTTCTTAATAAAACAGCATGGTAGCACAGTGGTGCTCTGCTTGGCAATGCGTGGCCCAGTGACCGATCCCCGCAGATTACAAGGCTGAGCGACAGGCTTTCTACTTGCCCTTAAAAAAACAGTAGTTGAAACGCCGATTCAACGCCCTCTGCACCAAAAAGGGCTCTGGGAGATCCTTATCCTTTTTTAATAAAACAGGATCATGCTTGCAGTGGTTGCTGCAACCCAGATAAAAACGAACCACGGCCCATAGTAGCCAAACATTAAAAAACACAAATGGAGAAATTGCTAGTAGAGAAAATTCGTATTTGATTAAGGAGCGGTAACATTTAACTCGATTAGTTTTATTAGTAAAATGTTACCTCGAAAAAAAATTTATAGAGATTTCGGAAAGTAACCTTCATCCTATCATAAATGGTGACGGATCAAAACAAAATCTACACAAGTAAAATTGTTATTGCAAAAACCCCTATACAAGTCACGTATAACAACAGCAAAGTAATCACTTTTTTCCATGAGTAGCACTGCTGCATCCTCTTGTTTTCCCTTCATCATTGATAGCGGGGCAGTGGAACATTAGAGAAAGCTGTCTAGGGCAAATTTGAAAGGGAATTACTATATTCAGTTCCATTTATTATTAACAAAACATGACATTTAAAATATAATGCAATTTTGACAAAATATTCAAATAATAAGATTGGAATTGAAAAAAGTAAATAAAAAAAGATAAGTAGAATGTAGAAATAGGTTGCAATTTGGAAGAATAAATATTTATGTTTTTTTTTTCAAAATAAATGTCTAATAAATAACCATCTAATAAATAAATGAATTAGACTATCTAATTCAGCTAAATATCCAAATGAAAGCATGCTATTCAGTGATATATGGTAAATTTATTCAGGTTTTGCGTATTCAAATCTTTAAATGAGATTCTGTTCTTGGTAAAAGCTTAAAAACCTTATTTTTATTCTCCTGCTAAGTTAGGAACAATTTGAGAATGTCTTTATCCTGGGACCCAATATTTTTTAAGTGTGTTGTGTCCTGTGAAAACTATCAGTCGAGTTATGCATCGGTAAAATCATTTCTTCTCGGCACAAAACAGTAAAAATCTTATCAGCACAAAACAGTAAAGTCTTGTCAACTACTTAGCTGCCACTTAGGAGGTCTAAATTTCACTAAAACAATGATCTATAATTCTATTAAGAAAAAAATGCAGAAATAAATGAAATAAATGTCCATTGCAATGATCATATAATTCAGAATAGCAGCAATGGACATTTGATATTAATAATTATGAGAAAAGATATTTTTGCAACAGAGCCTTTAAAGCTATTTGCTCAAGTAGTTTTAAAATCATATTAAAGAATTGCATAAGGACACACAATTAAATTAGAATTGTGTGTGTAATATGAAAATTAAATTAGGATATGCTAAGATTGTTGCCAATAGAGGTAAATATAATAAACTCGCGTTGGCCAAGCTCTACTCTACTTTTTGTGACCATTCAATTCTTTTTGCTTCTGGAATTTTTCTCCTTCTTAAAAAAATGAGTTAAAAATAATCCGGATTAATTATTTTAGATTTTGTAAATTTTTGTTGTTTCTTCCACCTTGGACCAAAAACCGGGTAATTATTAATAAATTTCTTGTTCCTAATATTACTGAAAAACTGGAAGCACTACAGAGGAAACTTTCAAATACTGCTTGTATCCGTTTTTCTCCGCACCATCACCTTATCAGGTTTTTTCAGTCGTAAGTTATTTTTCTTTTATTTGTTTAGTTGTTTTTCTCTGTTTGGTCATTCTACATTTTTTAGTATTGTCAAGAGTGAGTAAAAATCAAATGATAATAATAATGGCAGCTTGTGTCCATATTTCTGCATATTACTGCTTATTAGACTCTGCAAGTTGTCAGTTTTTTCTCTCTTCCTCTCTTCCCCCTCCTTTCATGTTATTTCTTTTCTGTTTTAGTTTCTTTTAAATTATTATGTGGTACACTGTAACTGGTAATCTTTGATTTCTATATTGATTTGTGTTGCATTTTATGTGTTTTTCTTCGTGATACTCCACGTATTGTACCTCTGTACAGTGTGGGTTCGAAATAAATAATAATAATAATAATTAAACATATCACTTTTTTAATTTTTTCGAATAGTAAGCTAACTAAAAATGCAACTTTTCAGCAGAGCGAACAAACATGGGAACATTTCCTCATCCACATAGACACATTCTCAATTATAATCGGTTGCAGCAGCATATATACTCAGGGCAGGGAGGGGGGGGGGTGTCAAACCGGGCTATCCCTCTCCTCCTGGATACAGCCATGTTTGACATGCATTTACTATTTTTATGATTTATCTTCATATATCAAAATGTATAGTAAATATCGTCCTTCAAAACAAATTGTTTTGCATAGAGAAAAAATTACTGCACAAGCTCTTGGCAAACAAGCAAAACTCTTTGCCGAATCCACACAAAGTCTATTCAATGAAGAATTTCAATTATTTCCATTATTAAAACTTAACTACATGTTAATTAATACTTTGAGGTAAATTGCTGAAAACAAGACCAGGAAGTAACGATATTATTTAAATGTTTCAAAGATCTGAATTTTAATCTGAATTACATTGTTATATAATATTGTTATATGAGGTATCCACTTTTTTTTTTAAGAAATCGAAAACTATTTTTACAAAGTTAACACTTTTATAGACATCTTTAAAAGCTAGTTAGTTGTGCAGAGTAGGCGTTTATTTAAGGAAGACAAGATGTTCTGAAACAGTTTTGGAACCTAGCCAAGAGTATTGGCGGTTCTGGCATCTCTTCCGCCAGGGGCAAAATCTTAAATAGGCTCCCCCGCCTGTCCCCCAAAAATCTTCACGCCACAGTTTAACAAAATTTTCATTTATCAACAAAACTATATATTGATTAATTAATAACTTATTCTTTAATTTGTATTATCTTAATTAATTAATATTATTATTTAATAATTTTTTAATTTCGTTAATTAATTAATAATTTATTTATTACTTTCATTTATTAATTGCGTCTCTACTTTACTTTACTTTAATAAAATTTCAAAATCCCAAAAAGATTATAACCGTTATATTATTTATTTGAAATTTTGCGTTCCTAAAATTTCTGCACCCGGGAAAATTGTCCCCTCTGCCCCCCCTCCCATTATAGCCGTCATTGACCAAGAGTTCTGAAAATATGGACATTTGGTGCTCTCTGGGATATTTCACTATTCTTTACCAAAATTATAATAATGTGCCATAAGACAATGATCAGTATGTAAGTAGTTGTTTCTCCCATATTGGTAAACATGGTTGCAATTTCTGGTATCGTAAACATGATAAAAAGGGAAAAGAAATTCCCCATAGCTCAAAGGTACCCAAAGCACAACGATATCAACATTACAAGAACAGATGAGATCAACTTATTCGTTTGCAGGAATCTCAGTGTGGAAAGAGTTTCGGAGGAGGAGCATTTATATTGACAAGGGACACAGACTAACCTTTATCTTTTTCTTCATGCGCTTCACCTGAGCTCAAAGGTATTCTATAAGTATCAGCGTTACTGGAATAGATGAGATCAGCCAATTCATTTGCAGAAATGTCATCGGGAGAAGGAATCTCATCTGTGTGACACAAATTCAAAAAATACTTCTTTCCACTTTTTTCGTCTCTATACTTATAGCATTTTCCTGCAAAAGAAAAGCCTTTGTTTCATCCTTTTAATAATTAAAAATAAATAGCTAAAATTAGAACTATGAGTAAATTGATACCCAAAGGTTTGATGCAGTATATACCATATGGTTCCGTTCCTTCTAAGTCAACACTTTTCCCGGGCACTCACCTAAATTATGGCCTTATAACTAGGCTAGATTCTGACAAAAGTACAAAGTCCGGCACTGGCAGCCGGATTTCACGTCACCTGATAAAAAAAAATGCGAATATTCAGTTCGTTTCAATTTTGACCCAGAGTTCAAAAATTCGTCGGCCAAATTGGACTAAAACAAATAAGGGCTTCCAAAGCCCTTATTTCCAAATCCTTCGGTATTTAAGTCATATGGTGTTCTTTTCAAGTAGATGTTCTTCTTTTTCTTTTCTTTTTCTAGGGTGTTTTCTAGGAAGACATCAAAGAATTCCGCCATGAATAAGACATGCTAACCAGGATTCATAGAACAACTTCACCAGACTGTTTTCGTTTCAAAAAATTATCATCTTCTGCCAAAACTTTAGCACTAGGCTAACGGCCTAATACCACCTAGTAGGCCAATTTTAGTTACAACTATGGAGGATCCTCATTAAAAGAATGTTAGACCTCTAAGGATCTTTATAAAATTCAATAGGAGTGTAACGAGATAAGGGGATACGAAATCGAAAAAATATATTAGCGATCCAGTGACGGTTTACAGAAGAATTTTCCGATGCTGTCACAAAGATGTTTCATTAATTAAAACATTTTTATCATGGTATAAACATACAAATATTCAGTTCAATTACTTATGTTTAATAAGTTTTGTACAAGAAATTGAGAATTTGAAAACAATTTATATCTCTAAGTGTTTTCAAAGATGTATTAATAATAATTTATTTATAACCCACTTTTATACAAAACAAGCTGAGTAAAGCACACTAAAAAGGAAAAAAAAAATCAATCAAATACACAGAAACAAAGATAACTTAAACCTTAATCACTGACAAAAATACACGGATAATATTATGGTTTGGGCCTAGGGACACAAAGGCATTTCTTGTCAAATTATTATCAAGCAATTCAAACGATTGGATAATGTCGGTAGCACCATACTTCTCAATAATACGTGTATTACGATATGAAGTGGGAAGGTACAATAAAAATTTGCAATATCTAAAATAAGCGATACGGATCTGGCGCAAATCATTCTTATTCAATAACGAATACATTTCACTTAAAAACAAGACAGAATGGTCACAATATGTGGAATACATTTTAGCTAAAGCTCGGCGTGAATATTTTCCACGGTTAGGTACAATTTTCGCATATCCGATCTTCAACTTTTCTTTAACATCTCTCAGAACTTGAAGTCACAAAAAAGTAAGTGTAGAACAAATACTAATTCCTAGCCACCGTAAACTCGTAACATTGCAAATTACTGAGGATCCACAGGACAAATTATGAGCTGATGATTTGGGATTGAAAACTAAATATTCGCATTTATCAAAATTCAAAAACAGACCAACATCCCGAAACATCCTAGAAATAAGTTGCACCGATAATGCCAAAATAGACTTGATTCGGCTTAAAACTAGCATGTCGTCCGCATACGCAATACAATATGGTAACAATATGGTGGCTACTTCTTCGTAGAGAGTTAACGGAAATGGCGGGAAGTAAATGTTCTTGCAAGAACAAAATGTCAAAATCATTCATTTTTTGATTTAATAAGCCATCTTTATCTTTCGTGCCATTGATATTAAAAGAGCAGATTGAGACAGACAATTCGACTGTCATTTCCGAATCACACGTTTGCTCAGGACATCACGCAGAATACGACATTTTAGGCTATACGTTACATAATTACCCTCACAATTAGCGCATTTTGGATCAAAAACACAGGGGGAATCACGGGATGATACATGAGAGCCGGCACAGCGGCTGCATTTTTTTGGCTTATCACATTTGGTTTTCATGTGATTGGGAGATTGACAATTATGACAGCAACGGGGCGGCCGCAGGAATTCAAAAACCCGGAATGATTCATAGCCCACCTTGAGCCCAAGTCGTAGGCTATTACTCTGGGCTACAGCATCAGCAAAGGTAATTTTCACAGCAAGGGATTTTCCCAAACGTTCAGCGTCGATGACACCTTCACATTTCCTAAAAATTATCGCCTCATAATTAGCGGGCACCCCCTTAACAATGCCAAGAAATTTCTTTTCTTGAATCATGACATCACAGATACTCAATACGGTTGGAACCGCATCGCTTAAAATCTTTGCTGCAGATTGACTAATCTGAACAAGCAGCTTATCGCCAGAAGGCTTTATGCTGCGAATAGTTTCATGGCCAGGGATTTTATTAATAGCATGATCCCGTTTTGAAGGGTCGTTAAGTTTAGTAGACGCTTTTGAAATGATAACGGTGGCAGTGCTTTCAATATGAGGACTAGCATAAGGAATGGGAAGTGACGGAAAATTTAAATCATAAGCTGTTACCTTTTCTTTGATGAAGTTGAGGGTACTATCCAGAGCACAAATTTTGGAAGCAAGCTTATGATAAACAACAGCAGGAATTACAGGCACTTCAGTGGGTGAAATAATTACGTACGTTGGCACTGTTAGCTCCTCATTTTTGCACTTCCGAAGCAAATCAATCATATCTTTCACATGCCGAGCGGAGGCATTATCACCCTGTCTCCTTGGTGCTGTTTTGCTACTAGGGTATATTCCTGCCCATAAATCAACTTTAGCACCTTTGAGAATATTTTCAGGAAAAAACTCCACTCCATGATTAATAATAACTTCATCATCAATACCCGATCGAATGTTTGACTTACTTTGACTTAAAGCTCTTACTCGGCAGCGTCGCCAGCGTAGAGGGAACCAGAAGTTAGCGCCGTCAGTCGTCTCCAGAGTGGCCTGTTTTGTGCCAGGGTAGGAGCTTCACTGGGGTCAATGCCCCACGCCGTGAGTCGATCGTGGATGATATCCGCCCATCTCATACGTGGTCTACCTCTGGGGCGTTTCCAGCCGTTTGCAGTTGGATCGAAGTCAAATATAACTCGGACAGGTGTTTCAGTGGGTAGGCGAAGCAGATGACCGTACCAACGCAGCGAGCGGGACTCAAGCTGTTCGGACAGGGGTGGTAATTTAAAGGACAAGAGGATATCCATGTTCCGTACCCTGTTGAGCCACCTAACGTGTTCAATTTTGCGGAGGTGTTTTGTCTGGACAGCATCTACCTTCATGATCTGTGACTACGTTTAAGGCTAAGTCTCTGACGAGTACAACACGACACTTGCTACCGAGGCAGAGTAGATGCGAGCTTTCGTGAGACGGCTGATCTGGGGTTTGTGAAATATTGTTCTCAGTAAGCGGCCGAAAACGGCGTTCGCCTTTGCCACCCTAGCTGATATCTCTGCATCTAGATTTCCGTTTGAGCAAACAATTGAACCAAGGTAGGTGAACTGCTTGACTATCTCAACATCTTGGCCACATACTTCTATAGTTGTCAGGGGGCTGCATGGTGTCTCGTCCACAGGTAATATTTTGGTCTTGGTCCAGTTTACATTTAAACCAAGTTTTCCTGCAACAGATGCAAGCGTTTCCAGTGCAGTTTTGATGTCAGTGAGATTTTCGCATACCAATGCAACATCGTCAGCGAAGTCGACATCTGCCAGAAGTCTTCCAGCAAAATCGATGCCAAACGGATGCGCCAGCAGTGTTTTGTTGAGAACATGGTCCATGACACAGTTGAAGAGTTCGGGAGCAGCAGCGCAGCCTTGCCAAACACCATTTCTAATTTGAAAATATGATGAGAGCTGGCCATTTACAAGAACAGCACTTTCGGTATTATTGTGTAGTTCTTTGAACAGATTGACAATTTTCTTAGATACACCAGCAGATTGAAGGATCAACCACAGTGACTGTCTGTCGGCAGTGTCGAAAGCAGATCGAATATCGACGAAGGCAATGTATGCTTTCCTTTTATATTCTAGAGTTTTCTCTATCAGCTGTCTAATTGTATGGATTTGCTCAGTAGTGGACCTACCCGTCATGAATCCAGCTTGCTGGTGGCGACGAAGGGGATGGAGGTACTTTGCTGCCCGCTTGAGGAGCAGCATGGTGAAGAGTTTGCAGGGGTACCGAGAGCAGAGTTATTCCACGATAGTTATTACATTCTGCTTTACTTCCTTTCCTCTTGTACAGTGGCACAAGTAAGCCAGCCTTCCAGTCTGATGGTATTATTTCAGAGCGC
Source organism: Artemia sinica (assembly GCA_027921565.1). Classification (NCBI taxonomy): domain Eukaryota; kingdom Metazoa; phylum Arthropoda; class Branchiopoda; order Anostraca; family Artemiidae; genus Artemia; species Artemia sinica. The sequence goes on along the minus strand of JAPEVW010000123.1, from coordinate 99,503 downwards.
CACACAGTATTAAACAGCATTTGTAGCCAGAGGGTCATGGATGAATCGCCATTTTAAAGAAGTTCTGATGTCAGGCCACATATTCCAGGCGCTTTGTTGTTCTTCAGCTTTCGTGCTGCTGCTTTAATTTCTTCTGCTGTAAATTCAGTGCCATCGGGGGCAGGTGTAGCATTCCCAGCCGCAGTAGTAATCTCGTCGTCAATTTGGTCAGGTGGGTCTGAGTTCAGTAGCTTCTTGAAGTGTTGCTCCCACTGGCGAAGGCACTGTGATTTGTCGTAATATTTTCGCCACTGGCGTTACGGAGATACGATGTAGTTTGAGTGTATTGACCTGAGAGCTCACGTAGGATCTTATATGTGGCTCCGATGTCCTTGTTTTTTGGCGGGCTCTTGGAGCTCGCGTGCTTTTTTGTCAATAAAGGTCTTACGGTCTTTGTGCAGCATGACATTACACTCCTTATTTAATTGCCTATACACTGTCATGTCCCCGCGAAGGCGGGCTTCCCGTCTGCGATCAATAATGGCGAGGGACTCGTTGCTGATCCAGTCTTTTTTCTTACGCTGTTTCATTCCAGCAACCCTAGTTGCAGCTGCAAGAGCATTCTCTTTGAAGACCATCCACACACCTTCACTATCATCGCATTGCGTAAGAACCTCAAATCTGTTGGATATTTCGACCTGATATTGCTTAGCCAAAGCGGGGTCTTGCTGGATACGGTAGGTTTCAATTTTCCGAGGTTTCTGGCTGGCTTTTGTAGATTTCAGGCGAAGCCGGATTTTGGCTGTAACAAGACGATGGTCAGTGTTCCCAAGTTCGGCGCCTCGGTAGGTGCGACAATTCTGCACAGAAGACAGCCATCGCCGGCGTATGATGATGTAGTCGAGCAGCTTCTTCGTTGATCCATCATTGCTATATCAGGTGTACTTGGCTATATTGGGTCTCTGAAACCATGTGTTTGCAATGGTAAGATTGTGGGCGAGACAGCAGTTCAACATTCTCTCTCCGTTGTCGTTTAGGTTATCTAAACGTTGTTCAGATTGGATACCAAATCAAGCGAATGTTTGATTGGATAAAATTAAGAATAGCTGAATGTGAAAACATTATCACTTTGCTTAGCTCAGCCCAAAACAGTCTTGGTTCAAAACATAGCCGAAATTAATCCAATATCCAGGTAAAAAGAAAAGTCCATCAAGATTTCATACGCAATCATTAAAAACAGCTTTAAAGTCCATATATGTTTACACTCTCAGTGTTATAATATATTCCAAAATTAATCAGGCTTAAAATTGAACTATTGTACACCGGTCAGATGCCGAATGACGAAATACATTTAGTCTCTAATTGATTCCGAATATAATCCTTTTTCAACCCAAATAGCTTTTAACAGGTCAGAGACGGAATAGCGACTGATATTCAGCTCTATGCTCAATTTTTAAAATGCTGATGTCTGATAACAGAAATTATTATTATAATTACGGCTGATTATTTTGAACACAATGCTCTGAGTTCTGTTTCTCATCTGTAAGGTTGGTCATCATACAAATAAAGTATTAGAGCTGACGAAGACCACACTGTCATTCCATCAACAAAACAAGAGTCAATAACAAGAAAATTCGTGAAGACAGTGAATAAAATCTATGCGGATATTCTAAATTGAAAGAAAGACTCTTTCAAAATTTTATTTTAGTTTTTAAATTTATTTTACTAATGATATTTTTGAGTAAGTTTGTTTTCTTTTTATTTTTTATATTTTATTTCGCTGATGATGGCTGTTCCATATATAGCCGAAATATCCGCTTAGTTCCTATTCATTGTGTTATTCATTGTTTTCAAAAATTTCCTACTTGTCTACTCATGCATGGGCGCCCATAAAGGGGGATGGGGAGGCCCGTCCCCCCTGGCTGAATGATGCTGCCTTATTTTTATATTTTGTTCTGAGATTTCTATTATATAGCATTAAAAGTGCCAATTAGACGAGGTTTGCCCCCCCTCCCTGGAATTATGGCTTATGGGCGCCCATGTACTCATGTTTTGCAAAATAAAATACTGAAAACAAAGGCGTATCCAGGATCTTTGTTCGAGGGTCTTCAACAGGGGGGGGGGGGGGGGGGTATAAAAAAAAACTTTTAAACGCATCAAAAATTTGCGTATATGCATTTCCGTTACATTTGTACGAGTCGGACCAAAAAATTTCGGTAGGGGAGGGGGTTTAACCCGGTACCCACCCCTGAATACAGCCTTGACTAAAAAGCAACACTATGTGGCAGACAATTTTTGTAAACATATAGCCTATCGCAGTCCCAACTATATTCCACGTAGATCAACCAAGTTACTTTAATTAGGGGTGGGGGGGGGGGGGTAAAGACTAAATAAAACAATTTAAAGCATGTTTTTGGTATATTGAATGCCATATTATAATAATTTCCATTTTCTTTCTTTTTCAAATATTTAGCTTTGAGACTTTCTTTCTTTTGTCTTGATTCCGAACCTTCCTTATACCATTAAATATATATTTAATTAATTTATTTTATTAAATTTTATTTATGTTTACTTAAATAATACCGTTAAATATAGCATGGACTTTAATCAAGCGCATTGCTAGAAGTATGAGGATCAGATTTTTTTAGAATTCTAGAATCTATAATTTACGATATTTAGGCACGCCACAGTCGAGGCTACAAATAGATGTTTTAAATTATGCTTGATTAAATATAGAATAATTCAAGTAGAAAGAGAGAAATAATGCAGCACGATCTATTTAATGTTTAAGCACCATCTATTTAATGTAATGGAAATCAACTGTCGACAAGACCCACTTATCCTTAGCTTTGTTTTCCAGAATCAAAATGCACTATGTGAAATTTTTACCGGTTAAGGGTAAAAGATAGGAAGAGTGGAATTTCTAGTATTTTAATACAAATGCAATATCATTGTTTATTGATAGTAGGATGTGAAAAAAAAGTTCAATTTTAAGATTTGTTTTCATCTTATAAAACAATAAAGTAAAATAAAACTAACATAATAAACAACAAAATCATTTCATTTCACAAAATAATTCATTTTAACAAAGATTCTTTAAATTAAACCAACACCAAATTAGCAAGACTGTCAACTCACTTCACATGAGTCAAGTTTCCGTGCCGTGAGGTGGGGGCGCTGATTTCTTGTTGCCATGGAAGAGGCAGGTAGCAAAATTGTAGTCGGTTCATTTATGGAAAAACTTATTTTTGCAGGGGTGAATCACAAACTCTTTTTTCTGTTATTTCATTCTCCATGTCTAAACAACATACAAGATGAAAAAAAAAATGTACCTATATTTGGAACAACCAATTTTGGAGCAGTTTGTTCTTCTTGAGTGACGGGAATCGTTCTCAAAGCTGGAAACGGTTCATCCAAGCTTGGTTCTCCCTAGAACAATAAAATAAGTTAAGACTAACAAACATGCGGTATTTAATCGAGTCTGTTACATAAGAACTAGATAGCCCCTTCTCTTACGAACCCCTGCTCTCTCCCTCTTCTCATTTCCATATTCCAAACATCAAAAACAAGAAGAACAATAGAGAATTCTTTTCGTAAGACAGTGGAATTTTTTTTTTAATTGATAGTTCGGCCCTATGTACAAGGGCCGTCCTCAGCAAAACATAAATATAGAAAATATATAAATATAAAAAAGAAGAAAGACTTACAACAACATGCGACCAATAAAAACTAAAATGAAATTTTTTGGAAACAGTCCCAGAGTCCTTACTTCAGCGAAGCTCAACCCGGACTGATAAACAAAGTGAGATGAAACAAGGCAATTCATTGAAATTAAAGAAGAATGATTAAAAACACGTTCTTATTGCTAATCTCACCTTTTTGGCAGCTAGCCTCAAAGGTCTATTTGTGACTGGTTATATATAAAAAATAAATAAATAAAAAGAAAAAGCAGATTAACATAGAACCAGTCATAAATAGACCTTTGAGGTTAGCTGCCAAAAAGGCAAGATTAGCAATACAAATGTATTTTAATAAAATGTATCTATATAAAAAAAAAAAAAAAATAAAAAGAAAAAGCAGACATTAACACAGAACCAGTCATAAATAGACCTTTGAGGTTAGCTGCCAAAAGGCAAGTAGCAATACGAATGTATTTTAATTATTCTTCTTTAATTTCAATGAATTGCCTTGTTTCATCTCACTTTGTTTATCAGTCCGGGTTGAACTTCGCTGAAGTAAGGACGCTGGGACTGTTTCAAAAAAATTTCATTTTAGTTTTTATTGGTCGCATGTTGTTGTAAGTCTTTCTTCATTTATATATTTATGTTTTGCTGAGGACGGCCCTTGTACATAGGGCCGATCTATCAATTAAAAATTCCACTGTCTTAAGAAAAGAATTCCCTATTGTTCTTCTTGTTTTTGATGTTTGGAATATGGAAAGGCAGTGTGGTCTTCGTCGCTATTTATTTCCATATTCATATTTTATTTTTCAATAGTGTTTTTTAATGTGCTTGATAAGCAGGAAGTTGAAACTGCAGAGAAATTACCAAAGCAACTCAGCTAAGGTTTCGTCTTCACAAATGCCTTGCTTTTATGTTAAGCCTTAATTAAAATTTAATAATAGCACTAAGCAAGAAATTTAATCTATGCTTTCGCGTCTAGTACGATAATACAAGGCTTTAAAATTGAGAATTTTTGCTGATTGTAAAGTTAGGATTATCTATGGTTTTTTAGTAAACATTTCTCCAAAATTCTATAGCTTTTATTTTTTTGGCATCAAATAAAGCTCGAATTATTTTTGATTTTCACTGTATTTCTAACGGGATTTGCGTTGATTTTAAATACTTAATTAGAATTTTTCAGCTCTCCTAATCAGGAGAAAAGATTTTTACTTTCTTATTTTAACTTTTTGCATAAATTTTTCTTGTGTTTTGATGCTTTACAATGTTTTTAGCATTTTTTAAAAGGATTATTTTTTATATATATTGCTGAGTTCAAAAATAGAAACGTGTTTTTTCCCATCACTCATAAATACTCGTATAGGTTTAGGTTTCAAAACATAACATCAATAGAATAAAAGGGACTACAACGCTACCTATTGTTACAATTTTTATAAGTGGCTTCATCATCAGGTCATTCCAAATATTTGGTGAGGTGACAAATAACATTTTATACATGAAGTTCACAATAGAATGCGCTAAAAAAAAAAATGGATCTCACCCTGAATTATAGACCAGAGAGACCACAACATAACTGATGTTGCACATCAGTTATACATCATCATGCACATCATGATGTTGCACATGTGCAAATTGAGTGTCGACTAGAGTAAGGAAAGTCACAAGGGACTTATTTTAGGTCCCTATTTCCAGTATTTTAAATAACTAGGAACTAATTCCAGATGTAAAGCAGTCTTTTCAGACCTCTGAAATGAATAGTCTTTCCAACATACAATATTTCACTTGGTATTGTTTTAGAAGATTCTTCTTTTTTTCGTTTTCTCATCCATCGTTCTAAATTTGTGGTGACAACGTATCACCTCTCTCAACTTCCAATTGAAAATGATATGAGATTAGAAACTTTTAAGACTGGACCGAGATTTCATACATTTTCTCATCCATCGTTCTAAATTTGTGGTGACAACGTATCACCTCTCTCAACTTCCAATTGAAAATGATACGAGATTAGAAGCTTTTAAGACTGGACCGAGATTTCATACATTTCCCCAGAGAATCAGTACATTGTGCAGTAACTCTAGCCTTCACTGTAATAGTCTCTATGTTTTTTCTTCTTTTTTAATACAAATGGATATCGTTATTTTCTGAGTGATGCTATCATTTTAAGTTTGCTTTTTCTTCTTTTCCTTTGGTTAATAAATGAGCATCAGTGACGGTTCCTTTAGTACAAGTAGCTTTTAATTCCGAAAAAAGAAACATTAACTTGCATGGGCGTACGTAGCTTCTTGTCTAGGGGGGAGGCCAATTCCGTGATGAAGGGCGGGGACAGGAAGCTGAAGTTATATTGTCAGTTCACAAAATCTTACATTGCCAGCAAGTTCTATCCTACCTATGAAATTTTTAATAATAAGTAATCACCAAAAATCATCAATAAGCTTCAGGATTAATCTTCTTAGATTAGAGCTAAATCTTTCCAAGACATTATGGATAATAGCTTCTTGTTTGACTTTTATTCTGTAATTTTGGTTGTTTATTTCCAACTTTTTCAACCATCTACCTTTTTTCAACCATCTGCTTTTTCAGCCATATCTAGTTTAAATTTGAAGTTCTAGGGGGGGGGGGGGGGGGGGGGAGCAGCACCCCCCCCCCCCCGTACGTCCATGTTAACTTGCTAAATCCTACTTGAATATTAATAGCTAAAAACTTTTGATTCGGCTGAATCTTCTTTTTGAATGCTCCTTTTTTTTACAATTTTGGTTTTAGTGGTGATTTTCGAACTAAATATGCAAACAATTTCCATCTAATGTTTTGTTTTAGTTAAAAAAAAATTTCCATTCTTTCGTTTTCCAAGAGCAATAAAATTTTAGCGCTTATACCTGGTAATAAAGATGTGGCTCCATCCTGAAGGATCTTTCACAAGTTTTTTTTTTAAATCCTAGATCTGTGAGTTTTATATTCTTTCTTTCTTAAAAGTGCAAAATGGATTTAATACTCCCACTTCAAATCAAGATACAGTTTTCTCCTGAATATCGTTTTGAAAGTTTTCTGAATTCTGCCTTTTCTGTCATGTGCAGTCATGCATCAACTGCTAAGCATGATTGTTGTAGAGTAGGTAAAGAAAAACAAATGACTGTCTCATTCGTTTATCTCTTCTCACTGCTAGTGTTCTCTGCTCATTCTCTTTGCCCTTTTTTCTATATGTTCTACACTACTCTTCAAATTCCTACTTGAGCTCAGCAACACTAATTTACCCCTAATTCAGCGTTCTTTTCCTAGCTAGACCTAAATCAGAGTATCAGATCAAGGGAGTTTAAAGTAGGTTTAGTTAAGGGAGGGAAATTCAAGGAAGAGTTAATTATAGGATGGAAAGTTAAGAAAGGGCTTGCTTAACTGATAAATTGTGAGTCCAGTCGCTTTAAAACTACGTTTCTCAACCTTTTTTTTTCATTCTCCTTGAGAAGGCAGGTTGTTTTCTTTTTGCATGGCCCATGGAAAAACTGTCCAATAGCCTAAAATATAACTCCCATCTCACATATAGATAAAATCCTGGCAGAGGTTTTTTTAATCCAGGATTTTTTGTTTTCTTTGCCTAGATTCAAGCCCTTCGGAAATCTGGTCAAATTAGGATGCCATACTTTCAATATTGCCACTTCACCAAAGTTCTCTAGCCTATTCGCTACAATTCTCTCATATTTCTTTATTTTATACATGATTTCATTCTTAGTTTGAATGGTATCTATAGTATTACGTCTAGTCTTGGCGTATTTGGCTCTCTGATTTATGTAGTAATTTTTGGTTTGTTATATTGTAAATATGTAGAAATACTATGGAGTGACGCAAAAAGTCCAAGGCTGCCAAAAGCTCAAAAACAGTGCAATCCAAGTAAATCAAACATTTTAAAAGGTTCGACATATTTCCGGGGGGGGGGGGGGGTCGCAATCTTTAGATCAGGAAGAGAATATGACAATGCTTGTCATACTTAGTGTTATCCGAATGTCCTGGCAATTTGTCAGAACAACAGGTTTTGCCACACAATTTTTTCTGTAACATTGGTCCAACAAAATAGGAGCCCAAGTTGGTCCGTTTGCAGTGGAGATTCTTCTATTTAAAAGAAGAATCGCTGATTGACAAAAATGCTAAATTCAGCTACTTTCATTAACATTGGCATAATAAATACACATTTTAATTCATTTCCATTAAATGTAAAACGAAATTTCTACAATTGTATTCTTTTTTCCAAGCTCGGATTTGACTGTGCGGTTCAGGTTTAAAATATTCCTATTATAAAAAGGTTTAGGATTCTGGTGAAAACAAATTCAGCTACTTTCAGTAACACTGGCATAATAACTACACATTTCAATTCTTTTCTATTAAATGTAAAACGAAATTTCTACAGTTTTATTCTTTTTTCCATGCTCGGATTTGACTGTGCGGTTCAGGTTTAAAATATTCCTATTATAAAAAGGTTTAGGATTCTGGTGAAAACAAATTCAGCTACTTTCAGTAACACTGGCATAATAACTACACATTTCAATTCTTTTCTATTAAATGTAAAACGAAATTTCTACAGTTTTATTCTTTTTTCCATGCTCGGATTTGACTGTGCGGTTTAGGTTTAAAATATTCCTATTACAAAAAGGTTTAGGATTCTGGTGAAAACAAATTCAGCTACTTTCAGTAACACTGGCATAATAACTACACATTTCAATTCTTTTCTATTAAATGTAAAACGAAATTTCTACAGTTTTATTCTTTTTTCCATGCTCGGATTTGACTGTGCGGTTCAGGTTTAAAATATTCCTATTATAAAAAGGTTTAGGATTCTGGTGAAAACAAATTCAGCTACTTTCAGTAACACTGGCATAATAACTACACATTTCAATTCTTTTCTATTAAATGTAAAACGAAATTTCTACAATTGTATTCTTTTTTCCATGCTCGGATTTGACTGCGCGGTTCAGGTTTAAAAATTTCCTATTATAAAAACATTTAGGATTTGATGAAAACAAGACGCAACATTAGCGCTCGAAGTTGTAGATCGGATGAATAGCTCCAAATTCCAAAACCTGGGCACATTTCTGACCCTGAGTCACCTCATCTCTACTTCTGGGTAATCAGAAGAAGCCAAGGCGATTTTTGTAAGGAAAGCAATTGTGTCTCTTTTAGGTCAAGAAGATAGGAGACAGGCAAGCATAGAATTTATGAAACTCAGGAACAAAGTAGCCAATCCTGTTGTATCTCAATAAGGGGAACAAATGGCCTAACAGAAAAGAGGGGTCAAGCCCTTACCAAGTCAATATTCATCAGGTCCAGAATTCAGGGGCGTAATTTGCTATGGGGCAGGGGGGGGGGGGGGAATTGCCCATCCCAGATTTCGGTTTGCCCCCCCCCCCAGCTGAAATTTAGTTTCTTCAAAAATCTTGTCAACGCTAAAATAAGCCTGCATAATTCAAATATCAAGAGAAACAGATCAGTTTTCTCTAGTTTATATTTACCTTTATAGTAGGCTACTATAAAGCACCTTTATCGTACTTTTATAGTATTATATAGTACCTTTATGGCACCAAATCGCTCATTTTTTAGTTTTTACAGTTATTTCACTTGATTTGGGAAAATTGTGAAAATTGGCTCCAACTTTGCCCCCCCCCCTCCCCCACGATTTTGACGAAATTACGCCACTGCCAGAATTCAGAGGAAAAATTCCCCTTTAATAACAAGTTATGACAATTATGAATTTATGTCCTCATAGGAAAACATGGAAGATATAATAACTGGTCACGAGTAGTTTTTAAGGTTTTACAATTTTGAAATCAAACGAACTGACTGAACATATACTTAATCAGAATATTCTTATGGCTTGCCTCCGGGGAGCAAATTTACACTGTCTCAGGCAACTTTCTGTACCTGGTTTTCACAGTTGCAGAAAAAAAATAGATCAACCAGAAGTGGAAGAGGGGGGTAGAAATTCTCAAGAAAAAGAGCATACCCCACTCAAAGGTATTAATACCAAATCTGTGCTTGAAGAAAAAACAGACAAAAGCACTATCCTTTACAGTAGCTTAATGCTCACAGGTCATTATGGGAAGGCTGTGTAGCCTACACTCCAATAAAGCCTGCAAGAATAGAGAAGAATTTGCTCCTACAATTCCACAGTTCTAACCCAACTTGATATAACCACCCTGTACAATACCACATCGACTATAGATCCGAAGATTGGGCCAAGATGGCTTGAGTCTGAATTCCAGATTTCTCCTATTCTGGCTCTTTAGACTGACCATGCTGCACTTATATCAAAATTCACACGGCAAAATACATTCTTACCCCCCCCCCCCCCCCCAACACTGAAATTCAACGGCATGAGAGCAAGCAGAACTCTTTTCAAAGACAAACCAGATAGCACTAAATATTCAACTATAATCATAGAGGAAGGGATCAAAGTAAAAGCCCAAAATCTAAGAGATACACATCTAAGTGCAGCAGATGTGTATCCCCACTCCCTTCTTCATGGAAGCCTACCAAATTAGGAGAGCCAGAGAACACAAAACAGAAGTACTCAATAAAAAGAAGAACTGCTTCCAGATACATATGAGCAAAGAAACATTCATTGCTCTGAAAAAGCCAAAGCAGTAGTGAACAAAACGGTTTTCAAGGCATGTGCTCAACCTGGAAAGACTACATCTCAAAATGACCAAAACTTGCCTTCAAATGAAATGTCATTTGTTCATGAATAGAATTTCCGGCAATTACAAAACTAGTAATGCAAAGGTTACATTGTCTTACAACAGAAGAAACTACCTTAAGACTGCCAAAAGTATTGCTCATGTTGTTGCCACTCATTTACAAAAAGAGGTATCCATGCTACTTGGAGCAAGGCCTAGAGTATCTAAATTGCACGAAATTCTCAACGATACAGAAATCAGTACAATGAAGCACATAAGTTACTAGGAGTACACCTGGATCAGAGGGCTGATTCCCAACCAATCTTCTTTGACCTTTAAAGAGGTGAATCCTTTCTGATACTACTACTACTAACAGCTCACTGCAGCACCTAGCCGCCTGTGGTCAACATAGTGGCCCAAGCTCGTCCTCAAATACAATCTACCTAACATTCTTCCAACACCCCAATTTACCCAAAGCTTCATTTTTTACATCTTCCTAAGTAGTTTCAATTTCCTTTAAATCCTTTCTTATGACCTCTTCTCACCCAATTGGGAGATGATCTGCTTTTGGTTTGGCCCTAGATGGTTGGTCCAAAGCACAATCTTTGGCAATCTGTCATTCTTCGTCTGCATACCGTGTCCTAGCTAACTCAACCTTTCTCTGATTATAGCGCTAGAACTCAGGATAGAACCACTTTTTTCGTACAGTATGCTCTTTGAAATACGGTCAGTCAGAGGGGTACCCAAAAGAATTTGTGCCGTTGTAACCTATGGGATATGTAGTACGACGAATATTACCAAATTAGAAAATGTACAAAACATAGCAAGCAAAATGGCCCAAGCACTTTCCACAAATTGGTCCTCTTGTTTGAGGAGCAAGAATCTTCCTCTTTGGATGACCACTTGAATCACTTAATACTTGGATGTAAATCCATCCATAAAAAAAAATAGTACATATAAAGAAACTGTTCAGAAATACAAACCTCAAACCCAACACTTATAAGTTGCTGCTCTTATACCTCCCAGTTCATTCTGAAAGATTGCCATGTAGAAGCGTCATAAATTTCATGAGAGGCTCCAAAGCTGCATAGAAGAGTCAATGCACATTAACATTACGCATTCATCCCTCAGATCCAGTAAAAACATCATCATAAAGCCAAAAAGAGACCAAAACGGACTCCAGAAGCCTCTCCCATCAAAAAAGAAGTATGTGAATTGTTGTCTATCCAACCGTTCTTTTGTTTTTGATTTGTATCATTTCCAAGGTTGGTTTAACTCATCTGTGCTCTAATACTTTTACTCCATTCAACATTCTCAAGTATCAAAGGCAAAGCTCTCGTTTCACCAGTAGTAAAGAGCCATAAGCCTTCATAATATTTTTTTTCATAGCTTGGTTACTGCACCCCCCCCCCCCATCCATAAACCTTCAACAGCCATTACGTCATTTGCGCTTTACTGAAAACCAAATATATTGAAAACATTATTTTTGTAATCATAACATTGAAAAAAAAAAAACACTAAAATTGAATTGTTGGAAAATTAAAAACCAAAAGAGTATTTAGGTACATAATCACCAATTTCCATGAGGTTTGTGCATTTTATGGATTGGCACACATATTCGGAAAAATACGGAGAATCTGAGAGGGGGCAGATACACATTTTCTGAGCGCGTTTTTCCACGTTTCACCACGTTTTCCCGCGCGGAAAATCGTGTATTTTTGAACTTGAAGGATTTTGACGTTTGAAGGGTCGTTTCCGGTTGATTCGGGTCTGCTGATTCTGAACATTGGCCTACTTTTGAAATCAGATCAGTAGTTTCTGAGTTTTCGTCATTTTCATCCTCGCGGGTCGTACTCTTTTCTGTATAGTGAGGTAGTAAATACGCTTAGGGTATCTTTCATGGCTAAATCGAGTATGCTGAGTCTGAAAATGTGCTTACTTTTAATATCCAACCATACGTTACTGAGTTATTGTCACTTTCATCATCGCCGGTTGTAGACTATTTTTCATACTTCTGCATTACAAACTCTGGTTCACCTTAATGTTCCTTAATGAAACTCGTTCATCAGAACGAGTTTCAAATCAAGAAGTTGAAAAATGGACTAAGTGGGCTGGTCAACAATCCTCAAGGTCTTCAAAGACTTCTGCTGATCTCACTGGAGCTAAGTTGAATGGTGGATGAATTCAGCAAGTCCAAAGAAACAAGTACAAATCACCACGAAATGGGACAAGCTTTTCAAAAGAATTTTCTCAGAGACTGCAGATCTCTTATTAGTACTGTCGAGTCTTGAAGAAATCCCTACGAAGGGGATGCGAATCAGCTGTACACTCTGAATTCACACCGCCTGGCAGAAGATACGGTAATACTGAACCTGAAGCGACTTGAAGACTTGGGAATTGCAGGGTACAAAAACTTTATTCAAGAGCGTACGGTTTCCCACAAGAAGGCAATTAGAGACACGTTACCGAGACAGAACATAGTCCTGTTCGTTCCGCCAATAAAAAAATCTACCTCCAAGTCTCAGCTGCAGGTAAAGTACATGCAGTCAAGCTGCAGCCTATTCAGTCGTTTGTACATAGGCTGCAAGGGCAGAGGGGCACCTGACCGACTTTTTCAAGCACGAGAACCAGCCTTTTCCACCTTCCCTGTCAGAGTACGGCAAGCTATGGTTTGGAAAAAAATCTGACATAGTTGACTGTTTGACGGCAGAGCTAGAAGAGCCACTGCCCAGCAGTCTCCCAACCGTCGACTCAATTGTACTAGAAGGGTCTGTTCTAGTACACCTCATCGTTCCTAAGCCTGGAATTAGTTTCGGTGGATACGCTCGCTCGAATTTCGCTACCTACATTAGAAAGCAACAGTCCCAAACCGACACTCAAAGGACTGATCTCGTCTTTGACATCTACACTGACGACAGCCTAAAAAACAGAGCGTGTGAACACAGAGGAACTTCGTCTTATGCCGTGAAAATCACAGACCGAACCCCCGTTCCTCGGATGAATTGGCGTGACTTTTTGAAATCAACTGAGGACAAGAGTCGACTCTTCCATTTTTTGGCGACTATGGTAGTCAAGGAATTGCAGGAAATCTTTGTATTGGCCACCCTTGGAGACACAGGCCTCAAACTTACCAACCACGAAGAAGGTGACACTCGTGTAATGCTCCATGCCTTCCATCAGGCCCAGTGTGACTATAAGTTCATAGCCATCAGAACTGTGGATTCTGATGTAGTTGTGATTACAACAGCTTTGTTCCAGCAGCTACAGATTCAAAACCTATCTGTCATCTATGGGCATGGAGCAAGGACGAAAATACTGCCCATTCACGATATTACTTATCATCTAGGACTTGACAAGTCTCGCATCCTTCTCTGTTTGCATGCCTTCTCTGGATGTGATACGACTTCTTCTTTTGCTTTTCATGGAAAGCATGGTCTTTGGAAGACCTGGAAAGTTGTGGAATCCATTCTTCCGACTTCAGTTACTCTGAGTACATCAGGAGCCCCGCTCCTAGATTGTCACTTTGCACGACACCCAGCGATTCGTCGTCGTTCTTTACGAAAAATCAAGTGGCTTGTCTGAAGCAAACAGTCTGTTGAAGGAGCTTTTTACAAGAGAAACAGCTGGAATGGCAAGACTGCCCCCAACAGTGGCTGCTCTTGAGCAGCATATCAAACGCGCTTCTTTGCAGGCCCAGATATGGGCATCATCGTGTTGTCCGGAACTTTCCCCACTGGATCCAGGTTTATATGGCTGGGTGAAGCATGACGGAAGCTGGGAGCCTTTCTGGACTAATCTTCCTGAGGCAGCAACAATTTGCAAAGAACTGCTCAAATGTGGCTGTAAAACAAAGTCTAAAAACAGATGCAAATGTGCAAACGCTTCCCTTAAATGCACATATCTCTATTCCTGCAAAGGTTGTGACAAACAGTTGAATCAGTAGTGCAATTTTTGTAGCTTTAATTTTCAGAGGCCGATTTCGACCTGTATCCTGTCTGTGAGAACCTCATTTTCTTTTCTAGTAATCTTTATGATGAAAGAAGTCGAAATCGACTATTTCCTTCCTATGATCCATGTGATTGTTAAACTATTTTAAAATACCTGAAGTTGTTTAGTATTCTACATTTTATCATCATAATAGTATGCTTCTTATGTCCGAAGTTCCTTAAGTCAAGCTGTTTGAGTTGAATAAATGATTTTTTTTTTTTTTTTACTGAAAGCTTATTTTATTGAGAAGATCTGAAACGGTAATTAGTTACTTACAGTCAAAAACGTATGATCTCCTTTGGAATGTTATAGGGAGGGTATGAGTTCTTGTTAGGGTATGGTATAGAAACCGTGGTTATGAAACTGGTAAATCCTGAACCAAGAATTTGATTGCAAAAATAACCACATTTTTGGAATCAAGAGACTCGAATTAGTCAGAGAAGAGATCTTAAACTCGGTCATTGCTCATACTCAAAATTCGCGTTTTTTTTCTTCGCGCGGAAAAACGCAAAGTAGCCTAGCGCAGAACCACGGAGACAAATTTGGATTTGTGACTTAGTCGACTCTTCACATTTTCCGTAATATTTTCATCAGTTTCTATGCGATTACGATGAAAAGTACAAAGTCAGAAATGGGAAATTACTCAGAAGCACATGAAACATGGTGATGAAAATGGTGATAACTCAGTAACCAGGAGTCTGACGAAAAAAGTAAGCATATTTTTGGGACCAGGAGAGACAAATTAGTCAGAAATGATCCTCTGATCAGAAAAATTTCCCAATCTGAAAGTCAGCTATTTTTTGCCGCATGGAAAAAACGCAAAACGGCATGATAATCGCGTCGGAAATTGTGGTTCTGTCCCCAGTCAGATTCTCCATATTTTTCTGCACATGTCTGCGAAATTTCATGCTTTTACCATAAAATGCACAAACCTGACGCTTATGTACCTAACTAGAGGGAGAACAGTCTATCAAGCAAAACAAGGCTACCTGTAAGAGAAATTTCTTCTTGAGTGCAGTGTCGTCAACATCTAGCCTCATCCCACACTAACAACAGAAGATGTCTCTGAGGAAAAAAATAAAATTAGCAAATAAAATTTTGTATGTCATAAAGAAAAATTGTATGCCATTTAACATAAGTGGGTCAAGCATTCTAACAGAATGTCACAACTGAAGTCACATACAATTATATTTTGGGCACAGTTTTCCTGGAGAAGGTCCATAAGACCAATATCAGGAGGGGAATGAGATTCCCCATCATCCCTCCTACATGCATATATGAAGGTATAGGAACTTATTTCAAAGTTCCTATATATATATATATACATATATATCCATCTTAAACCCTTCAACTACAACTATTACCTAGCTTAGTGGTATTGGTGCTTACACATCAAGTATGCTGGCATTAACGTCATCAGTGTGAACATCAACAAGTTTTAGATGAAATAGTCTAATGACAGCACTGAATTTAGCAAATAATATCATTTACTGTATCTTTTTTAGCTTCCCCAGAAGGGGAAGTTAAAAATCTTAGAGTAACTTAACTTATTTTTTCTAATTTTCTTATTTTCAACTTAACCCATTAGGCACAACATAATTTTTATTTCTTGAGAAGAAATTAATAGGTGGGGCTTCAAAAGGGCAGGTCAAAAACCATTAAACTTGTCCCCATTCAGTACTTCTGGTTGAAGATCAGCCCCCTGAAGGATTAAATTATTTGAAAGCATATTCCTGGTTATTTTCCAATCATACCTCATACAAATTTCAGCATTTAAATACAAACTAGACTTTTGGCCACATAATTTAAAAACATATTTGAATAATTTAAAAACATATTTGAATAATTTTCACTCTGGGTTTCTTGTGTTTAGTTAGATACTTTTTCTAAGTATTTTGCGCATCACTGAGGATGTGATTTGAGCTTTATATCTCTGCTAAATCCTGATGTGTAAGGTTTTAAGGAACTAAAAAAAAATATATCTTGAATATTGAAAAATGTACCTGTCTTGCCTTTTCTACCTCTGTCTTGGTAGGCAGGGAAATGTAATATTTTATGCTACATAGAAAAATACTTCAATTACTTCCTACCATGATTGCAGACTATTCCAGACAAAAAAAAAATTTACAACATAAATCAAAAAATTGTTTATATGTATTTTTGTTACATTTTACATGTAGGAAAAAAATTCCAGGGAGAAGGGGGTAAAGCCCAATACCCCCCCCCCCTTAGATATGGCCTTAGTAATCTTGGACCAGGATGAAATAACTTCGATTGGGTGATAGTTGAGAAGAGACTAGGTGCGATTGATTGACTAAAATCTAGGAAACCTTATTTTTTTAATGTCTAGGCTCAAGCAATTTACCATTATAGCTTAGTCTATTTACATACAACTAATCTTTTTCAAAACACTTGTCTTTGATTGAATAAATCAATTACTGAGTTTGTCTGTGATTTGAGATGCACAGTTCTAACTTTGATATTATGTGTCCAAGACTAATCAGTTTTATGTTGTTGTTTTTTTAATTTGGCTTAGGCTAAAAAATTTGTACTTGTGATTAGGCTCTACTACTGACTGTTGATGCTTTTGAAATAGGCCTAGTTAGAATTGTATATGGCTATATGTTTAAACTAGACACACTTATTGAGAAAATCCACAATTCTAAAAGTGAAAAAAATTGATTTCTAGCCTGCATGATAAATTTTATGGCAATTGAACCAATAAGATGGCGATTAGTGGTCTGAATTCTGGGTATCTTACCCTAGGGCTACATTTAGCCCTCTTAAAAGGGATGAAGTTCATTGCTTTTTGTTTTTTTGTAGTTATTTTCTAATTTTTTCTGTCTTGTTTATTTTTGTTTTTCTCCCTTTTTGTATTGTACTCTGAATTTGCTTTGTTGTATTTGCAGTTAGAAAATAAATTCCTCTGAAGTCAATTCTGATGTTTTTAGCACTCTATCTTTTAGTACTTTAGAAATATTTTAAAAGCTTCTAAAGTAGAATTTTAGAAAATTTTAAGTTTGGGTGGAAGGGGAATTTCAAAAACATCTTCCCATGACATGATTTGTCCTCTAAAAAGGATTAGGTTATTTTTACTGGTCTCTGTGTCAAATCCTTTCCTTAATTAATACAGTTTAAATGGTCTTATCAACAGAGTTGTTTGGCATGTGCCTGCTACCCTTAAGGGTAAGGATTTCTGATAAGGCAAGTGTGACATCACAACAAACCTGGTTTCATATACCATAAAGAAAGTCAGCATGGGTTGAAAATTAAATGGCTTAGGATTTAAATAGGATTTTGGAATATATTTTAATGAACAAGGTTAAAAGCAGAAGTTGTGTAAGGTAAGCAGTGATTTATATTTATGATAGTAATATAGGATGAAATATGAGTTAAAAACAACTAGTAATGTGCAGTAATTTACCATTATATAGAGGGGGGGATGAGTGGAGGTAGGTACTTCAAAGTACCTTCCCGGGATAAACCTTAGCATGTACATCCATCCCTGAAAGTTTCATTTTCCTAACCCAACCCCTTTCCAAGATAGCCAAAAGTAACTAAAGTAGAATTTTACCGAGATAAGAACTGGGTAAAGATATTAGTTTGATAAGACCTTTTCAGAATGAATTTTAAGCCCTGGATTCATTCCTGAAAGCAGGGGTGTTTCTTTTTTTTTTTTGGGGGGGGGGCAACTGCCCCCCCCCCAATAATACTGACAAAAATTATTATATATCCCATAACCGTTGAATATCCAGATATGGACCCCTCTTGCCCCTCCCCCCATTCAATAAAAATGCTGAAGATTTGCCCCTGCCTGAAAGTGTCATTCAACAAGACTGTCTAAATAGCCAAATTTACTTTCTGAGACAGTAAATAGCCCTTCAACTAAAACTTCACCTGTTTCTAACTAAGCCACTAGATAGTATTTTCCCTGGAATAATTAAAAAAAAATAGTAGCCTACAAGCAGGGGCTTTGTTTGTGCCCCCCCCCCCAATAATGTGGAGAAAAAAAATATTATACATCCCATGCCCTTTAACTATCCAGATATAGACTCCTATTGCCCCCCCCCCAATAAAATTGCTGGAGATTTGTCCCTGTCTACAAGTAAATAGCCTACAGATCTTTTTTCCAATTATATTATTCTATGTGAATAAAAGGAAATTGTTCTTATTTTTAACAGGTGGTGCTATAGTATCATTTTATATGTTTTTTGTTAGAAGTTTTCTCTAACAAATCGAATGCTTCTTGAAGGAAATTGTTGGGGAATTTAAAGCAAAATATTCAAAAATAAGCAAGATGGGTACATTTTATGCTTACAATATTGATAGGGAATCGAGGACTGCTTTTTTTTTCCTTTCCCCTATTAGTTTATTAGAAATATCTTTTCTGGTTGTCTTATTGAAAAAAAAAAAAAAAATCAATTCTTCCGTTGAAAAAATAGGAAAACAACGAAACTGTCATGTAGTCTTAGCAATTTGATATGATCAAAAATCTAACGATTTCACTTATGCAATTAAATTATATTTTTTACTACGTTGGTCCTCTTCCTCCACACATGGGATAATTATGTAAATGCACTAAACAGTTACTTTAGGAAAGCTTAAGCACTGGTATTTTAATTTTGCCTAAATTCGTTGTAATTTGCCAATTAATAAAATGTTTTGTGCCTTTGTTTCACTTGCTGGCATTAATAGTTATGTTTTTTTCAATAAGATATGAACACTTAGAAATATTCTATTTATTTAATTTCAAAGCTTTGGTTTCAGTTGGGTTTTATCAAGCTGATATAAACTCACAGCAACACTATCTTGGTCAGAATTTTTCTTTGAAGTTCCTACCCAATATCGTGTTTCTGCGAATTATGAGCTAACTATTTCTGTTAGCTAACAATTCTGTTTCCGCCGTTCAAACAAATTTATGTTAGCTAACATTGTTAGCTAACAATGGGACGGCGGAAAAAACCCCTTTGTTGGCTAACAATTTTTAGTTGGACAGTGGAAAAATGATTGTTGGGAAACATGTTGACTAACAGTTTTCTGTTGGACGGCGGAAAAACCCCTTTAATTTACAAGTGAAATGGTTAATCAAAAAATAAACTATATTTTTAGGATAGAGTTGCCTACTTGCTCTATACTGACGAGTTTGATAATTCTAATGAAATAAACTTTAGAATGTTTCATTTCTTTGCCTTTCTTTCGTAAATAAAGTTATAACAACTATTAAGACTGATACAACTCAAAATAAAAGCATGACCAAAAAATAAAATTAAAGTTATTTCTTAGCGTAAGTTACCTAGTTAATGGCAACTTTTTTTAGATGACGTCATTTTCTAACACTAGCAAACTTAAGAAGTCGGATCCAAAGGCTACAAGTTATAAATACAAGACTTCATTTTCGTGACGTCATATAAGCGGCTATAAATATGGCTACAACACCATCAGAGTTCACAGTGTCAGAATCAATTTGTTGCAGGATACATCACAAACAATCAAATTAGCTTAATAAATTATGCAAGCACAAATGCCAGGACAGTCGAGTCAGTTTTTGCAAATAAAAGGAACTTCCAATCCCAAGTCTTCTGATATATTACAAACCGCCATTGATCTTTATATCTTGGGAGACAGTTCAGATGAATTGAAGCCAGCTGAATGTAATGATGAAGATTTATTCAGAGGTCAGTTCAAGTGGCAAGTGGAAAGTAGTCGAGTAGAAGGTGAGTTTCATCAAGTGGAAAGTAATGACGATGCTTTATTGAGAGCTGTAAACAGCATGTTAGGTGATGTGTTTCAAGGGGAAAGTGGTCAGCTCAAGGGGCAAGTGGAAAGTGATCAAGTGGAAGGTGAGTTTGATCAAGTGGAAGGTGATGATGAAGATTCATTCAGAGATCCAACCATCATGTTTGATCAAGTGAAAGGCAGTGGAGTTGAATTGAAGTCAACGAAATGTGATGCAGATTTACTAAAAAAAGCTAACCAACGAGGATGATCTTAATGGCATGGAAGGTAGTACAGATGAGTTGAAACCACCAAAAGATGATGGGGATTTGCTAGATGCTAGATTTGCTAGATGGAGCGTCTACGATCCTAGTAACTGCGAAGACAAGGGAGATAAATTAAAGCCACCAAAAGCAGATAATGGAGATCGCTGTGATGGTGAATTTGTTAGTTTACGCAAAAACAAAGAAACGATGGATCAGGAAGCAAATCATAACCGATCAAGGAAAGAAAACCGGTTTCTGTCAAATGTTACACAGCGTAATTCTTGAGTGCGTTCCATTTAACAGACAAGTACCGACAGGACTAGCACAGGGACACCAATTAACAATAATTTAGGGGGGAGAGTAAAAAAAATCTTATACGGGGGCGTACTTTTCAGTGACAGCACCAAAATATCGTGTGTCTTTGCTTAGGTAAGAGATTCGATGCAAATAGAAGCTTGTGGCAGACTTGAAAACTTCCTTTGTTACTTATTGAAGTACTGTACGGAAGAGAATTCAGAATACAGCAAACCAATAACACAAAAGTTAAATACTATGTGAAATTTAAGAACTTTCTAGTAGAGAAAATAAGCAGATTTTCGTAAAGAATGGGTAAATTCAAAAGATGACCAAATAATTGTACCAAAGATGACCAAATGTCATCCCCTTCCCCTACCACACTATGATGACCACACTTGGTCATCAAAAAAGATGACAAGATTCGGAGAATTTGCATCCCCTTCCCACTCCCAGTGGATATAACTATTCTAGAACACTTTGGCATATAATACGAACGTCGTGAGTATATTTTCTCAGAATTACTTTTTCATCATGGTAAATATAAAAATCAAATAACCACCATTTCATTAATATCACTAGTCTAAACATTATAGGGTACTCCCATATAATCCAGAACACACTCGAGAAGTTTGCTTAATGTAAGACCTAAGATACCCGGTTTCATAGCCACAAAGACTAATGACGGGTGACAGAATGCATTGAACTTGTGCATTTTGGTCTATTTATTTTGACATTAAGGGGGGGTGAGGTTACGCTAGGTTACTTTACCCCCCCCCCCTAATGTGCAAATACATAGCCCAAATTACATTATTATGTAAACTAAAGTATTATATTTTCACCATGTTTTGGTATATTTCATTATGATTAACCTACCTTCACTTCTCAAGTGTGTTCTGGATTGTACGGGAGTACCCATTATAGTATGTTGCTCTCTAGTCTCTTAAAAAAAACCGTCAAACAGTAAATGTACTGATTTTATATTGGAGCATTGATAAATTAAAGGGAAGGTGACTTGTACCCCCCCCCCCCTCTTTTAAATCCCTTGTCTCTTATAACGATTTGTTGCTATTGTATTAGGGCCGCCTCTGCATCCTCGTGCTATATTTTTTATTCCTAACAGATTTTACTTAGTCACAATTGGACTCCGACGGGTTTTAGGCTACTTCTTTTGGCACCTCTGCAATATAAAGCAACTAAAAATATTTTAGAAGTTTAAGACCCCTTTTAAGTTTCAAACTATCATCCCAGTACCCCATCTGTATTATTTGTCAATAGTTGAAGGTTTGTTTTTATAGTAAGAACAAGGGAGTCCCGCTTTTCACCGCTTGGTGTAAATCCCGGAATACCACATGTGAAACGCAGTTCCGCCGCGCTTCGCAGTTTCCGCCACGTTTCAAACACTTCGTTCACACTTGGCAGGCACCACCTGATGCACGTGATTTCTGAAAGTGGGCACCCCCTCGAGTAAGACAAATTATATTTATTTTTATTTTTTTAAAGCATAACTAAGTTTTATTTATTTATTGTCGATATTATCTTTCCTTACATTATCTTTTACGGACCAGAAATTTAGAGAAGAAGACTTAAAATAAGAAAATCTACAACAAATCTATCAGTAGTGAGCAAGGCCATCCATCACTAGCAATGATACTTAACTCAATTATACTGATGTGGAGTGAAGAATCATATCATCTTATGAAATATTCTACAACGGGTTAAGGTAGCAACAGCCCTTCAAACAGCTCGTGGTAACGAATTGTAAGTAAGGAGCGAGCCGGCTCAATGCTAACTGAAACTCTAAAAACCGGAATTTTCATAATAATAGATATATCAAAAGAATCGGCTTGTTATGCTGATTTCAAATATATAAAATACATTAAGTTTAATTCTACCCATTAAAGGCTACGAGCCTGAGAAAATTTGCCTGATTTTCGAAAAGAGGGAAAAACACCCCCTAGAAGTTATAGAATCTTAATGAAAATTCAGAGTATTAGAAAACCCTACTGTAGAGGTTTCAGGCTTCTATCTGCAAAAATGTGTTGTGTTTTTTGCCAGAAGAAAAGATCCCGGATGCGTGTTTATTTATTTATTTTTTTATTTTTTTTTCAGAGGTGATCGTATCGACCAAGTAATCCTAAAATTTCGTGAGAAGGTTCATTTGAACGCAAATTAAAAGTTCTAGTGCGCTTTTTAAGTGACCAAAAAGATTGGAGGGCAACTAGGCCCCCCTCCTCGCCGCTTTTTCCCCAAAATCGTCTGATCAAAATTTTGAGATAGCCATTTTGTTCATCATAATTGGAAAACCCAATAACTATGCCTTTTAATATAAAATGACACCCTTCCCCCCAACAGATCCAGGGGAAAGGTTTTTAAGTTATAAAATTTCCCCATTGTTTACACATAGTATTTTTTATTGGGAAGTATGTATTCATTTTCGTATGGGTGGACGAATTTCTGCTGGGGGATTTTCCACGGGTGAATTTTCCATGGGGAGGGAAGTTTCCAGGGCGTGAAATTATACACGGGGGGGGGGGGGAATATGCCCGAATTCCTAAATAAAATTTCTTTTTATGTCTTGCTTTCTCTTTTCCGTCTCAATTTTACGCGTTGCGTTGTTAAAAGGAAATGTCCGGGCCTGAATTTTCAAGAGGATATTTCCGTGGGGAGGGGGATTTCTCCGAGGAGATGAGGCCATATTTCCAGGCATTATTTAAAAAAAGGTCAGAAATTAAATACAAAAACAGGTTTTCTAACTGAAAGTAAGGAGCAACATTAAAACTTAAAACGAACAGAAATTATCATGTATATGAAGGGGAATACTTCCTCCTCGACACCTTGCTCTTTACGCTGAAGTTTGAATTTTGTCGCAATTCTTTAAGAATGACTCCTGAAACACAAGGGTCGTTTAATTAGAACAATAAGAAGCTTTTTTAAAAGCACTAAAAAAATTTAGTGTATAGAACGAAGTGTTGAGGAGGGGGCAATCCCCTTAATATACATAATAATTTCTGTTAGTTTTAAGTTTAATGTTGCTCCTTACTTTCAGTTGAAAAAAACTTGTTTTTTTTTAATCATATATAAAATCTAACTGCTCAGAGTATCATGATTGTAGAGGTATAGCTGCAACATAGTAAATAGTGAAAACCTACTCATTTTAACAAAAAAGTAAAAAGTCTGTTTTTGCAATAAGCGTCAGTTCCAATGGCTAGTCAATTGGAACTGAAAATTTTTATCTAGATCCGACTTACAAACATTTTATACTTGGAACAAGACATTATCAAGTATTTGGAAAGGGAGCCTGAAACCAATTAGAAATGGTGCCTTGTTGAAAGTCAATTCATCGTCGGAAGTTGCATAACTGAAAACCCTCTAGTGAACATTTGTCGTTCCGTAACTCAAAATTCTTGATTTTTTTCGTCGGCGCCATACGGCACGAAAAACCATCAATTCCATGTGCCGTATATTTTTTTTGCATCAGCTTCAGCAGCCTACTGGATGCTCATTGGGTGGTGACTTAGGACTAACACCCTGGTCCCGAAGGACACATTATTACAACTCCAGCATGCCCTCCACTCCGCTAGGGTGGCCAACATCATTGCCAACCATCCAAAAATATGATGTTCCATGTTCTCAGTAAGGGGATAATTCAACCTCCAGTTAAAGATTTTTAACGATAGCGATGTCAAGGGTGCAATTTTTATTCCTGTTTAAGGGGTTTCAGGTTCTTTTTGAAATTCCCAAAATGTCGTTTTTACATTTATACCTTATTATTCTGTTAAATCTAGTTTTTAAGCATCTGGTTACTCGTGGGTGTGGTTCGCTCGTTACCAGGTTGCAGATACTGCCATGCCCATACCTATGATTTTTAGGTCTGTTTCAAAACCCCATGTCTATCACTATCCGAAGAATTCATTTTTCAGCTCAAACTGAACATACTGACGACCTTAAGCTGTAGCAACAATACAGTATAAAGGTTGTTTTGAAATTGAGACTCGATACTGTGATTGCTCTGATTTCAAATAACTTCCCTAGCCTAACGTCCCAATTCATAACTGATTAACGTTCCTACTCATACATTTTTTCCAGATTCAGAAACAACATTTTCAGACAGTTTCCAATAAAGTTGGGAAAAAGGTATTTTTTCTTTTTAGTAAGTTTGAAACAAAGAACGGTACTTGTCCATTATTCAGAACACACCCAAGAATTTTGATCTGCAAGACCTGACAAGAACCGGTTTAGGCTTCTGTATTCGGAGACAATTAGCTTAGGCTCAGTGGAAAAACTATGTTGTAGGTATATTACAATTAAATATATAGGGTTGGTACTTTGGTTAGGTTACATTTTGCATTCAGCCCCATTACACTTAACCCCCAACCCTACCTAATGTGCAAACATATAGCCCAAATCATATATATCCTATCTATCTCCCAATGTGTCTCAGTTATTTCGACCCGTGTACCTGTAAACGGAATAGACTTGGGTGTGTTCTGAATAATGTACAAGTACCCAAAGAAATACTGATAACTGCTGGCAGGGTCTTCGGTCCAGGGAATCAGTTGTGTGACCAAATTTATAATTTCGAAGGGCTCGAGGGTTAAACACGCTTAAAATTATTTAGTAAATCATAAACCTAAAAGAGTTGACTTATCTACAAGCAATCTCATGCGTCAGTAGGGATAGACCTCTGTACCCTACTCCCTGGCCATGCAACCAACGAGGCCATATCCAGGATTTTTGCTCAGAGGAGGGGGATTACGAAACAAACTTAAAAAGAACGCATCATAAATTTGTTTATTTGAAATTTTTTCAAATAAACATCTGTGGGAGGGATAGGTACAAACCCCTCACCCCCCTTAGATACGGCCCTGGTAACGAAAATAGTCATAGGTAGTTATAAATAATTTGGTTCTTTGGTAGGAGGAGGGAAGGTCATCTGACCATAATAAAAACCAACAAAATATTTTTTTTGCCAGTCATCCCTGTTAGTCTTATGGAGTTAATATATTTTACAGCTAGACCGCATATATACGACAAATCTAACTAAAAACCTTGAGGATTGTGCATAATTTGGTTCAACTTTAATGACCAAGACGTACTAAGAAAACTTTATGGGACGAGGGTCAGGGAGGGAGGGGGGGATTTAGCCTCTAAAAAAAAAAAAAGCAAAGAGAGAACTCATTGTTAGAAATAAATCTAAACTGGTCAATGTATATCGAAAAATTTGCCAAGCAGCGTATTTTACGGAAGAGTTTCAGCATAGTAAGAGTATTTACAAAAGAGTTTGATTCTTCTTAAATAACTGAGACCAGAAAAGAAGAGTGTGATCGATAATATAAATATTATGGGAACAGTTTGAATATGCTTGGAAAATATTGAGTTAGATAGTTTTCCGAATAGAGTGACGTTCATACTGAAAAAAAAATCAATAGCATAGTAATCGTGGAAAATCTTCTCACGGCGAAAGCCATGAAAAGAAAAACAATCGATTAAAACCCATTCTATTTATCTTCTTTATCGGAACGAATGTTGATTGTTGATTGAGAAAAAGGGCTCACTGTGGGAAATAAATGTAAAGCTATATCCACAGATTTTATGTGAGATATTCTGAGGAAAAATTAACTATCATATTAAGTACACACAAATATACAGCTTTTAGCAGAAATTAGTAAATTGCTGAGGTGCAGGTTTTAAGACCAAGAATATATGTAAAATTAGACGTTGTGCCCAAGTTTTCCAACGGGAAGGCTTTTACAAGCAATGTAATGGGAGATACTGTCTCCTTCCTATCCACGAATGCACATATTTTTTTTCGGGGGATCCAATAGTAATTTCCTCTTGGGGGACGGGACAATATTAATTTTTTATTCTTGTTCCTAAATCTGCGGTGCCAGGAACAACTGAATATCTGATTTGCCGCTAGTCTTTTAGCGAGGTTTTAGATGATAAACCTTTAAAAGTCACTCTACTATGTTGCCTGCATGCTAGTTCTATCGGTGGCAATGGAGAGGAAAGAGAGTGCCTATTCCCCTTGGTTCTCGAAAATATCCATGCTGTATTTTGGAAAATACTTTTTTTGGATTACTGTCGGTGAAAAGGGCCCTTTCTGGTATTTTCATTGAAAAAAAGGAGATTAACCGAAGTGCACTTTTTAGGGTCATATATGCCACTTTATGATGGTATTATCTAGTCGACTTTATAAAAATTGATTGAAACTTATGATTAATATTAAGGGTGAGTGAGAGGGTGAATATTAAAAAGGAGTATAGTAAACTTCAGAATCAGGGTTTTAAGCCATCGAGATCATCATAGTACCTTTTCATTCTTATATCTAACAATTAAATATAAAAGTAAGCTTTAAAATGACCCTTAAGCAGCTCCTCAAGATGTTTCAGTGCCCCTCCCAGCCTTTCCATTCCAAAAATGACACTCAGAATGCACTTTTAGGGTGCAATATGGTTCTTTTTATAGGGTTATTAATTTAGATTTATAAACAAAGACTAGTTTAAAAAAATAACCTTTTAAATGAGCCTTTGAACAGCTCTATGTGATATTTTAGCTTGCAACCTGCTTGCGATGAAAAGCAAAAGCACCTTCAGAAAAAAGGACACATTAGTGTCACCTATGTTGCAAAAACGTGATTCTCCTGGTTGTCAAACAGTTCGTGGTAATGAACTGTAAGTAAGGAGCAACCCGGCTCGCTCAATAGTAACCGAAACTCTAGAAAACAGAGTTTTTGATACCACTAGATATATCAAAAGAATCAGCTAATTATTCTGATTTTAAATATATAAGTTTCATTAAGTTTAGTCTTACCGATTTAAGGCTACGAGCCTGAGAAAATTTGCCTGATTCTCGAAAAAAGAGAGAAACATTCCCTAAGATTATTAGAACCTTCATGAAAATCACACCATCAGATTCAGCGTATCAGAAAACCCAACTTTAGTGGTTTCAAGCTTTTATCTGCAATAATGTGGAATTTTGTATTTTTTGCCAGAAAAAAGATCACGGATGCGTGATTATTTTTTTTCCCCAGGGGTGATCGTATTGACCCAGTGGTCTTAGAAAATCGTGAGAAGGCTCATTCGAACTATAATAAAATTTTTAGTGCCTTTTTAAGTGACCAAAATATTGGAGGGCCTTGCCCCCTCCCCGCCCCTTTTTTCCCAAAGTCGCCTGATTAAATTTTTAGATAGCCATTTTGCTCATCATAGTTGAAAGGCCCAATAACTATGCCTTTGGATATAACTTGACCTCCCATCCCTCCCACAGCCCCAAAGGAAAGGTCTTTAAGTCATAAAATTTGCCCATGTTTCACCCATAGTATTTGGTTATTTTGAGTATGTATACATTTTCGGGTAGGGGCAATTTTTTTCCCGGGAGTTTTTCCACGGGGGAATTTTCTATGGGGAGGAAAGTTTCCAGGGGGTGAACATGTCAGGGGAAATTATCCACTTGGTGAATTTACAGGAATTCCTATACACATTCTTTTTATACGTCTTGCTTTCTCTTTCCCGTCTAAATTTTACCCTCTCGCGGGCACTGGTGCTTTTTGAGAACACTTCACCTTAACCCACGTCGAGCTTATGATCCACTGTTTTTTTCACCAGAACTTCAGTACTATCTCTTCTCAATAGCCGTTTCTATCGTACTGCACGAGGCATCTACCAAAGAGTTTCAAAACCTGCGAGAAGTAGCAGTCAATATCAGAAACATTTATTGTACTTACACGCAAAAGGTGAATTCAAATTCTGATTTTTTTTTTTTTTGTATCTAACCTAGAAGTTTTGATTTTCGGGAATTTTTTTCCAGAATATATAGCCTAGTGCCTGTATGCTGGCGTCTTTTTTATGTTTTACAAGAATTTAGACTAGGATTTGCGGCCAATTTTATTTGTCCACACATGAGGACACTACCTAAATTCGTTCATAATGCAGAATCCCCACTGTCTACGTCTGAGGACAGTTCCCTACTAATATTAATACATCTGGAGAGGTACCTAACGTTGGAAGTTGATATTATCACTCTGATTTGGGTAGATGATGATCCTCTTCATTATGTCCATGTTTGAGAATTGTGCCCATTTGGTGTCTAACGTACAAAATGAAAAAAAAATGATAATGATAACGTAAATTTTTTTGCAGATGCGAAGTAAATTGACTGACAAAAGCCATCAAAATCATATTTTACGAGGAAAGTGATATCAAGGAGGCACACTTGTGCCTCTTTAAAGAGGTGACCCACCACAATGTTAAGCTATTTCCGGTCCTAGCGATCGCAGAGAAACAGCGGTGATTGCATTTTGTAGCCCAAGCTCCAACTAAGAAACGTGCAAAATTTCACCCCCTCCGACTTTATCTTCATGGGTAAAAGTGGGCCGGAAGTTTCGACCCTCCGACCACAGCCCCCCTTTAACGTTGTCCGATTGGGCTGAATTTTAGAGGTTAAGCTTTCCTAGGGCCCGGGAGCTTATCCTTCAGCTCAATCCGATCACTCCTTCCCTGTTTTCCAAAAAACAAATATAGCCACTTAAAGTTCATTTCTCTTCTTTTTTTATCAGCCACGCTTACAGGCCACAGTTGGCAACGAATCCGGGTGAATGAGGACTCATTCGAAGCGTAACGAAACTCAGAGAAGAGAGAAAGTAACAAAATGAAAAATAAAATCAAAAAGGGTGAAAAAACGAGGATTTTGTCAGCCAGCGAACCATGAAGAAGACAAAATATAAGCAAATATTTCGACAAGGACCTCCGCCAAGTCGTCCTCAGTGCTAAAACAAAACAAAAAAGAGAAGAAAAAAAAAAACGAGAATCTAACCTTTCGAAGTTTCCTGTACAAAGACAGAATAAACACTGAATAAAAAACCAGGCAGGAATCAATGAAAATGAAATTTACCAAGATGATTGTGTAAGGATCTTTTGTCTTGCATTAATTTTGGCTGGTCTACAATTTCGGTTTTCATTAGATATGCAAATAGGTTCTTTTAAGTTTTTTTGGGTGAAAATATTGATTGAGTCCTTCAAGATTAAACTGTCGTAAATTGGGCTTAATGAAATATCTCCAGTATCTCTATTTATTGCTAAATTTTGGTTCATATATTTTTTTATCTCAATTATCTCCTTAAAAGTTTGTGGTACGCCATTAGCAGTTGATATTAAAGTTGCCTCGTCAAACAGAACTAGATGGGTCGGGTTTACGAAAATATGCGAAGCCAATGCCGAATCAAAGTTGTCATTGTTATTTTTTAATCTCAGGGACTTGTCTATTGAAATTTTGTGCTCATGCAAACGTTCACCTAGTTGTTGATGGGTTCTACCAATGTAAAATTTTCCACAAGAACACGGGATTCTGTAGACACCACTACCCAGTACAGGGTCTGTTTTATCCTTTCCTGAGTTAAAAAAATGTTCAACCTTTTGTTCGGTTCTGAAAGAAACAGAAAGATTATGTTTATTTAAAATTTTTCTAAGTTTATCGCCAAGTTTCGGGATATATGGTAAAACGATGAAAGTTTTTTTCTCAATTGCCGGTGTAACTGAATCTAGGGGGACAAGCTCCCTATTTTGTTCTTTTATCTTTTTTAATCGTCTATCTATTATATTTTCAATGAGTTTGATTGGGTAACCATTGCAAAAAAGAATATCCTTGACATAATTTAGTTCAGAATTTATATGATTACGGGAACAAATTTTTAAAACTCTGTCGATTAAAGAGATTATAACCCCTCTTTTTACAGAAGGAGGGTGATGGGAAGAGAAATGTAGATATCGATCATTATGAGTCGGCTTTCTATATATAGAAAATTCAAGACCAGGATTAGTTTTTATAATCAAAACATCTAAGAAAGGCAGCTTACCTGAATCTTCGAGTTCCATTGTGAACTGGAGATTCGAATCAAAAGAGTTCAAATGTGCCAAAAAATCTCTTAGAGAGTCTTGTCCATGTTCCCAAACAGAAACGATATCATCAACAAAACGAAACCAGATGGAGTGTTTTAAGTGGAAACTATTCAAAGCAGACTGTTCTATGAAATCCATGTAAAAATTTGCCAAATAAGGAGACAAGACAGTGCCCATGGATAAGCCCATTATTTGAAGAAAAAATTTGTTTCGGAATTTAAAATACGAGGAATATTTGTTGCAAAGACGGACAAGGGTCATTATTGTATCAATTTCCAAAGTTTTGTAATCCGACCAAGCTGAATTTTCCTCTAATTTTCTTTGTAAAGCCTGCTCACATTTATGAACATCGCATGAAGTGTACATAGAAACTGCATCAAAACTAGATAAAACGGTATTTGCTGTTGTACTTTGATTTTTTAACTTCTCAACAAGATCTATGGAGTTTTTAATATAGGATTTCTGTGTGCTTAAAAGAGGCTTAAAAATGGTGGCTAAGAAACTTCCTATACCCGTAGCTGGAGAACTATAACATGCTACAATTGGACGTAACGGAATATCTTTCTTATGGATTTTAGGCAGACCATAAAACTTAGGGGCTGAACAACCTTTGGGATAAAATTTTCTGTACATTTGAGGGGTAATTAGTCTAGTATCTTTTAAAATTCCTAGTTCATTTCTCAACTTACGTGTGTATTTGTCCGTGGGATCAAAATTTATTTCTTTGTAAATATTTTTATCCATTAAAAGGGTGTTAACTTTTAATTCATAATCTGCAGAATTCATAATTACAACTGTGTTTCCCTTGTCCGCTTTCGTAATTACTGTGTTTTTGTCTTTTTTTAAATTTCGGAGGATTTTAATTTCTTCCTTTGATTGAGTTGAAAGTGACAAAGATGGCCTATAATCAAGAATACTCTTTACAATTTCACCTCTGAGTAGGTCTGGATTTTCGACTTCACCATGAGAGCTAAAAATAGCAGACTCCACGCCCGTAATAATTTCTGAAGTATTTACGTGTGTTTGAGCCATTGCAAATTTTGGTCCTTTTGAAAGAATACTTAGTTCCTTGGATGTAAATACCTTAGAGGATAAATTTTCCAAAGGAGGACCAGGACAAAATCTAGGAAGGAAAATCCGTGTTTGTTGAAACTGTTGAAATTCCAGTTTTGAGAATTTTTCCGATAAACGAGTTGTTGCTAAATGGAAAATGTGTCTGAAAGACCTATGTGAGATTTGTAAAATCTGGTGAAAATCATGAGGGGACAAAATCTGATATAATAAGGATTTTAAATTAAGTATTTTATTACTAAGGACGTATCTTCTGGATCTATGGTCTTTTAAAATATGTGTTAAAGTTTTGAAACCCATTCTCTGAATAAATGGGCCTTCAGAATGTGTGCCTAAATGTAGGTTGAAACGTAAAGAAGGTGGAAGAATTCGATGTCTTTTACAAGTTTCTAAGAAATTAAACTGACAAATAAGATTTGCATGTTTCTTAACACAATTTAAAAAATCTAAAACAATATTGGTCCAATGCTCCCCGTAAGCTTGACGCAAATACATTCTTAGACCACACTGGCTATACATGACAAACGAAACTCAGAGAAGAGAGAAAGTAACAAAATGAAAAATAAAATCAAAAAGGGTGAAAAAACGAGGATTTTGTCAGCCAGCGAACCATGAAGAAGACAAAATATAAGCAAATATTTCGACAAGGACCTCCGCCAAGTCGTCCTCAGTGCTAAAACAAAAACAAAAAAGAGAAGAAAAAAAAAACGAGAATCTAACCTTTCGAAGTTTCCTGTACAAAGACAGAATAAACACTGAATAAAAAACCAGGCAGGAATCAATGAAAATGAAATTTACCAAGATGATTGTGTAAGGATCTTTTGTCTTGCATTAATTTTGGCTGGTCTACAATTTCGGTTTTCATTAGATATGCAAATAGGTTCTTTTAAGTTTTTTTGGGTGAAAATATTGATTGAGTCCTTCAAGATTAAACTGTCGTAAATTGGGCTTAATGAAATATCTCCAGTATCTCTATTTATTGCTAAATTTTGGTTCATATATTTTTTTATCTCAATTATCTCCTTAAAAGTATGTGGTACGCCATTAGCAGTTGATATTAAAGTTGCCTCGTCAAACAGAACTAGATGGGTCGGGTTTACGAAAATAT
Organism: Artemia sinica; assembly: GCA_027921565.1. Taxonomy (NCBI): domain Eukaryota; kingdom Metazoa; phylum Arthropoda; class Branchiopoda; order Anostraca; family Artemiidae; genus Artemia; species Artemia sinica. The sequence continues at coordinate 66,848 of JAPEVW010000123.1, read as the reverse complement.
GCGAAGCCAATGCCGAATCAAAGTTGTCATTGTTATTTTTTAATCTCAGGGACTTGTCTATTGAAATTTTGTGCTCATGCAAACGTTCACCTAGTTGTTGATGGGTTCTACCAATGTAAAATTTTCCACAAGAACACGGGATTCTGTAGACACCACTACCCAGTACAGGGTCTGTTTTATCCTTTCCTGAGTTAAAAAAATGTTCAACCTTTTGTTCGGTTCTGAAAGAAACAGAAAGATTATGTTTATTTAAAATTTTTCTAAGTTTATCGCCAAGTTTCGGGATATATGGTAAAACGATGAAAGTTTTTTTCTCAATTGCCGGTGTAACTGAATCTAGGGGGACAAGCTCCCTATTTTGTTCTTTTATCTTTTTTAATCGTCTATCTATTATATTTTCAATGAGTTTGATTGGGTAACCATTGCAAAAAAGAATATCCTTGACATAATTTAGTTCAGAATTTATATGATTACGGGAACAAATTTTTAAAACTCTGTCGATTAAAGAGATTATAACCCCTCTTTTTACAGAAGGAGGGTGATGGGAAGAGAAATGTAGATATCGATCATTATGAGTCGGCTTTCTATATATAGAAAATTCAAGACCAGGATTAGTTTTTATAATCAAAACATCTAAGTTAAAAGACATCGAATTCTTCCACCTTCTTTACGTTTCAACCTACATTTAGGCACACATTCTGAAGGCCCATTTATTCAGAGAATGGGTTTCAAAACTTTAACATATATTTTAAAAGACCATAGATCCAGAAGATACGTCCTTAGTAATAAAATACTTAATTTAAAATCCTTATTAGATCAGATTTTGTCCCCTCATGATTTTCACCAGATTTTACAAATCTCACATAGGTCTTTCAGACACATTTTCCATTTAGCAACAACTCGTTTATCGGAAAAATTCTCAAAACTGGAATTTCAACAGTTTCAACAAACACGGATTTTCCTTCCTAGATTTTGTCCTGGTCCTCCTTTGGAAAATTTATCCTCTAAGGTATTTACATCCAAGGAACTAAGTATTCTTTCAAAAGGACCAAAATTTGCAATGGCTCAAACACACGTAAATACTTCAGAAATTATTACGGGCGTGGAGTCTGCTATTTTTAGCTCTCATGGTGAAGTCGAAAATCCAGACCTACTCAGAGGTGAAATTGTAAAGAGTATTCTTGATTATAGGCCATCTTTGTCACTTTCAACTCAATCAAAGGAAGAAATTAAAATCCTCCGAAATTTAAAAAAAGACAAAAACACAGTAATTACGAAAGCGGACAAGGGAAACACAGTTGTAATTATGAATTCTGCAGATTATGAATTAAAAGTTAACACCCTTTTAATGGATAAAAATATTTACAAAGAAATAAATTTTGATCCCACGGACAAATACACACGTAAGTTGAGAAATGAACTAGGAATTTTAAAAGATACTAGACTAATTACCCCTCAAATGTACAGAAAATTTTATCCCAAAGGTTGTTCAGCCCCTAAGTTTTATGGTCTGCCTAAAATCCATAAGAAAGATATTCCGTTACGTCCAATTGTAGCATGTTATAGTTCTCCAGCTACGGGTATAGGAAGTTTCTTAGCCACCATTTTTAAGCCTCTTTTAAGCACACAGAAATCCTATATTAAAAACTCCATAGATCTTGTTGAGAAGTTAAAAAATCAAAGTACAACAGCAAATACCGTTTTATCTAGTTTTGATGCAGTTTCTATGTACACTTCATGCGATGTTCATAAATGTGAGCAGGCTTTACAAAGAAAATTAGAGGAAAATTCAGCTTGGTCGGATTACAAAACTTTGGAAATTGATACAATAATGACCCTTGTCCGTCTTTGCAACAAATATTTCTCGTATTTTAAATTCCGAAACAAATTTTTTCTTCAAATAATGGGCTTATCCATGGGCACTGTCTTGTCTCCTTATTTGGCAAATTTTTACATGGATTTCATAGAACAGTCTGCTTTGAATAGTTTCCACTTAAAACACTCCATCTGGTTTCGTTTTGTTGATGATATCGTTTCTGTTTGGGAACATGGACAAGACTCTCTAAGAGATTTTTTGGCACATTTGAACTCTTTTGATTCGAATCTCCAGTTCACAATGGAACTCGAAGATTCAGGTAAGCTGCCTTTCTTAGATGTTTTGATTATAAAAACTAATCCTGGTCTTGAATTTTCTATATATAGAAAGCCGACTCATAATGATCGATATCTACATTTCTCTTCCCATCACCCTCCTTCTGTAAAAAGAGGGGTTATAATCTCTTTAATCGACAGAGTTTTAAAAATTTGTTCCCGTAATCATATAAATTCTGAACTAAATTATGTCAAGGATATTCTTTTTTGCAATGGTTACCCAATCAAACTCATTGAAAATATAATAGATAGACGATTAAAAAAGATAAAAGAACAAAATAGGGAGCTTGTCCCCCTAGATTCAGTTACACCGGCAATTGAGAAAAAAACTTTCATCGTTTTACCATATATCCCGAAACTTGGCGATAAACTTAGAAAAATTTTAAATAAACATAATCTTTCTGTTTCTTTCAGAACCGAACAAAAGGTTGAACATTTTTTTAACTCAGGAAAGGATAAAACAGACCCTGTACTGGGTAGTGGTGTCTACAGAATCCCGTGTTCTTGTGGAAAATTTTACATTGGTAGAACCCATCAACAACTAGGTGAACGTTTGCATGAGCACAAAATTTCAATAGACAAGTCCCTGAGATTAAAAAATTACAATGACAACTTTGATTCGGCATTGGCTTCGCATATTTTCGTAAACCCGACCCATCTAGTTCTATTTGACGAGGCAACTTTAATATCAACTGCTAATGGCGTACCACAAACTTTTAAGGAGATAATTGAGATAAAAAAATATATGAACCAAAATTTAGCAATAAATAGAGATACTGGAGATATTTCATTAAGCCCAATTTACGACAGTTTAATCTTGAAGGACTCAATCAATATTTTCACCCAAAAAACTTAAAAGAACCTATTTGCATATCTAATGAAAACCGAAATTGTAGACCAGCCAAAATTAATGCAAGACAAAAGATCCTTACACAATCATCTTGGTAAATTTCATTTTCATTGATTCCTTCCTGGCTTTTTATTCAGTGTTTATTCTGTCTTTGTACAGGAAACTTCGAAAGGTTAGATTCTCGTTTTTTTTTTCTTCTCTTTTTTGTTTTTGTTTTAGCACTGAGGACGACTTGGCGGAGGTCCTTGTCGAAATATTTGCTTATATTTTGTCTTCTTCATGGTTCGCTGGCTGACAAAATCCTCGTTTTTTCACCCTTTTTGATTTTATTTTTCATTTTGTTACTTTCTCTCTTCTCTGAGTTTCGTTTGTCATGTATAGCCAGTGTGGTCTAAGAATGTATTTTCGAAGCGTAATTTGACCTGTTAGGGCCTTTTGATATTTTCAGACCGAAAAAATTATCCCCCGAATTTACATTTGCGAAAAACCTCGTTTTCCTATAAGAACCCATGTTAATTTTTCCCACCACAGCCCCCCTTTAACGTTGTCCGATCAGGCTGAAATTTAAAGGATAAGCTTTCCTGGGGCCTGGGAGCTTATCTTCAAAATTTCAGCTCAATCCGATCCTATTTTCCAAAAACCAAATATCAAGTTTTGTGGGGATTTGCTTGCGTCAAAAATAGATACAAGAGACTAAAATAATATGACAAGTGTCTCTGTGGTACAATGGTCGCTGTTCCTGACTACTAGGCGAAAGATCCGGGTTCGATTCCCTGTCAGAGAAAACTTTTTATATACTGAATTTAAAGTTTAAAAAAGAAACTCAGTTTCTTTTTTAAATCCAATCTATTAAATCCTTCGGCTCAACAGGCGTCTCCAGAAGAATATCACAGTCGGCCTTCGGGTTACAGGTAAGTCTCCACTGCTTTGATAACATGCCGTATACCCGCATGCTCGAAAAAAAGTTGAAAAAGAAAATCTTGCTGTGCATTTGATTTGAGTATTCAGGAACTAAAAGCCTTAACACAAGAATCTTCAAAAGCGGAGGGTTTGGGAGGTGGCAGCCCACCATCTTTAACTCCTGAAAAGATCAGCTAACAGTTAGTCAAGCAATAATAAGTAATAAACTGTACAAAAACCTGCAGAAATTATTTGAAAAAAACTACGTTTTCTAAAGAGTTAAAGTGGCTGAGTCACAAGTTCGAACCTTAAAACGTACAGGGATTAGGAGGTGCAGTTAGGGGGATGCCGCCCCCAAAAGCCCCGCTTCCGTATATGAAAGGGGCTGTGCCCTCCTCAACGCCTCGCTCTTTACGCTAAAGTTTGACTTTCTCACAACTCTTTTTTTTAAACAATAAAAACAGCCCCCCAACTGCACCTCCTAATCCCTGTACGTTTTAAGATTCGAACTTGTGACTCAGCCTCTTTAACTCTTTAGAAAACGTAGTTTTTTTCAAATAATCAATTGCGAAGAGTCAGTTGTAAATCTTACAAGTGATGAAGAAGACGGTCGAGACCCAACTTGGTTTCTTCTGAAGTTGTAGACACTTTCTTCGGTCACAGCGTAATTACTCCCGAGTGCGAGGTTGTATCTGAAAGCGATTCAAATGACGTAGAGCCAGCACCTTCATCAAAAAGGATAAGAACTTATTCTAGTAAGCAACCAGCTGCTAATATATCAACCATGAGAGCTGTTACACGGTCAGGAGCGACAGTTCTATGCTATCAATAAGCATTTTTGCCAGGAAAACTAAAGTGAAGACATCGAGGCTATGGAAAGTAGGCGTGAAAAACCCTGTTGGATAAAGTGTACCGTTTTTTAAAGGTGAGCACAGCGTCCTCTTAAATCTAAACGAGGAGGTAGTCGCTGTTGACTATTTCGAAGCATTGATAACTTCTGAAACCCTGGAGATGATTGTCCACGAATCTAATTGCTACGCTATGAGGAAAAATGGCTATGAGCTTGGTGTTATCGTTGCTGAAGCCTACATCTATATTGGCTGTTTTTTGGTGATGAGCCACATTCGTTATCCAAGGCTTGCGAGATATTGGTCCAGATCTTTGCAACTACCGCTTGTAACCGACTATATATCTAGCAAGCGTTTCAAAAAAATCCAAGAATGCCTGCATTTCACAAGCAAGGAACAAAGCAACGGAGACAAGCATTACAAGAAAAAGCCTGTCTTTGAGCTTCTTCTCAGTCCATACAAAGTCGTATTGTCTGATGAAGAATATAATTCGGTTGATAAAATGATGGTACCTTTCAAAGGCAGGAGTAGCCTAAAACAATATATGGCGTCAAAACCCGACGATATGGGGCTTTAAGATTTGGGTGCATTCTGGTGTGTCAGGATACGTTTACGACTTTGAACCTTAGCAGAGAGGCAGCGGTTACGCTCAGACCTCCAAACACAGCTTAGGTGATGATGTTGTTATTGGCCTTTGTCGTGGTCTTGAAAAGACGAATGCCAAGGTGTATTTCGACAACTTCTTCACTTCAATCCCTCTCATAGAAACGTTACTAAAAGAAAATATTTACAGCGTCGGTGCAATGCGTGCAAAAAGACTTGGTGACGCTGCGGACAAACGGGTCGGAGAGAAAGAATTGAAAAGAAAGACCGAGGATCTGCCTCATATGCAACGTCAGCGGAAGGCATCAATGTGTTGTGGTGAAAATACAACAACTTTGTTGCCCTATACTCCTCATACGCTGGATACCCTCCAGTCGATGCTGTAGAGAGATGGAGTAGCTCGGGGAATAAGAAAGTAGGCGTTGAAATACCATTCTCTGTCAAAGAGTACAAAAAAAGCATGGCTGGTGTTGATCTCTTGGACTCTCTCACATCACACTATAAGAATGATTTTAGGAACAAGAGGTGGTATATGCGACTGTTTCATTATTTTATTGACGTTACTATTGTCAATTCCTGGATTATTCATCGCAAACTTGTGCCTGGAACCAAATCTGGCCTTCTGGAATTCAAAGCGTCTGTCGCAGTGTCACTTCCGAACAAGAACATGGTTAGGATACGCACCAGTCTTGGGTGTTCAGGTTGTTTGCCTCTTCCAAAGCGGATTGTGACTCCGTCAGTCTAAAAAGAAGTCAGGTTGGATGGAATGACAGGGCACTGGCCGTTGAAATTCAAAAAGAAAAACGTATCGAGGTGCTACGAGCAGATCTGTAAACGTAAACACGTTTCGAATGTAAAAAGTGACAAACTCCTGTTTTCCCTGAATGCTTTGAATGTTTTCACACGCGTTCGGGGGTTATGTGGGAGGATCTTTCCATGAAGGAAGTTTTCATGGAGGAAGGAGCATTGCTATGAAGGGGGTGCCGGATTTTTCATCATTATTAAAGAAAAAGATACGAAATTAAATTAAAAAAAACAAGTTTATCAACTGAAAGTAAGGAGCAACATCAAAACTTAAAACGAACAGAAAATATTACGTATATGATTGGGTTCACCCCCTAGTCAATTATGTTATCAAGTTGTATTACAGAGAAGGGTGTTAAAAGAAAATTTTGTTTTCTTCCTCTTTTGTTTCATCTTTGTTCAATTTTCTTTTCTCCTTTTTCATGTTTTCAAAATTCAACGTATCTAGTTTGTTTATTTTTCCTTTCAGTGTTTCATAAAGAAGTTCAATCGGGTATTTTCATTTTTTTTTTGCTCCTCGCTCTTCTGGACTTTTCACGACGGACCGCCAGTTCCAGTTGGTAAGTGATTACTCTTTCTTCCCTCTAATGTAATAACTGGGAGAACTTTTGATTCTACACTTTTGCTATTTCTTTTGAATTGCAAAGGATTATGTTCCTCATTTTCTGACCTACAGTCGACATATCGGGAGCTAAGACCAGATGTTATAGGCCTAAGCGAAACATTTATTACACATCAAACCGAAAGCTTTTAGGATATTCCAGGTTAAACTAGTTATTTTCTTCACAGAAAACATATGAAAAGGGGTGATATAGCAATATATATCTGCGACACACACTTTCCTGCTGCACTTGAGTGTGGCAGTGCCATCAGGATTCCCATAAATTTTGGCAAGTTAGGAAAAACAAAATCGCCTTCTCCATTCTTACATTCAGACAGGAATGACCAAAATTTTTCTGGATTGTCACAAGTTTTGAAATGGATTGTATTGTCTGTGTGCCTCAGTGACCAAAACTCTCTGTCAAAATCATCAATGTCAAGGTTCAGGCACTTTCTTGATCTATGACAGCATATCAATGATGCTGACAAGACTTCATGACAAGAAACTACAAGATGATGATCAAGATTTGAGCATTATCCTTATGACCTAGACAAGAAAATGGCCTAAAAGACTGCGAAATTACCAATGTACTCAAGATCAAGATATAGATGTCAGGCGTCAAAGATCAACACCAATGAACTGCAAATAACTTATTGTCAATAACTTAAATTTGTCTTTATTGATACATAAACACATTTGTTTGGCAGCAATGTTAATTGTTTGACTTTACACTCCTGATTGGATCTGCTGAATGCAAAGCACAAAATGGAAATTCAATATAACTAGCCAGAAAAAACATTCAAAAAGGGCTTAACAGAAATGAATAAAGCATTTATCCTATCTTTGTCTCAAGATTACTTGCCAACTGCAAGAATAATAAAACAGAAGACCTACATTCAAGTTAGTTCAGCCCAAAGTTCAGCAAGCACAGGGAACGTGTATGATTTGAATCTAATCCATAGTACAAATATAACAGGCCAAAGCAGGAATATCAGACTTAGATTTAATGTAGCATCAACTCAGAAACATTTCTAGTGAGGCTTGTCCCATGTCAAAATTCTACACATAAGAACATAAGATAAAATTTAACTTTTAAATTTCTACCTCAAGAGTCCATTTACTTTAATGCTAAAGATTAATTTCTGAGCAAAATCCCATCTAAAACCTAGTTAGGCTAAGCCTAAACTCAGTCCTGGTAAGGATGAACTATACACGTTTCTGTATGAGTCATAGACAATGTTGCGTTCAAAACCTACTATCTTTTCTTCCCTTTCCCTGAGACTGTTAAGTCCCTTGAAAAAAAACCTATCCTAGGCTCCTGAATCTGTGTTCATGTAGGACAGTGCTTTCTTTACCTGAGGATTAAATAAATAAAAGTACAAGTTTTTACAACTGAAAGTAAGGAGCAAAATTAAAACTTAAAACGAACAGAGATTATTACGCATATGAGGGGTTTCGCTCTCTAGTCAATACCTTGCTCTTTACGCTAAAGTTCGAATTTTGTTCGAATCACAATTCCCTGAATCAGAAAGGCCGTTTAATTAGAATAGATAGCTCATTTGCAAGTACTAAAAAAATCTTTAGCGTAAAGAGCAAGGTATTAACTAGGGGGCGAACCCCCTCATATACGTAATAATTTCTGTTCGTTTTAAGGTTTAATGTTGCTCCTTAGTTTCAGTTGAAAAAACCTTTTTTTTTATATATATAATTTCTGATCGTTTTTTAAATAATGCTGGGAAATCCGACACCCCCTTCATAGAAATGTTCCTTCCCCCATGAAACTTATATATTTGGATTCTGAAAAAAAGTTCAATTCTTTAGATGTATCTACTGGTATCAAAATTCCGTTTTCTAAAGTTTCGGTTACTATTGAGCCGGGTTGCTCCTTACTTACAGTTCGTTACCAAGAACTGTTAGAAATTTTTTTTTCGTTTCTGAGCCTCAATCCGCCTATAGCACACATGACCCATAAGTATTTATAAATTAAAATTTGCAACTGCGGGGAAGCCGACTGCCAAGCTAAAAGGATACAGAAAAGCTCAAAATAACGGCATGCTTTAGAAATAATGAATAAAACAAAACATAAAATATGAAAGTCACTGATTATTTGACCTCAGTAAGACGGTGGAAACCAATCATGCAAAGAATGTCAACCAATTTTTTAGAAAGTCCCCAAATTAACAAAGGAAATCACCAAAAATGACCAAATTCAAGAAAATCACCAAGAGGATGAAAAATCACCAGATCAGGTGATAAATCACTAGTGGTGGCTATACCTAAGCCATCGGGTTTGACCCACTGTATATAAATATAATACAGTTGGATCATTCCCTATCTCAACCATTACACAAAGCCGGACCGAGATGCATGTGCTCAGGAGAACATTTAAGAAAGTATAAACGTAAACGACATAAGATTTTTTTCACGGGTAGACAAGTCAGATTTCTTTGAACGCAAAACTTGGCTTCACTTTTCTAACACTAAATGTTAAAGAATCTAATTTTAAATTAATTTATTCCAACACATATATAAAAGTCGGTGGCCAGTAATGCAATGTTATTTTAAGATGTTTTTAGAAATTACAAGTAGGTTTAGAAGTCTCGAGTTGGTTTCAAAAGCATTTTGAGAAAGTTTCTACGAAAATACTTGTTCCAGGGTGATATACACTGGACCGTTGATAGCATGTTAAATAGGAGGAGCTGTTTGTACGTACCGAGAATGTAGTAGCCAAAAATCACCGAGCCGTGATCTTACTGTATATTATTTATTGGTTTGACCTAAGTAAAGGTACTGATCCTTAGCTAAATTTGCAATTTAGTATCTATTATTGGCCCCTTTACTTATGCAATGCTAGTTTTACTCCACAAATCACAAAGATATTGTAACTTTATACTTAATTTTTGGAGCTTGACCAGGGATAGTGGGAACTTCTTTAGGTATACTTATCCGAGCCGAACTGGGTCAACCAGGATCCTTAATTGGTGATGAGTCGTTATACGATTTTATTGCAACAGCTCACGCATTCACAATGACTTTTTTATTTTTATACCAAACCTACTTGGGGAATTCGGTAACTGACTAGTACCTATTATATTAGGGGCTTCCGACATTCCCTCGATTAAGTAATTTGAGACTTTAATTACTCCCGCCCTCCCTAACTCTTCTCTTGGTTAGTCCTCATTCAATTACCACTTCAGTTCTGGAGGTAGAAAAAAAAATGTATTAAAAACTCACCCAAAGCTAATATAACAAAGAAAGTCCTCATGTTTACTGCTCTTCTCCAAGTGTAAAACCTTTCTGCATTGCAGTCTCATAAAGACGCTGAACAATGGGCGATTAAATATCTCAGTGACTCAGTGAATAAGATACCAAATTATACTTTGCTTTGTTTTATCATAGCTTTGGAAAGCTGTTTAAAAAAAATGACTCGAAGAATTTCCCTATACTAGAACTAATTCTGTATTCAAACAGATCGTGGTAACGAACTGTAAGTAAGGAGCGACCCGGCTCAACAGTAACAATAACGGTAACCTGTCTGCAAAAATAGGGAATTTTGTAGTTTTGCCAGGAGAAAGATCTCGGATGCGTGTTTACTATTTTATTTTTTTCCAGAGGTGATGGTATCGACCCAGTGGTCCTACAGTATAGCTAGAGAGCTCATTCGAACGGAATTAAAAGTTTCAGTGCCCTTTTTAAGTGAAGAAAAAAGATGGAGGGCAACTAGGCCCTCTCCCACACTCATTTTTTCCAAAAGTCACCTGATCAAAATTTTGAGATAGCCATTTTGTTCACCATAGTTGACAAATTTAATAACTATGTCTTTGAGGATGACTTAATCCCCCACTATCCCCAAGGGAAGGACTGCAAGCTATGAACTTTGCCTATTGTTTACATATAGTATTGGTTATTGGAAAGTATGCAAACATTTTTAGTAGGGAATTTATCTGGGGGGAGAGGGGATTACGTGGGAGGATCATTCCATGGAGGATTTTTTCATGGAGGAAGGGACATTCCTCTGAAAGAGGCGCCAGATTTCCCAGCATCATTGAAAAAATGATTACAAATTAAATAAAACAACAAATTTTTTCAACTGAAAGTAGGGAGCAACATTAAACTTAAGGCGAACAGAAATTATTGCGTATATGAGGGGGTTCGCTCCCTAGTTAATACCTTTTTCTTTACGCTGAAGTATTTTTTGGTACTTTCAAAAGAGCTATTTATTCTAATTAAACGGCCTTTGTGATTCAGGGGTCATTCTTAAGGAATTGGAGCAAATTTTGAACTTTAATGTAAAATGCGAGGCATTGTCTACGGGGTGAACCCTCTCATATACCTAATAACTTTTGTTCATTTTAAGTTTTAATGTGACTACTTACATTCAGTTGAAAAAAAACTTACTTTTTTATTTAATTACCTGAATTCTCAATAAGAGTTTAAATGTTTTGGCACTAAAATGCAAAATTTAAGGTATCTGCACCGCTCTAAAGTTTATACGACCACACTTCCCATAAAAATCTTATCATAAGCAGTGCAATAGCACAGCCTAAGTAAAGAACAATGTTGGCAAAATGTATTATTCATTTTTTTATTTTGGGATCTTTGATTTCGTTTTTTTTGTTTTTTTTTTTTTTTTTTAGACCAGGGCACTTTGTATCGAAGGAGTTGTCGTAGAAACTTAAAAAAGAGCTTATTTGATTGGAGATTGGAAAGACTTTTGCCCTTTTTAATAGCTGAAAGTGATAGGAAGGCAACTAACACCCCTTCCACGCCCACCATTTCCCCAAACACATCCAATCAAAATTTCAAGATAGCCATTATGTTCAACTAAGTTGAAATATTCGGATATTATGTCTTTGAAGATGACACCCCCCCCCCCCCCCCAGAGCCGTCAGGACGATGGTTGTAAGTTTTGCCCTGGAGGGTGATCGTAGAAACCTCAAAAAGGGCTCATTTAATTGGAAATTGAAATCGCTAGCGCACATTTAATAGTCGAAAGTAATTTGGAGGGCAACTAATCCCCCCCTCACGACCACCATTTCCCCAGACACATCCAATCAAAATTTTGAGATAGCCATTTTGTTCGGCAAGGCTGTGTTGCTGTTCCCGAACTCTTCAGCTGTGTCATGGAGCATGTTCTCAACAAAGCACTGCTGCTGCATCCATTAGGCATCGATTTTGATGTAAGAGTTCTCAATTGTTTTCTCAAACAGAAATCTAGATGCAGAGATAGCAGTAAGGGTGGCAAAGGTGAACGCCGTCTTTGGCCGCCTACTGAGAATAATATTCCACAAACCACAGATCAGCCGTCTCACGAAAACTCGTATCTAATCTGCCTCGGTAGTAAGTGTCGTGTTGTTCTCGTTAGAGATCTGGCCTTTGATTAAGTCACAGATGATGAAGGTAGATGGCTAGATGCTGTCCAGACAAAACACCTCCGCAAAATTGAACACGTTAGGTGGCTCGACAGGGTACGGAACATGGGTATTCTCCGGCCCCTTAAATTACCAACTTTGTCCGGAAAGCTTGAGTCCCGCTCGCTGCGTTGGTACGGTCATTTACTTCGCCTACTCACTGAAAAACCTTCCCGACTTGTATTTGGCTTCGATCCAACTGCAGACTTCTGTAAACACACCAGAGGTAGACCACGTATGAGATGGGTGGATATCATCCGTGATCAACTAACAGCGTGGGGCGTTGACCCCAGCCAAGCTCCTACCCTCGCCCGAAACAGGGCACTGTGGAGACGACTAACGGCACTGACGTCTAGTTCCCTCTACGCTGGCGACGCTGCTGAGCAAGAGGTTTAAGTCAAGTAAGTCAAGTCATGTTTTTCAACGTAGTTGAAAGGTTCGGAAATTAGGTCTTTCAGGGTGACGAACCCCCCACAGCCCCCAGGGCAAAGGTTGTAAGTTATGCTCGGGAGGCATATAAGGCTTTTATAGAAAGTGTTGTCGTAGAAACTTCAAAAAGGGTTATTTCAATTGAAAAATAGAGAGGGATAGTGCCCTTATTAATAGTTAAAAGCAAATGGAGGGCAAATATCGCCCCCATGCCCATAATTTGACCAAACACTTTCGATCAGCATCTTGATATAGCGATTTTGTTGAACGTAACTGAAGAGTCCAGAATTTATGTCTTTCAGTATGACAACCCTCCCACAGTCCTCAGGGCTAAGGTTGTAACCCTTAGCCCTGAGGGTATATAAGGTTTTTATAGAAAGCATTGTCGTAAAAACTTCAAAAAGGGCTCATTCGATTGCAAATTGAAAGGGCTATTGGCCTTTAATAGTAGAAAGTAATCGTAGGGACAATCACCCGCTCACGCCAATCAGTTTCCCAAACACTTCTGATCAACAATTTGAAATGACCATTTTTTTAAACGAAGTTGAAAGGTCTGGAAATTATGTCTTTGAGGATGAAACTCCCCCCCCCTCCATAACCCTCAGGACAAGGGTGGTAAGGTATGCCCTTGGGGCATATAAGGTTTTTATAGAAAGTGTTGTCGTAAAAGCTTCAAAAAGGGCTCATTCGATTGGAAATTGAGAGGACTAGTGCCTTTTTTATTAGTCGAAAGTAATCAGAGGGCAAATGTGCCCCCCTCTAAAACGCCCATCATTTCCCCAAACAGTTCCAATCAAATTTTGAGATAGTCATTTTGTTCAAGGTATTTGAAAGTTCCGGATATTATGTCTTTTAGGATAACAAATCTCCTCAGCCCTCAGTGCAAGGGTTGTACGTTATGTCCTGGGGACATATAAGGTTTTTTATAGAAAACTCGGTCATATAAATTTTGGAGGGGCCTAATTCTATTGGTAATCAGACGCTCTAGTGCTCTTTTTAAGATTCAAAGTGATCGGAGGGCAGCTACCCCCCCCCCCCCACACACACACACATACACGTCGTCACTTTCCCGAAATACATCTAATAGAAATTTTGAGATAGCCATTCTATTCAAAATAGTCTAAATATCATATAACAAGGCTTTTGGGGTTGAAATAAACCCAAGAGATTAGGGCAAGGGTTGTGAGTAATGCCCAGGGGGTATTTAAGGTTTTTATGGAAGGGATGGTTTCTAAAATCAGAAGAGGCTCATTCAGTTGAAAATTGGAAATTCTAGTTCCTTTTTAAGCCTCAAAAGTGATGGAGGGCATTTAGCCCCCCCCCTTAAAACCACTCTTTTCACCAAACGCATCAGATAGAACTTATGAGATTGTGATTATTTTCAAAATAGTCCAAAGAACATTTAATAATGTCGCTTGGGATGACAAAAGACCTCAGTTCCCTGGGGATATGGTTGTAAGTTAACTTATGAGGGCATATAAGGTTTTTATGGAATAACCAGTCATATAAACATCAGATGGGCCTTATTTGATTGGAAATTGGAAGTTATAGTGCCTTTTTTAAGAGTGAAAGTGATTTGGGAGCAAACAGCCCCCCCTCACGCTCATCATTTGCATTAACACCTCCAATCAGAACTTGGAGAAAACAATTTTATTCATCGTTGTTGAAGGTTTTGGAAATTATGTCTGTAAGGAAGACATCCCTACAGCTCTCAGGGAAAGGTTTGTAAGTTATGCCCTTGGGATATATACGGTTCTTATAAAAAGTGTGGTCGTACATGCTTTGGAGGGGACTCATTGGATTGGTAATCAGTTCTAGGTAATAAGTAATAAGTGGTAATTAGTTTTAGTGCCCTTTTATAGAGTCAAATTAATCGGAGCGTAGCTACCCCCCCCCCCCAAACACACACACGCACACGCAAACACGTCGTGTTTTCCTGAGATGTATCCAATTGATAACTTGACACAGTCCTTGTATTAAAAATAGTCCAAATATAATATAAGAAGGCTTTTGAGGTTGATACAAACAAACAGAGCCTGAGGGTGAGGGTTGTAAGTTATGCCCTTGGGGCACTTAAGGTCCTTATGAAAGGGATGGTTGTGTAAGCTATAGACGTGGCTCATTTGGTTGAAATTAGAAGTTCTAGTTCCCTTTTAGAGTCAACAGTGATGAAGGTAAAGTAGCACCCCACCCCCTAGCTATCCCTTTTTCCACCAAATGCATCTAATTGAATTTGTGCGATGGCAATTTTGTTTAAAATAGTCCAAATAGCAAATAACAATGCTTCCAGTGTTGGAACAACCCCCTAGAGCCCAGGAGCAAGGGCTTTAAGTTATGCCCTGGGGGTATACAAGGTTTTCATGGAATGGGTGGTCGTATAAAATTCAGATGGGTCTCATTTGATTTTAAATTGGAAGTTATAATGCCCTTTTTAAGACTCAAAGGGATTTGAGAGAAACCTCTCCCCCACGCCCATCATTTCCTATAATAAACATCCAAAGAAAGTTTTGAGACATCAATTTTTTCAGCATTTATGAAAGATTCAGTAATTTTGCGTAGCAATAGTTGTAGTAGTAGTAATAGTAGTAGCCCCCTGAAGATTGTGCATTAATTTTTACCCCCACCCCCTTGTCTCTTCCTTCAAACAAATTCTGTATTTATCTGAAGGTTCAATGACAAATGGGATGTTTAGGCACTAAAATACACCCTTTGAGGTATATCCCTCTCTCCCTAGCCAGCCAAAACATTCTTAAAGTATAAACAAATTTCATTGCCTTGGGTAAATTTCCTGTTGTTTTACAATTCCAAACATTTGTACTATAAGGGTTTAAAACCCCTACAATGGGGTTCTCTTATTGTTTTATAGTTAGGAAGGGAAGGATATGCCTCAAAGGGAGCATTTTAATGTCATAACATCCCAACTCTCTTTGAGTATTCAGATAAATACTGAATTAGCTCTAATGGAGAGACAAGGGGAGGGTGGAGGTAGAAATTGATACATAATCCCCAGAGCCATTTCTAGGACTTCTGTTTGGGGGAACTTTTTTGGGGGAGCGGGGGAGGGGTTTAAAAGCGTTAAAAATGCATCAAAAATGTGAAAATTATACTTAATACCACTAGATCTCTGGGAATATTTCTGGTCTATGCTGTTATTATGAAAGTACAAAGTAACATTAAACCCAAAATGCGTAACATGAGTAACATTAAACCCCAAAAAGCCCAAAATAAAACCCCAAAGAGCGACAATATTACGCCATCAGTAAGCAGTTTCGCCAGGAAAACTAAAGTCAAGACAGCGAGGTTATGGAAAGCAGGCGTGAAAACCCTTATTGGATAAAGTGTACCCCCTTTTAAAGGTGAGCACAGCGTCCTCTCAAATCAAAACGAGGAGGTAGCCGCTGTTGACTATTTTAAAGCATTGATAACTACTGAAATCCTGGAGATGATAGTCCACGAATCTAAGTGCTACGCTATGAGGAAAAATGGTTATGAGCTTGGTGTTACCGTTGCTGAAGTCCACATCTATATTGGCTGTTTATTGGTGATGAGCTACATTCTTTATCCAAGGCTTAAGAGCTATTGGTCCAGGTCTTTGCAACTACCGCTTGTAACCGACTATATATCAAGCAAGCGTTTCAAAAAAAAAAAAAAATCCAAGAATGCCTGCATTTCATAAGCCAAGAACAAAGCAACGGAGACAAGCATTACAAGATCAAGCCTTTCTTCAAGCTTCTTCTCAGTGCATACAAAGCCGTATTGTCTGATGAAGAATATAATTTGGTTGATAAAATGATGATACCTTTCAAAGGCAGGAGTAGCCTAAAGCAATATATGGCGTCCCAAACCCAACAAAATGGGGCTTTAATATTTGGGTGCATTCTGGTTTATCAGGATACGTTTACGACTTCAAACCTTACCAGAGAAGCAGCGGTCACACTCGGACCTCCGAACACGGCTTAGGTGGATATGTTGTTATTGGCCTTTGTCGTGGTCTTGAAAAGAAGAATGCGAAGGTGCATTTCGACAACTTCTTCACTTCAATCCCTCTCGTAGAAACGTTAGTAAAAGAAAATATTTACAGCGCCGGTGCACTGCGTGCAAACAGACTTGGTGACGCTGCGGACAAACTGGTCAGAGAGCAAGAATTGAAAAAGAAAAAGACCGAGGATCTGCCTCATATGGAACGTCAGCGGAAGGCATCAATGTGTTGTGGTGAAAATACAACAACCTTGTTGCCTTATGCTACTCATACGCTGGATACCATCCAGTTGATGTTGTACAGAGATGAAGGAGCTCGGAGTAGAAGAAAGTATGGTCTTTCAGACCATTCTCTGTCAAAAAATACAGTAAATGCATGACTGGTGTTGATCTCTTGGACTCTCTGACATCACACTATAAGAATGATTTCAGGAACAAGAGGTGCTATATGCGACTATTTCATTATTTTATTGACGTTACTATTATCAATCCTAGGATTAGTCATCGCAAACCTGTGCCTGGAACCAAATCTGACCTTCTGGAATTCAAAGCGCCTATCGCAGTGTCACTTCCGAACAAGGGCATGGTTAGGATAAGCACCAATCTTGGGTGTTCAGGTTGTTTGCCTCTTCCAAAGTGGATTGTCACCCAGTCAGGCTAAAAAGAAGTCAGGTTCGATGGAATGACAGGGCATTGGCCGTTGAAATTAAAAATAAAAAAATTATTGAGGAGCTACGAGCAGATCTGGAAACGTAAAACACGTTTCGAATGTAAGTGGTAAAAAGTGACAAACTCCTGTTTGCCCTGAATGCTTTGAATGTTTTAACACGCGTTCGTGATGGACATGGTGAACAAATAAGAACACTTTCGAAACTGACAGCTTTTCATTTTTTATGTCTTTTCTGAATAAATATCTGAAATCTACGCTATTTTTTGGTCTAGAAAAAGTGTCTTCAAAATGAAATTCCGAAAGATTTTGAAATTCGTCCGCGAGAGGGTTAGAAAGACTTCTGAAACACAAGGGTCGTGTAATTAGAACAAAAGGAAACTTTCTTAAAAGTTCTAAGAAACTTTAGCGTAAAGAGTGAGGGGTTGAGGAGGGGCAATCCCCTTCATTGACGTAATAATTTCTGTTCGTTTTAAGTTTTAATATTGCTCCTTACTTTCAGTTGAAAAAAACCTTTTTTTTAAAATTTAATTCTAGCTAAGTTGCTGTAAGTTTTGTCCGTATGGTTTTTGATAATGGTGACCCCAATGAAATACATTTCCTACTTCAACAGAGGCAACGCTATAGAGTTGCCTATAATAAAGGTCATACGGCTCCAATGTTTTATTATTTTTTTCCCCCCAGAGGCACTTCATATGGAAGGGGTCGTCGTAGAAACTTCAAAGGGGGCTCATTCTATTGGAAGTCGAGAGTTCTTGCCCTTTTTAATAGTCGAAAGTGATTGGAGGGTAACTAGCCCCCCCCCACGCACATCATTCCCCCAAACAAATCCAATCTAAATTTTGAGATAGCCATTTTGTTCAGCGTAGTCGATTTCCGGATAAAAAATATGTTTTTGAGAAAGACAAGGGCAAGGGTTTAAGTTATGCCCTGGGGGCATATAAGGTTTTATAGAAAGCGTTGTCATAGAAACTTCAAAACAGGCTCGTTCGATTGGAAATTCAAAGGGCTAGTGCCCTTTTCAATAGTTGAAAGTGATTGGAGGGCAACTAGCCCCCCCCCCCATGCCCATCATTCCCACAAACACATCCAATAAAAATTTTGAGATAGCCATTTTGTTCAGCGTAGTTGATTTCCAGATAGAAAATATGTCTTTGAGGAGGACACTCCCCCAAAACCCTCAGGGCAAGGGTTTTAAGTTATGCCCTGGGGGCATATAAGGTTTTGATAGAAGGCTTTGTCGTAGAAACGTAAAAAAAGGCTCATTCAATCGGAAATTCAAAGGGTTTTATAGAAGTGATTGGAAAGTGATTGGAGGGCAACTAGCCCCCCCCCCCATGCCCATCATTCCCACAAACACATCCAATCAAAATTTTGAGATAGCCATTTTGTTCAGCGTAGTTGATTGCCAGAGAGAAAATATGTTTTTGAGGAGGACACTCCCCCACAACCCTTAAGGCAAGGGTTTTAAGTTGTACCCTGGGGGCATATAAGGTTTTTATATAAGGTGTTGTCGTACAAACTTCAAAAAGGGCTCATTTGATTGGAAATTCAAAGGACTGGTGCTCTTTTTAATAGTCAAAAGTGATTTGAGGGCAACTAACCCCTCTCTCACGCCCACCTTTTCCCCAAACGCATCCAATCAAAATTTTGAGACAGCCATTTTATTAAGCATAGTTTTAAGTTCTGGAAATTAGGTCTTTGAAGATGACAACTCCCCCACAGCCCTCAGGGCAAAGGTTGTAAGTTATACCCTGGGAGCATATAAGGTTTTGTATAGACAACGTTGTCGTGGAAACTTCAGAAAGGGCTAATTCGATTGGAAATTTAAATGGTTAGTTCCCTTTTTAATAGTCGAAATTGATTCTAAGACAACTGACACCCTTCCACGCCCACTATTTCCCCAAACACATCCAATCAAAATTTTGATGTAGGCATTTTGTTCAACGTAGTTGAAATTTCTTGAAATTATATGTTTGATCAGGACGTTCCCTCCACAGTCTTAAGGGGCCAGGGTTATAAGTTATACCCTGGGAACTTATATGGTTCTTATGGAAGGAATGCTCGTATAAACTTCAGAGAGGGCTCATTTGATTGGAAATTGAAAGTTATAGTTCACTTTTTAAGTGTCAAAAGATATTGAAGGGTAACCAGCTTCCCTCCCCTCACCCCCAAATGTATCCAATAAAAATTTTAAGATAGCTATTTTGTTAAAAATAGTTCAAAGATCATATAACATACATTCCGGTGTCGACACAACCCACCAGGGCCCGGGGGCAGAAGTTGTAAGTTATGCCCTGGGGGCATATATGGGTCTCATGGAAGGGATGCTCGTATTAACATCAAAGAGGGATCACTTGATTGGAAATTGAAAGTTCTAGTTCACTTTTTAAGAGTCAAAAGAGATTGGAGGGCACCTAGCCCCCCCCCCCCCCCCTCCACGCCCTTTTTTCCTCAAAGCCATCCGATAAGAAATTTGAGATAGTTTTTTTTTAAATAGTTCAAAGACCATAAAACGAAATCTTAGGGGTCAACACAGCCCCCCAGGGCCCGAGGGCAGGTGTTGTCATAACTTATAATCCTTGTCCTCAGGGCAAGGATTATAAGTTATGCCCTGGGAAAATATATGGTTTTTATTCAAAAGATAATCGTAAGAAATTCTGTGATGGCTCATTTTATTGGATATTAAAGTTCTAGTTAAGTTTTATAGTGTCAAAAGAGATTGGAGGGCAACTAGCCCCCCCACGCCCCGTTTCCCCAAATGAATCCAATAAAAATTTTGAGATAGCCATTAAGTTAAAAATTTCCCAAAAGTTAGATAAAAAACTTAGGTGTCGTCACAACCCCCCAGGGCCCGATGGCAGGCGTTGTAAGTTATGCCCTGGGGCATATATTATTCGTATGAAAGGGATTCTCGTATAAACTTCAGAGAGGGCTCATTTGATTGGATATTGAAAGATCGAGCTCACTTTTTAATAGTCAAAAGAGATCCGAGGGAAGCTAGCCTCCCCCAAGCTTTCTTTTTCAAAACCCATCTGATGAAAATTTTGCGATTGACATCTTGTTAAAAAAATAGTTCAAAGGTCGGATAAGAAAAACTCCGATGTCGATACAACCCCCCAGGGCACAGGGGAAGGCGTTCTAAGATATGCCCTAAGGGCATGTATGGTTCCTATGAAAGGGATGCTCGTATAAACTTCATAGAGGGCTCATTTGATTGGACATTGAAAGTTCTAGTTCACTTTTTAAGAGTCAAGAGAGTTAAACTAGCCCCCCCACGCTCTTTTTGCCCAAACCCGTCCGGTGTTTTTGAAATTGTTCAAAAATTAGATAAATAAAGTGCCCCCCAGAGCCTGGGTGATAGGCGTTGTAGGTGTTGTCCTGGGGGCGTTTATGGTTCTTATGAAAGGGACGCTCGAATAAACTTCAGAGGGGGCTCATTTGATTGGAAATTGAAAGTTCTAGTTCAATTTTTAAGAGTCAAACGATATCCAAGGGCAAGCCCCCCCCCCAACCCACAACCTTTTTTCCCCAAGCCCATCCAATAAAATTTTTATAATAATCATTCCATTAAAAATAGTTCATAGGTCAGATAAGAAAAAATCCTGTGTCGACGGAACCCGCCAGGGCCCGGAGGCAGGCGTAATGAGTAATGCTCTAGGGGCATATATAGGGCTCATTTGATTTAAAATTGAAAGTTCTTGTTCACTTTTTAAGAGTCAAAAGAGATCGGAGGGCAACTAGGCCCCCCTCCCTTCCTCCACGCCCTAAATGTATCAGATAAAAATTTTGAGATAAACATTTTGTTAAAAATAGTTCAAAGTTCTGATAACAAAAAACTCCAGTGTAGACACAACCCCCAGGGCCCGAGGGTAGGCGTTGTAAGTTATGCCCTGGGGGCATATATGGTTGTTATGGAAGGGATGCTCATATAAAATTCCTAGAGGGTTCATTTGGTGGGAAATTGATAGTTGTAATTCACTTTTTAAGAGTAAAAAAAGATTGGAGGGCAGCTAGCCTCCCCCCACACTTCAATTATTTTTTTCCCAGACGCACTTGATATAGAAGGGGTCGTCGTATAAACTTCAAATGGTGCTCATTCGATTGGAAATCTAGAGTTCTAGTGCCCTTTTAAGAGTCAAAAGTGACCAAAGGGCAACTTTCCCCCCAAGGCCTTTTTCCCCAGATACATCTGTCTCGTTAAAAATATGTAAAAAATTTGAGTAGCCATTTTGTTAAAAATAGTTCAAAGATCATATAACAAAAGCTCCTTTACGTATGATCATTTCGTTAAAAATAGTTCAAAGATCAAATAAGAAAAACTCCTGTGTCGACACCCCCCCCCCCCCATGCCCAGGGCAGGCGTTGTAAGTATTGCTCTGGGGGCATATATGGTTCTTATGGAAGGTATGCTCGTATAAACTTCAGAAAGGGTTCATTTGAATGGAAATTAAAAATGTAGTTCATTTTTTCAGATTGAAAATAGATCAGAGGGCAACTAGCCCCTCCAACCCTTCACGCCTTTGGGTGTATCGGATGGAGAAACCCATCCGATAAAAATTTCAGGTGACCATTTTGTTAAAAATGGTTCAACCATCAGGTATTAAAACTCCAGGGTCGAAACAACCCTCCAGGGCCCAGGGATAGGCGTTGTAAATTATACTTTGGGGATATATATGGATCTTATAGAAGTGATACTCGTATAAACTTCAGAGAGGGCTCATTTGATTGAAATTAGAAAGTTTTAGTTTACTTTTAAAGATTCAAAAGAGACCGAAGCTTAATCTAGTCCCCCCCCCCCCCCTCCACGCCCCTTTTCCCCAAACCCATCCGATAAAAATTTTGAGATAGAAATTTTCTTATAAATAGTTCAAACATCAGATAATAAAAACTCCGAGGTTGACTCAAACCCATTTTTTCACTTTGATATTGTTACTTTCATATCAATTTTGTTACTTTAATGAATATTTAATTTTTTTTTTTAAGTTTGATTTTGAAATAAAGAATTTTTAAAAACTTGAAATTTTTTGCAATCAAAAACGAACAAAAATTAATTAAAAAAAACTTTCCGATAAATAAATTTTTCAAAGAAAAGTAAATGCCATTTTAAACTTTAGCTCAGCAAATACAAATACCTTTTGAAATTCAAACTCAAAACGACCAAAAATTACTATTGAAGAATCAATGAAACCCATAACGAACAGAAATTGAATAAACGATCATACCAAAAACATACAACAAGTAATAATATAAATGAATAAATAGATCTTAAAGCGAGTAATGCTTAGATTGAATATGAATATCAAGCTTAAAATGAAAAAAAATATTTTCTTATTGAAGCATAAATGAAACTTAAAACGAACAGAAATTAAATAAACAATCAATGCAAAAAAACATACAGTAGATATTAATGTAAATTAATAAATAAATCTTAAAACGAGTGAAACTTAAATTGAATATGCAAATCAAGCTTGAAACGAACAAAAATCACCACAAACAAGAGTTTGGGTATGACCTCCTTCTCTCACTGTAAAGTCTAAAACCTACTGCGTCATTGGCGCTGTACTGAAAACTATATGCGTCTTGAATAGTCTTGACAAGTATAAACAACATCAAATTGAATATTTGATGCATAATCATATTAATTTTTGACCTGATGAAAGTAATTAATGAACTGATGAAAGATCCATCAGTTCAAGAATTTATTTTTTTATAACTGTATTTTTATTTTCAAAACTGTAAGAACTGGAAAAGAAAATATTTGTAATATAATCCGTTTTCAGTTAAGCGCCAAGGACGCAGTAGGCTTTTGGTTTTTATTTACAGTTAGGAAAGGAGGCAGTATCCAAACTTCGAATTTTGTTCCAATTCTTTAAAAATGACCCTTAATCACAAAGGCCGTTAATTAGAATAAATAATTCTTGTGAAAGTAATAAAACATCTTTGGCTTAAAGAGCGAGGTATTGACTAGGGGGCAATTCCAATCATATACGTAATAGTTTCTGTTCGTTTTAAGTTAAGATGTTGCTCCTTACTTTCAGTTGATAAACCTTTTTTTTTAATTTAATTTCTGATCGTTTTTTAAACAGTGCTGGGAAATCCGGCCCCCCTTCATAGCAATGTCCCTTTCCCCATGAAAACTTCCTCCATGGAAAGATCCTCCCACATAACCCCCGACGCCCCTCCCCCCATTACCAGAAAAAATCCTCCCTGAAATCGTCTGTATACTTCCCAATAACCAATACTATATGTAAACATTGGGTAAAGCTCATAACTTTCAGCCCTCCCATCAGGGACTTTGGGGATTATGTTATCCTAAAAGACATAGTTATTATATTTTCGACCATGCTGAACAAAATGGCTATCTCAAAATTTTGATCGGGTGACATTGGGAAAAAATGAGCGTGAGAGGGGGCCTAGTTGCCCTCCATTTTTGGTCACTTAAAAGGGCACTAAAACTTCTAATTTCCGTTCGATTGAGCCCTCCCACGATATTCTAGGATCACTGGGTCGATACGATCATCCCTAGGAACAAAAAAAACAAACAAACACACATCCGTGATCTTTCTTCAGGCAAAAATACCGAATTCCACATTTTTTGCAGATAGGAGCATGAAACCTCTACAGTAGAGTTCTCTGATACGCTGAATCTGATAGTGTGATCAGATTCATCAAGGTTCTATAATTTTTAGGGGGTGTTTCCCCCTTTTTTCGAAAATCAGGCACATTTTCTCAGGCACGTAACTTTTGATGGATAGGACTAAACTTGATGAAACTTATATATTTGAAATCAGCATTAAAATTTGAATTTTGTTATTTATCTATTGGTATCAAAATTCCGTTTTTTTGTTTCGGTTACTATTGAGCTGGGTCGCTCCTTACTTACAGCTCGTTACCACGAACTGTTTGAAATTGTATTTTCAGGCAGCACAATCTTTGTGATGCTGTTGTTATTAAAAGATCGTGAGTAAAAACTTTTTGGGAAGAGGCGGCGAGGGTTGTTGGTGCTTATAATGGCCTTATATTCTTCTAATATGTTTTTCTGACGCTCAATCCTAATGATATATACCCAAGTATGATAAAAATATAATACTTTGGAAACAAATTTCGGCAATATATTTGAACATCAGGGGGGTGGGGGTAAAGTATAGCGGGTCTGCATGTCCAATGTGTTAGGTACAATTATTCTGAATTGTCATAATGATAATATAAAATTTGAGCTTTATATATATATATTTTCAATTATATATATTTCAATTATCAAGTTTCTTAAAATATGGTGATATACAAAATTTGTTGACTAAACAGTGTAAACAGAATATAGAAAAACAGTTTTGATCGTCAAATCCCGCTTCTTATACATGCTAATTATGAATCTAAATTGACTTGTCTATTAACAAATTATTAACAAATATAAACAAATTATTGTTTATATGGGCCATTATTTAACAAAATTCAAAGTTTAGTGCAAAGAGCGAAGCATTGACGAGGGGGAGAACTCCCTCATATACATCATATGAGGGGGTTCACCCCCTCGTCAATACCTCGCTCTTTACGCTAAAGTTCAAATTTTGTTCCAATTCTTTAAGAATAACCCCTGAATCACAAAGGCCGTTTACTTAGAATAAATAGATCTTTTGAAATTACTAAAAATACTTTAGCGTAAATAGTGATGTATTTAGAATGGGACGAACCCCCTCATATACAAAATAATTTCTGTTCGCTTTAAGATTTGATGTTGCTCCTTATTTCAGTTGAAATTTTATTTTTTTATTTAATTTCTAATTGTTTTTTTAAATAATGCTGGAAAATCTAGCGCCTCCTTCATGGAAGTTATCTTCCCCCATGAAAAAATCCTCCATGGATAGATGTTCCCACGTAAACCCCTCCCCCGAAACCCCTCCCCCATCAGAAAAAATCCCCCTGAAAACGTATGTATATTTCCCAATAACCAATACCATATGTAAACAATGGGCAAAGTTCATAACTTGCAGCCCTACCCCCGGGGACTGTGAGGGATTAAATCGTCCTCTAAGACATAGTTATTAGTATTTTGGACTATGTTGAATAAAATGACTATCTCAAAATTCTGATCCTGTGACTTTGGAAAAAAATGAGCATGGGAGGGGGCCTAGTTGCCCTCCAATTTTTTGGTCACTTAAAAAGGGCACTATAACTTTCCATTTTGTTCGATTGAGCCCTCTTGTGACATTTTAGGGTCACTGTGTCGATACAATCACCCCTGGGGAAAGAAAAAAAAAAATAAACACGCATCCGTGATGCTTCTTCTGGCAAAAAAATACAAAATTCCACATTTTACAGATAAGAGCTTGACACCTCTACAGTAGGGTTCTCTGATACGCTGAATCTCATGGTGTGATTTGCACTATAATTCCATTACTTTCAGGAGGTGTTTCCCTCTTTTGCAAAAATAAGGCAACTTTTCTCAGGCTCTTGACTTTTGATGGGTAAGACTAAACTTGATCAAACTTATATATTTGAAATCAGCATAAAAATCAGATTCTTTTGACGCATCTATTGGCATCAACATTCCTGTTTTTAGAGTTTCGGTTAAAATTGAGCCGGGTCACTCCTTACTTACAGTTCGTTAACACGAACTGTTTGATCGTCATTTTGTTTGATTGACCTTTTTTCTGTTCGTGAATATTTTCTTTATTTTTTAGGGAGGACCATGAATTTGTAGGGCTTGGTCACAAGATGTATAATATATTTTTATTATATCCATTTTTGTATTTTATTATGTTTAACATATATTGTTATCTATTTTCATTTATTTTGATGTGTTCATAGCGCTGCACATGAATAAAAAACATAATATAATTATTTTATTCAGACACCTGACTATTTCTATTACCTTGAATTTAGGGACAGAACAAGATCCATGGGTATATAGGAGTGTTGTTATGCATGAAAAAAGTAAAGATTACAATCTAGTAGTGATAGGATCAAGGTAAAGTAGAAATTTAAGAAGGGCAACTACCTTGAGGGAAGTTATGACGTTGGTAGACTCCAGGATGAGAATTTGGGAGGAACTTTTGAGGAACACTTGACTTTACACAGTCCTTTCATCCTTTGAAAGAGGCTTAGTCTCTATTTTTAGGCGATAAAATAAATGTTTGTCAGCTAGAAGATCTACATTAAATCAATGCCAACACAAAGACTAGAAATTCAATGCATGTCGACAAAGCCGTTCCTAGGATTGGTGGTGCCTAAGGGAAAAAATTACACCTCTCCTCCTGACTCAAATACAAGGAAAACCAAAGCCGAGTCAAAGGAAAAAATTTCATCCAAGTGGGCAATCCTCCAGCTACAGCACCACCTCCAACTGTGGCACCCGGGGCAAGCCCGCCCGATTGCCGCTCCTCCTAGGAATGGCTCTTTATATCGACTTCGTAGATCTCTTGAAGTTTTCATTATCATATTAATCTAGAAAAAACTTACGTCGCCAAAGTAATTGGCAAGGCCGTGCTATTCTGATCAGATTTCCACCTTCTGAAATATCTTGGAATTTTCTTTGTTTTATTTGATACTTTTGTGTTTTTGGTCTTAGGCCAAATCGAACAGCTTATTATAGTCTGTAGTCAGGTTCTCAACAAAAGAAAATTATATTACGAATATTTATTGGGTAGAAATTTTTTAAAGAGTTTCGTAAGAAACGGCGAACGTGATACAGTCATTTCTTGAATATTTTTATTGTTAACTACAGACAAATGTTAGATCTATAATTATGGTAATTCATATTCAAGAGGGAACGCCTTTCCCTCAGAAAAAATAAAAGGGGGGAGGGGGAGATGACCAAAAAATATAATTTTTCAATTTTGTTAATGAGATTTTTAGAATACCCAGAATAAATAATACTAGAATGGCCGGTAAAATGCAGAGGCCTGTAAACCCCCAATTAAGAGTTTTCAACTATGTAAATTCTAAATGTACGAGTTGTATAGTTCTCAGCCTTTCTACTCAAAAATAGTACCAATAAATATCATTTTTTTCGTCATTCATCGTTTCGTTTTTGTTCCATGATCATTCCATTGAAAATATTATCAATTATTTATTTCTGAAAATATGGAATTTTGTAACTATGGCGCTCTTCTCTAGACATACAGCATATGCGTAATAATTTTTGCCACCTACACCAATCTTTACTATTAAGAAGTTTTAGCATTTATTTATTTTCAGTTTGGAATAGTTTATCGTTTTTTGGTTGTTTTGAATTTATTACCATTTGCTAGAGATAGGACTTAGAACTTATACTTTCAAAGGCAAACGGCCATAATCCAAATCTGGCAAAACAATACAATTAGGAAGAATCTAGTGCAACTTCAATCCAAAGCAGTCAAACAGTTCGTGGTAACGAACTGTAAGTAAGGAGCGACCCGACTCAATAGTAACCGAAACTCTAAAAACCGGAATTTTGATTCCCATAGATCCATCAATAGAATCAGATTTTTATGCTGATTTCAAATATATAAGTTTCATTAAGTTTAGTTTTACCCATCAAAAGTTAGAGAGTTACCTGAGAAAATGTGTCTTATTTTCGAAAAAAGGGGGAAACACCCCCAAAAAGTCATAGAACTTTAATAAAAATCACACCATTGGATTCAGTGTATCAGAAAACCCTACTACAGAAGTTCAAGCTCCTATCTGCAAAAATGTGGAATTTTGTATTTTTTGTCAGATGAAAGATCACGGATGCGTGTTTATTTGTTTTTTTGTTTGTTTGTTTGTTTGTTGTTTTGTTTGTTTGTAAGAGGGCTCATTTGAAACGAAATTAGAAGTTCTAGTGCCCTTTTTAAATGACCAAAAAAATTGGAGGGCAACTTGGCCCCCTCCCACGCTCATTTTTTTCCCAAAGTAACCCATTCAAAATTTTGAGATAGCCATTTTGTTCAGCATAGTCGAAAATCTAATAAATATGTCTTTGAGGATGACTTAATCCCCCAAAGTTCCCGAGGGAAGAGCTCGAAGTTATGAACTTTGCCCATTGTTTACATATAGTATTGGTTAATGGGAAGTATAAAGACGTTTCAGGAGGGATTTTTTCTGATGGGGGGGGGGTGTCGGAGAAGGGAGTTACGGAGGAGGATCCTTCCATGGAGGATGTTTCCTTGGAGGAAGGGACATTTCTATGAAGGGGGCACCGGATTTCCCATCATTATTTAAAAAACGATCAGAAATTAAATATAAAAAAACTAGTTTTTTTCAACTGAAAGTAAGGAGCAACATTAAAACTTAAAACAAACAGAAATTATTACGTATATGAGGGGGTTTGCCCCTTAGTCAATACCTCGCCCTTTTCGCTAAAGTTTTTTTTAGTAGTTTCAAAAGAGCTATCTATTCTAATTAACCGGCCTTTGTGATTCAGCTGTTGGTGATCAAACAGTTCGTGGTAACGAACTGTAAGTAAGGAGCGACCCGGCTCAATTTTAACCGAAACTCTAAAAAACGGAATTTTGATACGAATAGATACATCAAAAGAATCAAATTTTAATTCTGATTTCAAATATATAAGTTTCATCAAGTTTAATCTTACCTATCAAAAGTTATGCGCCTGAGAAAAGTTGGCAGATTTTCGAAAAAAGGGGGAAAGACCCCCTAAATATTATAGAACCTTAATGAAAATCGCACCATCATATTCAGCGTATCAGAGAACCCCACTGTAGAGGTTTCAAGCTCCTATTTACAACAATGTGGAATTTTCCATTTTTCGCCAGAAGAAAGATCACGGATGCGTGTTTATTTGTTTTTTTGTTGTTTTTTTTTTCTTTTCCAAAGGGCTGATCGTATCGACCCAGTGGTCCTAGAATATCGTGGGAGGGCTCATTGGAACGGAAATTAAAAGTTATAGCGCCCTTTTTAAGTGACCAAAAAAAATGGAGGGCAACTAGGCCCCCTCCCACGCTCATTTTTTTCCCAAAGTCACCCGATCAAAATTTTGAGATAGCCATTTTGTTCAACATGGTCGAAAATATTAAAACTATGTCTTTTAGGATGACTTAATCCCTCGAAGCCCCCAGGGGGAGGGCTGGAAGTTATGAACTTTACCCAATGTTAACATATAGTATTGGTTATAGGGAAGTATACAGACGTTTTTTGGGGGAATTATTTCTGGTAGTGGGAGGTGGGGATGGATTTGGGGTTATATGGGAGGATCTTTTCATGAAGGAAGTTTTCATGGGGGAAGGGACATTGCTATGAAGGGGGCGCCGGATTTCCCATCATTATTTTAAAAAAAATCAGAAATTAAATATAAAAAAACAAGTTTTTCAACTGAAAGTAAGGAGCAACATCAAAACTTAAAACGAACAAAAAAATATTAGCTATATGATTGGGTTCACCTTCTAGTCAATGCCTCGCTCTTTAAGCCAAAGATTTTTTAGTACTTTCATAAGAGCTATTTATTCTAATTAACGGCCTTTGTGATTAAGGGGTCATTTTTAAAGAATTGGAACAAAATTCAAACTTTAGCTTAAAGAGCAAGGTATGACTAAGGGGCAAACCCCCAATATACTTATTAAAAATACATGAATATAGAAGTTCGTTACGTAAGTTAATTCGTAAGTTACGTATATTTATTACTAATAAAAACGTTCGTAAATAAAATTCAACAAGTTTCGAGAAAGCCACTTAACCAAATAAAAGTAAAATTAATATGCAAATTTCGTTTTAATTATTCATGCACGGTGAGCCAAAATCAAAACCTGCATTAATTAAAAAACGTTCACAAATGAAATAAAAAAAAAGTTTTTTTTTAACTGAAAGTAAGGAACGACGTTAAAACTTAAAACGAACAGAAATTATTCCGTATATGAGAGGGGCTGTCCCCTCCTCAATGCCTCGCTCTTTACGCTAAAGTTTGACTTTCTCACAACTCAATTTTTTTTAAGCAATAAAATTTTATTTTAATTGCAAATTTTTTTAATTAACTTTAACGAAATTCACACCATCAGATTCAGCTTATCAACGAACATTATTAAAGAAGCTTCAAACTCCTATCTGCAAAAATGTGGAAATTTGCATTTTTAATTAACTTTAACGAAAATTACACCATCACATTCAGCTTATCAGAGAACCCTATTAAAGAAGTTTCACGCTCCTATCTGCAAAAAGGTGGAAATTTGCATTTTTTCGCTCGAAGAAAGATCACGATGCGTGCCCTCCAAAAAATGGAGGGCAACTAGGCCCCCTCCCACGCTCATTTTTATCTCAAAGTCACCCAATTAAAATTTTGAGATAGCCATTTTGTTCAGCATAGTCGAAAATTTAATAAATATGTCTTTTAGGATGACTTAATCCCCCACAGTTCCCAGGGGAAGGGCTGCAAGATATGAACTTTGCCCATTGCTTACATATTGTATTGGTTATTCGGAAGTATACAGACATTTTCAGGAAGGATTTTATTTCTGGTGGGAGGGGGGGCTGGAGGAGGGGGTTACTCGGGAGAATCTTTCCGTGGAGGATGTTTCTTTGGGGTAAGGGACATTTCTATGAAGGGTGCGCCGGATTTCCAAGCATTATTTAAAAAACGATCAGAATTTAAATTTAAAAAAAACGAGTTTTTTCAACTGAAAGTAAGAAGCAACATTAGAACTTAAAACGAACAGAAATTATTACGTATATGAGGGGGTTCTCCCCCAAGTCAATACCTTGCTCTTTACGCTACAGTTTTTTTTAGTGCTTTCAAAAGAGCTATCTATTCTAATTAAACGGCCTTTGTGATTCAGCGGTTTGTGAATTAAATTTTTTTTTAACTTTTAACGTAAAGAGCGTGATATTGACTAAGGGGAGAACCCATTCATATACGTAATAACATATACGTAATAAAAAAAAAAAAAAAAAAAAAAAAAAAAAAAAAAAAAAAAAAAAAAAAAAAACAAGCGATACGGCTCAATAGTAATCGAAACTTTTAAAAACGGAATTTTGATGTCAATAAATGTATCAAAAGAATGGGCTTATAATGCTGATTCTAAATATATAAATTTTATTAAGTTTAGTATTACTCATCAAAGGCTACGAGCCTGAGAAAATTTACCTGATTTTTTTAAGAGGGAGGAAACATCCCCTACAAGTGAATGAATTTTAATGAAAATCCAACCGTCAGATTCAGCGTATCAGAAAACCCTATTAACATAGGTTTCAAGCTCATATCTGCAAAAATCTGCAACTATATCTGCAACGTATTTTTTTGCCAGAAGAAAAATATACGAATATAGAAGTTCGTTCCGTAAGTTAATTTGTAAATTACGTCAGAACCAAATTTAGAGACAGCCATTTAGCAAAAGAAGAGTAAAATTTGTATGCAAATTGTGTTTACTTATTCAATGACGGTGAGCCAAAATAAAAGCTGCATTAACTAAAAAACGATCAGAAATTAAATTTAAAAAAAAAACAAATTTTTTAAACTGAAAGTAAGGAGCGACATTATAACTTAAAACGAACAGAAATTGTTCCGTATATGAAAGGAGCTGTCCCCTCCTCTACGCCTCGCTCTTTACGATAAAGTTTGACGTTGTCTCACAACTTTATTTTTTAAAACAATAAAAAACTTTAGCTTAAAGAGCGAGGCGTTGAGGAGGGGACAGCCCCTTTCATATACGGAATAATTTCTGTTCGTTTTAAGTTTTAATGTCGCTCCTTACTTTCAGTTAAAAAAAACTTGTTTTTTTTAATTATTTGAACAGAAATCGAACTTTAGCGTAAAGAGCATTGTATCGACTAGGGGGCAAACTCCCTAATGTACGTAATAAAACATACGAATATAGAAGTTCGTTACGTAAGTTAATTCGTAAGTTACGTCAGGACAAAATTTCGAGACAGCCATTTAGCCAAAAAAGAAAAATTAATATGTAAATTTCGTTTTAATTATTCATGTGCGGTGAGCCAAAATCAAAGCTGCATTAATTCAAAAACCTTCAGAAATCAAATAAAAAAAAACAAGTTTTTTTAACTGAAAGTAAGGAGCGACATTAAAACTTAAAACGAACAGAAATTATTCCGTATATGAAAGGGACTGTCCCCTCCTCAATACCTCGCTCTTTACGCTAAAGTTTGAATCTGTCACACAACTTTATTTTTTAAAACAATAAAAAACTTTAGCATAAAGAGCGAGGTATTGAGGAGGGGACAGCCCCTTTCATATACGGAATAATTTCTGTTCGTTATAAGTTTTAATGTCGCTCCTTACTTTCAGTTAAAAAAACTTGTTTTTTTTTATTTAATATAGTTAAAGATTCGTCTTCTCTCAGGTTCGCTTAGAATGGCCAGATTTGGTTATAATTAGATTATATTTTATTTTCGTCCAAGCTGTTGGAATGTGGGTATTTACTTTCTTTATAGTCATTGATATAGGTGTCCTATTCATGCCGTTCATTTCTGTGTAATTTATTCTCTCTCACTCTTTCTTTCTTTATACTTGTTTCCCTTCCCCCTTTTTTGCTCTCTCCTGACTTATTAAATTTAAAGATATTATTAGAACTAGCCCAACTCTTTGATCCTCACACTATGCTGGGTGCTCGGAAAGACGGAGGAGGATTTGTTAGATTTTTTCAGAATAATTGGATTACTTTTGGCTCTTTATCTAAGGATTATATTGGGTACCTGTCTGACTGACTGCATTTCAAATAGTGAGCGCCACAAAAATTGTGGTTCTATCCAGCTTTCTAGGGATATGATGAAAGAAAGGCTGAGATGGTTAGGACACGTTCTGCGGATGAAGAATGACATATTGCTAAAGACCATCCTTTTTAGCCAACCATATAGGGCCAAACGAAATGCATGTCGTTCCTGAATGGAGTGTGAGGAGGCCGTAAGGAAGAATTGAAGAGACACCGGAACTGCTTGGGAGGATTTACAGAGGTAGCCTCAAACATACTGGGATGGAGGATGAACATGCATAGCTTTGTTGGCCTCAGGCGATTTGGTGCTGCAGTGAGTTTTGATTTGGCCCCTGAGTGGCAATTTGGCCTCAGGCGATTGGTGTTGCTATTGGAGTTACTTCAGTGAGGACACCAAAGTAACCAAAACAAATCAGTTGCTTTGGTGTCCTCACTGAAGTAACTTCAATAGCTACTTTTCCCTACGTGGATAAGCTTGTGCCAATTGTATATTTTTTTTTTTGGTGGTGGTTTTATTTTTTTTAGTTTTAATTGTTTTTTTTTTATCTTGTTCTTCTTCTGTTTCTCTTGTCCTGAAAACACCTTGTTTTATACAGGCGAAATATCCGCATTGTTTTACATTTTCTGTCTTTTCTTTTCACTGGCCGCAGTCTCGTTTGCTGTTTTTATTTTCATTGAGATTTTTCTCTTTGTTGTTTTTTTTGTCTAAGAGCCTAATGTATGAAGGACATCACCATCGCCTTTGGATTCATTTAGATGTAGTCCTACCTAACAATTTTTTAATATTTCTCTTTTGGTTGTTACACATAAATAAAATTGTTGTCAACGTTGACACATTGAACTGTGAAACTAAATAAGCGAAATTAGTTAGTTAATATCTAACAAAACTTTTTATCCATAGAAATTCAAACATTAATCATTAAAGCTGTCTAATGCCATATTCCCTTAACTTATTTTTCATCCAGTTTTTTTCTTTTAATTCAGAGCCAGAAGCTACCAAAACCTGCATAACCACGCATGGAGGTATTTTTTCATAAGAAAACCCTATTTTTTCAAAATTTAAGAGATCTATGGCTGTATAGGTATCCACTTCCCAATTTCAACAATCAGATTTTATTTCACTATCCTTGGTTCACTACCTAGATAGTATCAGCGGTGTCAATTAACGGGTGGAGTAGAAATATGTTTTCAAAATCGAGGGGAGGCACCATTTCTTAGATTGAACTCTATTCAATGAAAATACAAAAAAATAGATGAAAATACGAAAAAAATATTGGTACTTGTCTGTTAATCGGGACACACCCTAGAAGGAAAGTTAGGTTATTCGTAATGAAATATGCCAAAACATGATGATAATATAATCCTATAGAAACCAAATTATGGAAACTACGACAAAGAATAACTGAACGCAGTCCGCGTAGAACGTATTATATTAAATAACTAACCTAACTTAGCCAAACCTGTAACAACCTCTAAATATTAAATATTTAGTAAATTATACCTACATCATACTTTTCTCACTCTAAATCGCCAACCATAATCGATTCCAGAGAGGCAAACCGGTCTTTGTCAGATTAAATAAAAAAAAAACAAGTTTTTTAAACTGAAAGTAAGGAGCGACATTAAAACTTAAAACGAACAGAAATTATTCTGTATATGAAAGAGACTGTCCCCTCCTCAACGCCTCGCTCTTTACGCTAAAGTTTTTTATTGTTTTAAAAAATAAAGTTGTGAGACAGAGTCAAACTTTAGCGTAAAGAGCGAGGCGTTGAGGAGGGGACAGTCTCTTTCATATACAGAATAATTTCTGTTCGTTTTAAGTTTTAATGTCGCTCCTTACTTTCAGTTTAAAAAACTTGTTTTTTTTATTTAATTTTTGAACGTTTTTGAATAAATGCAGGTTTTGATCTTGGCTCACCGTACATGAATAATTAAAACAAAATTTTCATATTAATTTACTTTTATTTAGTTAAATGGCTTTCTCGAAACTTGTTTAATTTTATTTACGAACGTTTTTATTAGTAATAAATATTCGTAACTTACGAATTAACTTACGTAACGAACTTCTATATTCATATATTTTTAATACATTTATTAGGGGGTTTGCCCCCTAGTCAATACCTTGCTCTTTAAGCGAAAGTTCAAATTTTGTTCCAATTCTTTAAAAATGACCGCTTAATCACAAAGGCCGTTAATTAGAATAAATAGCTCTTATGAAAGTACTAAAAAATCTTTGGCTTAAAGAGCGAGGCATTGACTACGGGGTGAACCCAATTATATATGTAATATTTTCTGTTCGTTTAAAGTTTCGATGTTGCTGCTGTTGCAGTTGAAATACTTGTTTTTTTATATTAAATTTATGATCTTTTTTTAAATAATGCTGGGAAGTCCGGCGTCCCCTTCATAGCAATGTCCCTTCCCCCATGAAAACTTTCTTCATGGAAAGATTCCTCCCACATAACCCCTGACCCACCCACCCCCCACTACCAGGAAAAATCTCCCCTGAAAACGTCTGTATACTTCCAAATAACCAATACTATATGTTAACATTGGGTAAAGTTCATAACTTTCAGCCCTCCCCCCGGGAAGTTCGGAGGATTAAGTCATCCTAAAAGACATACTTATAATATTTTCGAACATGCTGAACGAAATGGCTATCTCAAAATTTTGATCAGGTGACTTTGGGAAAAAAATGAGCGTGGGAGGGGGCCTAGTTGCCCTCCATTTTTTTGGTCACTTAAAAAGGGCACTAGAACTTTCAATTTCCATTCCAATGAGCCCTTCCACGATATTCTAGGACAACTGGTTCGATACGATCACCCCTGGGGAAAAAAAACAAAAAAAACAAACAAACAAACAAATAAACACGCACCCATGATCTTTCTTCTGGCAAAAAATGCAAAATTCCACATTTTTGTAGATGGGAGCTTGAAACCTCTACAGTAGGGTTCTCTGATACGCGGAATATGATGGTGTGATTTTCATTAAGGTTCTATAAATTTTAGGGGGTCTTTCCCCCCTTTTTCCAAAATCAGCCAAATTTTCTCAGGCGCCTAACTTTTGATGGAAAGGATTAAACTTGATGAAACTTATAGAATTGAAATCAGCATTAAAATGTGATTCTTTTGATGTATCTATTTGTATCAAAATACCGTTTTCTAGAGTTTCGGTTACCATTGAGCCGGGTCGCTCCTTACTTACAGTTCGGTACCACGAACTGTTTGACTCAGACATCGTAATTCTTGAGTGTGTTCTGTTTAACAAACAAGAAACAAAATATTTTCTAAAGTGTAAAAGAGAGAACAAAATCTTTGAGGTAAACAAATACCCCTTTGCTCTCCCCATCTCAATGAGGCTACTCAACGGTACATTTTTTTTTTTTTTTTTTTTTTTTTTTTTTTTTTTTTTTTTTTTAATTCAAGTCCCAAATTGTCTAAGATCTATTTTTCACAAGTAGACATTTATTGCAACCCAAATCCGCTAAACTTCCCAAAATAACAACCGCAAATATTTAGTGAAGTTATTGTTACTGTGCCAAATTTTCTCTTTGGGTTTTAGAAATAGTTCTTTCGATGTTTTTTATACAAATCTTATGCAAAAATCCAAAATTATCATTAAAAAGATATAAAACGACCACTAGAAATATCGAGTAAATTTATTGTTACTACAGTATTTTGTTTCTGAATGAAACTACTAAATTACTGCTAAATGTGGTTATTAACAATTTATCGTGGAATCTAGAATTTTCAATCCGTCTGAGAACGAAAAAACTATACCCTAGGAATAAAATCTCTCGTGCAGACAAAACTAGTTTGACAACTGCAAATATTTCCTAGTTTTATTGTTAATAAATATTATTCTCAGAATGTGGTTCTTCAGCTTTTTTGACGTCATACATCTGGCAGCATGACTAAAAAACAAAGAGAAAGAAACATATAATTTATATTGGAAGATATTTATATGAATTTTGACTTGATTTTTAATATAGATACACTATCTATCAAACAGTTCGTGGTAACGAACTGTAAGTAAGGAGCGACCCGAAACTCTAAAAACCGAAATTTTGAAACCCAGAGATACATCAATAGAATCAGATTTTTATGCTGATTTCAAATATATAAGTTTCATTAAGTTTAGTTTTACCCATCAAAAGTTACGCGCCTGAGAAACTTTGCCTTATTTTCGAAAAAAGGGGGAAACACCCCCAAAAAGTCATAGAACTTTAATAAAAATCACACCATTGGATTCAGCGTATCAGAAAGCCCTACTACAGAAGTTTCAAGCTCCTATCTGCAAAAATGTGGAATTTTGTATTTTTTGTCAGAAGAAAGATCACGGATGCGTGTTTATTTTTTTTTTGTTTGTTTGTTTGTTTTTTTTATTTCCCCAGGGGTGATCGTATCGATCCAGTAGTCCTAGAATATCGTAAGAGGGCTCATTTGAAAGGAAATTAGAAGTTCTAGTGCCCTTTTTAAATGACCAAAAAAATTGGAGGGCAACTTGGCCCCCTCCCACGCTCATTTTTTTCCCAAAGTAACCCATTCAAAATTTTGAGATAGCCATTTTGTTCAGCATAGTCGAAAATCTAATAAATATGTCTTTGAGGATGGCTCAATCCCCAAAAGTTCCCGAGGGAAGAGCTGGAAGTTATGAACTTTGCCCATTGTTTACATATAGTATTGGTTAATGGGAAGTATAAAGACGTTTCAGGAGGGATTTTTTCTGATGGGGGGGGGTGTCGGAGAAGGGAGTTACGGAGGAGGATCCTTCCATGGAGGATGTTTCCTTGGAGGAAGGGACATTTCTATGAAGGGGGCGCCGGATTTCCCAGCATTATTTAAAAAACGATCAGAAATTAAATATAAAAAAACTAGTTTTTTTCAACTGAAAGTAAGGAGCAACATTAAAACTTAAAACAAACAGAAATTATTACGTATATGAGGGGGTTCACCCCTTAGTCAATACCTCGCCCTTTTCGCTAAAGTTTTTTTTAGTAGTTTCAAAAGAGCTATCTATTCTAATTAACCGGCCTTTGTGATTCAGGTGTTGGTGATCAAACAGTTCGTGGTAACGAACTGTAAGTAAGGAGCGACCCGGCTCAATTTTAACTGAAACTCTAAAAAACGGAATTTTGATACGAATAGATACATCAAAAGAATCAAATTTTAATTCTGATTTCAAATATATAAGTTTCATCAAGTTTAATCTTACCTGTCAAAAGTTATGCGCCTGAGAAAAGTTGGCTGATTTTCGAAAAAAGGGGGAAAGACCCCCTAAATATTATAGAACCTTAATGAAAATCACACCATCATATTCAGCGTATCAGAGAACCCCACTGTAGAGGTTTCAAGCTCCTATTTACAACAATGTGGAATTTTCCATTTTTCGCCAGAAGAAAGATCACGGATGCGTGTTTATTTGTTTTTTTGTTGTTTTTTTTCTTTTCCAAAGGGGTGATCGTATCGACCCAGTGGTCCTAGAATATCGTGGGAGGGCTCATTGGAACGGAAATTAAAAGTTATAGTGCCCTTTTTAAGTGACCAAAAAAAATGGAGGGCAACTAGGCCCCCTCCCACGCTCATTTTTTTCCCAAAGTCACGTGATCAAAATTTTGAGATAGCCATTTTGTTCAACATGGTCGAAAATATTATAACTATGTCTTTTGGGATGACTTAATCCCTCGAAGCCCCCAGGGGGAGGGCTGGAAGTTATGAACTTTACCCAATGTTAACATATAGTATTGGTTATTGGGAAGTATACAGACGTTTTCTGGGGGAATTATTTCTGGTAGTGGGAGGTGGGGATGGATCGGGGGTTATAAGGGAGGATCTTTTCATGAAGGAAGTTTTCATGGGGGAAGGGACATTGCTATGAAGGGGGCGCCAGATTTCCCATCATTATTTAAAAAAAAAATCAGAAATTAAATATAAAAAAACAAGTTTTTCAACTGAAAGTAAGGAGCAACATCAAAACTTAAAACGAACAAAAAAATATTAGCTATATGATTGGGTTCACCTTCTAGTCAATGCCTCGCTCTTTAAGCCAAAGATTTTTTAGTACTTTGATAAGAGCTATTTATTCTAATTAACGGCCTTTGTGATTAAGGGGTCATTTTTAAAGAATTGGAACAAAATTCAAACTTTAGCTGCAAAAATGTGGACTGTTGTGTTTTTTGTTTGTCGGAAGAAAGATCACGGATGCGTGTTTATTTGTTGTTTTTTTTCCCAGGGGTGATCGTATCGATCCAATAGTACTAGAATATCGTAAGAGGGCTCATTGGAACAAGAATCAAAATTTTTAGTGCCCTTTTTAAGTGACCAAAAAAATTGGAGGGCAACTTGGCCCCCTCCCACGCTCATTTTTTCCCAAAGTCACCCAATTAAAATTTTGAGATAGCCATTTTGTTCAGCATAGTCAAAAATCCAATAAATATGTCTTTGAGGATGACTTAATCCCCCACAGTTCCCGGAGGAAGGGCTGGAAGTTATGAACTTTGCCCATTGTTTACATATAGTATAGGTTAATGGAAAGGCGTTTCAGGAGGATTTTTTTCTGATGGGGGGCGGGGTGTCGGAGGAAGGGGTTAAGGGGGAGGATCCTTCCATGGAGGATGTTTCCTTGGGGGAAGGGACATTTCTATGAAGGAGGCGCCGGATTTCCCAGCATTATTTAAAAAACGATCAGAAATTAAATAAAAAAAACTAGTTTTTATCAACTGAAAGTAAGGAGCAACATTAAAACTTAAAACAAACAGAAATTATTACGTATATAAGGGGTTTGCCTCCTAGACAATACCTCGCCCTTTTTGCTAAAGTTTTTTTAGTAGTTTCAAAAGAACTATCTATTCTAACTAACCGGCCTTTGTGATTCAGCGGTTTGTGATTCGAACAAAATTCGAACTTTAGCGTAAAGAGCAAGGTATCGACTAGGGGGCATACTTCCTAATATACGTAATAAAACATACGAATATAGAACTTCATTACGCAAGTCAATTCGTAAGTTACGTCAGAACAAAATTTCGAGAAAGCCATTTAGCCAAAAAAGTAAAATTAATATGCAAATTTTGTTTTAATTATTCATTTACGGTGAGCCAAAATTAAAGCTGCACTAATTCAAAAACGTTCAGAAATTAAATAAAAAAAATAAGTTTTTTTTAACTGAAAGTAAGGAGCGACATCAAAACTTAAAACAAACGGAAATTATTCTGTATATGAAAGGGGCTGTCCCTTCCTCAATACCTCGCTCTTTACGCTAAAGTTTGAGTCTGTAACACAACTTTATTTTTTAAAACAATAAAAAACTTTAGTGTAAAGAGCGAGGCGGTGAGGAGGAGACAGTCCCTTTCCTATACGGAATAATTTCTGTTCGTTTTAAGTTTTAATGTCGTTTTAAGTTACGGAATTAAATTCCGTATACATCTTATATCTTTGATAATATTAATACATCTTAATTTCAGATTAGTGTAATCCACCCCTATTCCAGTTTGATCTTCACACCAACCTAGTGGTGACCACTAGCAATAGTCTTTACAAAAACTCCTTCAAATTTCGTCAAAATTTCTGCAGCAACATTTGCTGCCAGCCTTGATTACAGAATAAATTACTGCTTCACTCATCTCACCATTGCCGTGTCCTTCAAAACTACAGATAACGAAAGCATCCAAAATCAACGAAAATTCCTGTTTCTTTTTAGGTCTGACAAACTTCATTTATGGTAATTTCCTTTCATTTTAAATTTGACTTCTTATATTGGTTAATTTCCTTCGTTTTTAAATTTTAAATTTCTCTCCTTATCTTCATTGAAAGATTAAATTTGTATTTAATTTTCTTAGTTTTAATCGGCAGTTTTATTATAAGAGCAATTGCAGCACATTAATGCTGCCTTAGTAAAGCAAAATAGTAACATTTCTTGGTAGTAATTCCTTACCATTGTTTATGCACGATGAGGTGCTGCTAACATCTCTACAATAAAATATACGACAAAATTTGGGTATCAAAAACTGCAGCAAAATTTCCGTCCAGTTTAGTAGAATTTTTTACAGACGTTCGGTTACTTTTCTTCCCCCACCGAGTTTGGACTAAAATTAATACAAAAATTCACCACTTGGTTAGCACCAAGACAAAATTGGATTGCAACCAAATACTTTAATAAGCAGCTTTCTGAGTATAGCTTCGACATTCTTTACTTCTTAGCTCCCTTACGAACGAGAAATTAACTTCTTAACATACCTTACTGGCACTCAGAATTTACATCACTATATCGATATAGTGATAAGTCCTTATACTCATCCTATAGTCACCATAGTAATGAGTAGTAATGAGTATTTTCTTACGTTCGTAACAAATGTGAATAGTCAAAAGATTAAAAGAATCACTGACAAAGGGTTGAAACATATACGGAATTAAAAATAAGCCCCATTGACCAGAGCCTTTCCTATTGGTGTCCGGGAAAAATTAGTTACCGCGTCCCCCTCCCGACTCAAATGTAAAAAAAAACAGAATCAAAGTGAAAATTTTAGTCAAAGTGGAAAATTCCTCAACTGCTTCTCCCCCCCCCCACCAACCCCCCAGCGATGGCACTCGGGGCAGCTACTCTGGCTGTCCCTCCTATTGAAAATGATATATTACTAATATCGAGATTTGATTAGCGCTAATTCGAGCCAATCAGATTTATCATAGGACTTCCTGATTGGCTGAAAAGTTCTATGAAAATTCCCGGTAGGCTCAAAATAGCGTCAGCGCAATCTCGGTATTGGTGAAAAATGTCGCTGTGGATTGGCCTATAAGTAGGTAGCTATCATGAGTTACTAGATACACTGCGTGCTGCCATCTACAATTGAGTCTAACGGCACCTATCCACATAGACAATGTTATTGACCCACGAAGGGGGAAGTGGATTTCCGAGAAATTGATTTACATAATCGAGGGGAATTATTGATCCACGAAAGGGGAAGTTACTTGTTTATTCTAAGGGGAATTATTGATCCATGAAAGGGGAATTGATTTGCAAAATCGAGGGGAATTATTGATCTACGAAGGAGGAATTAGAAATGACATCACTTGTTTCCTAGGAATTATACGGGACTCTAAAGAGATAAAAATTCTATTCTTAAATATGGCTTCTTTGGTCTTTAGTGACAGAGATAAATTGATATTCTATTTTTAAATATGGCTTCTCTGATCTTTAGGTCAGAGAGATAAATTGATATTCTATCAAAACCCTAATAGTGTAGCTAGGAACATCTTAGAGATGAAGAGATTAACGCAGGAAAGGGTTTCCTAGGAATTTCAAATGTGACAGCGCAGGGATGCCGAAACAAAGGAACACACAGAAATTACTTTTAGGGGATTATTTGGGCGAAACCGTTTGAGACATTTTAGGAGATTATTTGGGTGCAACAGTTTGAGACGTTTTAGAAAATGATTTAGGCGAAACAGTTAGAGACATTTTAGAATAAGATTTAGGGTGAAACTCTGTGGTCGTTATAATACACAAGTTCCATTTGAACAATGTTGTGAGGTCCCCATACCCCAACCCCAAAGACCCCCCCGAAAGGTCCCCAAAGGCCCCCCGGGCCCCCCGGACCCCCAAATGTCCCCGGACCCTCAAATTCCGTCCGGGCCCCAAAAGCCCCCCCGAGCCCCCAGGGCCCCAAAGGGCCCCCCATTTTTTTATACTTTTTTATTTGCCTATTTTGAGACACAAAAGGGCCCCATCACCCAAACGGTTTGGCTCCCCCTCCCACCATTAGTGTT
This sequence comes from Artemia sinica, assembly GCA_027921565.1. Taxonomy (NCBI): domain Eukaryota; kingdom Metazoa; phylum Arthropoda; class Branchiopoda; order Anostraca; family Artemiidae; genus Artemia; species Artemia sinica. Next base: position 24,216 of record JAPEVW010000123.1, on the reverse strand, counting down.
TTGTTGTGGTTTACCATGTCACAGTTACATTCTCTTGATTTTTCAAAGTTCATTTAGAATTTCTTTCGTTAAAATGCAAGAGTTGGAATATTTCAGTACTGTTTTGTCGTGGTTTACCGTATCACAGTTACATTCTCTTGATTTTTCAAAGTTCATTTTGGATTTCTTTCATTGAAATGCAAGAGTTGGAATATTTCAGTAGTGTTTTGTCGTGGTTTACCTTGTCACAGTTACATTCTCTTGATTTTTCAAAGTTCATTTTGAATTTCTTTCGTTGAAATGTAAGAGTTGGAATATTTCAGTAGTGTTTTTTCGTGTTTTACCGTGTCACAGTTATATTCTCTTGATTTTTCAAAGTTCATTTTGAATTTCTTTCGTTTAAATGCAAGAGTTGGAATATTTCAGTAGTGTTTTGTCGCGGTTTACCTTGTCACAATTATATTCTCTTGATTTTTCAAAGTTCATTTTGAATTTCATTCATTGAAATGCAAGAGTTGGAATATTTCAGTAGTGTTTTGTCGTGGTTTACCTTGTCACAGTTACATTCTCTTGATTTTTCAAAGTTCATTTTGAATTTCTTTCGTTGAAATGCAAGAGTTGGAATATTTCAGTAGTGTTTTGTCGTGGTTTACCGTGTCACAGTTACATTCTCTTGATTTTTCAAAGTTCATCTTGAATTTCTTTTGTTGAAATGCAAGAGTTGGAATATTTCAGTAGTGTTTTGTCGTGGTTTACCCTGTCATATTTACATTCTCTTGAGTTTTTAAAGTTCATTTGAATTTCTTTCGTTGAAATGCAAGGGTTGGAATATTTCAGTAGTGTTTTGTTGTGGTTTACCTTGTCACAGTTACATTCTCTTGATTTTTCAAAGTTCGTTTTGAATTTTTTTCGTTGAAATGCAAGAGTTGGAATATTTCAGTAGTGTTTTGTCGTGGTTTACCTTGTCAAAATTACATTCTCTTGATTTTTCAAAGTTCATTTTGTATTTCTTTCGTTGAAATGCAAGAGATGGAATATTTCACTAGTGTTTTGTCGTGGTTTACCTTGTCACAGTTACATTCTCTTGATAATTCAAAGATCATTTTGGAATTCTTTCGTTGAAATGCAAGAGTTGGAATATTTCAGTAGTGTTTTGTTGTGGTTTACCTTGTCACAGTTACATTCTCTTGATTTTTCAAAGTTCATTTTTGAATTTCTTTGGTTGAAATGCAAGAGTTGGAATATTTCAGTAGTGTTTTGTTATGGTTTACCTTATCACAGTTACATTCTCTTGATGTTTCAAAGTTCATTTTGGATTTCTTTCGTTGAAATGCAAGAGTTGGAATATTTCAGTAGTGTTTTGTTGTGGTTTACCTTGTCACAGTTACATTCTCTTGATTTTTCAAAGTTCATTTTGGATTTCTTTCGTTGAAATGCAAGAGTTGGAACATTTCAGTAGTGTTTTGATGTGCTTTACCTTGTCACAGTTACATTCTCTTGATTTTTCAAAGTTCATTTTGGATTTCTTTCGTTGAAATGCAAGAGTTGGAATATTTCAGTAGTGTTTTGTTGTGCTTTACCTTGTCACAGTTACATTCTCTTGATTTTTCAAATTTCATTTTGGATTTCTTTCGTTGAAATGCAAGAGTTGAAGCATTTCAGTAGTGTTTTGTTGTGCTTTACCTTGTCACTGTTACATTCTCTTGATTTTTCAAAGTTCATTTTGGATTTCTTTCGTTGAAATGCAAGAGTTGGAATATTTCAGTAGTGTTTTGTCGTGGTTTACCTTGTCACACTTACATTCTCTTGATTTTTCAAATTTCATTTTTAAATTTCTTTCGTTGAAATACAAGAGTTGGAATATTTCAGTAGTTTTTTTTCGTGGTTTACGCTGTCACAGTTACATTCTCTTGATTTTTCAAATTTCATTTTGGATTTCTTTCGTTGAAATGCAAGAGTTGGAGTATTTCAGTAGTGTTTTGTTGTGCTTACCTTGTCACTGTTACATTTTCTTGATTTTTCAAAGTTCATTTTGTATTTCTTTCGTTGAAATGCAAGAGTTGGAATATTTCAGTAGTGTTTTGTCGTGGTTTACCTTGTCACACTTACATTCTCTTGATTTTTCAAAGTTCATTTTTGAATTTCTTTCGTTGAAATGCAAGAGTTGGAATATTTCACCAGTGTTTTGTCATGGTTTACCTTGTCACAGTTACATTCTATTGATTTTTCAAAGTTCATTTTGGATTTCTTTCGTAGAAATGCAAGAGTTGGAATATTTCAGTAGTGTTTTGTTGTGCTTTACCTTGTCACAGTTACATTCTATTGATTTTTTAAAGTTCATTTTGGATTTCTTTCGTAGAAATGCAAGAGTTGGTATATTTCAGCAGTGTTTTGTTATGATTAACCTTGTAACAGTTACATTCTATTGATTTTTCAAAGTTCATTTTGGATTTCTATTGTTGAAATGCAAGAGTTGGAATATTTCAATAGTGTTTTGTTGTGCTTTACCTAGTCACAGTTACATTTTCTTGATTTTTCAAAGTTCATTTTGGATTTCTTTCATTGAAATGCAAGAGTTGGAATATTTCAGTAGTGTTTTGTTGTGCTTTACCTTGTCACAGTTACATTCTCTTGATTTTTCAAAGTTCATTTTGGATTTCTTTCGTTGAAATGCAATAGTTGGAATATTTCAGTAGTGTTTTGCCGTGGTTTACCTTGTCACAGTTACATTCTCTTGATTTTTCCAAGTTCATTTTGGATTTCTTTCATTGAAATGCAAGAGATGGAATATTTCAGTAGTGTTTTGTAGTGCTTTACCTTGACACAGTTACATTCTCTTGATTTTCCAAAGTTAATTTTGGATTTCTTTCGTTGAAATGCAAGAGTTGGAATATTTCAGTAGTGTCTTGTCGTGGTTTACCTTGTCACAGTTACATTCTCTTGATTTTTCAAAGTTCATTTTGGATTTCTTTCATTCAAATGCAAGAGTTGGAATATTTCAGTAGTGTTTTGTCGTGGTTTACCTTGTCACTGTTACATTCTCTTGATTTTTCAAAGTTTGTTTTGGATTTTTTTCGTTGAAATGCAAGAGTTGGAATATTTCAGTACTGTTTTGTTGAGCTTTACCTTGTCACTGTTACATTCTCTTGATTTTTCAAAGTTCATTTTGGATTTTTTTTCGTTAAAAAGCAAGATTTGGAATTTTCAGTAGTGTTTTGTTGTGCTTTACCTTGTCACTGTTACATTCTCTTAATTTTTCAAAGTATATTTTGGATTTCTTTCGTTGAAATGCAAGAGTTGGAATATTTCACTAGTGTTTTGTATTTGGGTTGGTTTTTTGCAAGTCCAAGTATTTGTCTTTGTTGGTTTGAATGTCTAAAGTGCATGTCTTTCTCTGTTTCTATGTCTGAATCTATTTGTTTACATGTCTGGGTTGGTGTTTGGTTAGCTTAGGTTAGGTTCGCTAAGTTAGGTTAGCTAGTTAGGTTGGCTAGTAAACATTTCTCCTTGTTTAAGTTAGGTTAGGTTATCATGAGCGCTCATGATAAGCTAACCTAACCTAACTTAAACATGGAGATATTTCAATAGTGTTTTGTCGTTGTTTACCTTGTCACAGTTACATTCTCTTGATTTTTCAAAGTTCATTTTGGATTTCTTTCGTTGAAATGCAAGAGTTGGATTATTTCATTAGTGTTTTGTCGTGGTTTACCCTGTCACAGTTACATTCTCTTGATATTTTTTCGTTGAAATGCAAGAGTTGGAATATTTTAGTAGTGTTTTGTCGTGGTTTACCTTGTCGCACTTACATTCTCTTGATTTTTCAAAGTTCATTTTGAATTTCTTTCGTTGAAATGCAAGAGTTGGAATATTTCAGTAGTGTTTTGTCGTGGTTTACCTTGTCACAATTACATTCTCTTGATTTTTCAAAGCTAATTTTGAATTTCATTCATTGAAATGCAAGAGTTGGAATATTTCAGTAGTGTTTTGTCGTGGTTTACCTTGTCACAGTTACACTCTCTTGATTTTTCAAAGTTCATTTTGAATTTCTTTCGTTGAAATGCAAGAGTTGGAATATTTCAGTAGTGTTTTGTCGTGGTTTACCTTGTCACAGTTACATTCTCTTGATTTTTCAAAGTTCATTTTGAATTTCTTTCGTTGAAATGCAAGAGTTGGAATATTTCAGTAGTGTTTTGTCGTGATTTACCCTGTCATATTTACATTCTCTTGATTTTTTAAAGTTCATTTTGAATTTCTTTCGTTGAAATGCAAGGGTTGGAATATTTCAGTAGTGTTTTGTTGTGATTTACCTTGTCACAGCTACATTCTCTTGATTTTTCAAAGTTTATTTTGAATTTCTTTCGTTGAAATGCAAGAGTTGGAATATTTCCCTAGTATTTTGTCGTGGTTTACCTTGTCACAATTACATTCTCTCGATTTTTCAAAGTTCATTTTGAATTTCTTTCGTTGAAATGCAAGAGTTGGAATATTTCACTAGTATTTCGTTGTGGTTTACCTTGTAACAGTTACATTCTCTTGATTTTTCAAAGTTCATTTTGGATTTCTTTTGTTGAAATGCAAAAGTCGGAATATTTCAGTAGTGTTTTGTTGTGGTTTACCTTGTAACAGTTACATTCTCTTGATTTTTCAAAGTTCATTTTTGAATTTCTTTGGTTGAAATGCAAGAGTTGGAATATTTCAGTAGTGTTTTGTTATGGTTTACCTTATCACAGTTACATTCTCTTGATGTTTCAAAGTTCATTTTGGATTTCTTTCGTTGAAAAGCAAGAGTTGGAATATTTCAGTAGTGTTTTGTTGTGGTTTACCTGGTCACAGTTACATTCTCTTTATTTTTCAAAGTTCATTTTGGATTTCTTTCGTTGAAATGCAAGAGTTGGAATATTTCAGTAGTGTTTTGTTGTGCTTTGCCTTGTCACTGTTACATTTTCTTGATTTTTCAAAGTTCATTTTGTATTTCTTTCGTTGAAATGCAAGAGTTGGAATATTTTAGTAGTGTTTTGTCGTGGTTTACCTTGTCACACTTACATTCTCTTGATTTTTCAAAGTTCATTTTTGAATTTCTTTCGTTGAAATGCAAGAGTTGGAATATTTCACTAGTGTTTTGTCATGGTTTACCTTGTCACAGTTACATTCTATTGATTTTTCAAAGTTCATTTTGGATTTCTTTCGTTGAAATGCAAGAGTTGGAATATTTCAGTAGTGTTTTGTTGTGCTTTACCTTGTCACAGTTACATTCTATTGATTTTTTAAAGTTCATTTTGGATTTCTTTCGTAGAAATGCAAGAGTTGGTATATTTCAGCAGTGTTTTGTTATGATTAACCTTGTAACAGTTACATTCTATTGATTTTTCAAAGTTCATTTTGGATTTCTGTTGTTGAAATGCAAGAGTTGGAATATTTCAGTAGTGTCTTGTCGTGGTTTACCTTGTCACAGTTACATTCTCTTGATTTTTCAAAGTTCATTTTGGATTTCTTTCATTCTAATGCAAGAGTTGGAATATTTCAGTAGTGTTTTGTCGTGGTTTACCTTGTCACTGTTACATTCTCTTGATTTTTTAAAGTTCGTTTGGGATTTTTTTCGTTGAAATGCAAGAGTTGGAATATTTCAGTACTGTTTTGTTGAGCTTTACCTTGTCACTGTTACATTCTCTTGATTTTTCAAAGTTCATTTTGGATTTTTTTTCGTTAAAATGCAAGAGTTGGAATTTTCAGTAGTGTTTTGTTGTGCTTTACCTTGTCACTGTTACATTCTCTTAATTTTTCAAAGTTCATTTTTGATTTCTTTTGTTGAAATGCAAAAGTCGGAATATTTCAGTAGTGTTTTGTTGTGGTTTACCTTGTAACAGTTACATTCTCTTGATTTTTCAAAGTTCATTTTTGAATTTCTTTGGTTGAAATGCAAGAGTTGGAATATTTCAGTAGTGTTTTGTTATGGTTTACCTTATCACAGTTACATTCTCTTGATGTTTCAAAGTTCATTTTGGATTTCTTTCGTTGAAAAGCAAGAGTTGGAATATTTCAGTAGTGTTTTGTTGTGGTTTACCTTGTCACAGTTACATTCTCTTTATTTTTCAAAGTTCATTTTGGATTTCTTTCGTTGAAATGCAAGAGTTGGAATATTTCAGTAGTGTTTTGTTGTGCTTTGCCTTGTCACTGTTACATTTTCTTGATTTTTCAAAGTTCATTTTGTATTTCTTTCGTTGAAATGCAAGAGTTGGAACATTTTAGTAGTGTTTTGTCGTGGTTTACCTTGTCACACTTACATTCTCTTGATTTTTCAAAGTTCATTTTTGAATTTCTTTCGTTGAAATGCAAGAGTTGGAATATTTCACTAGTGTTTTGTCATGGTTTACCTTGTCACAGTTACATTCTATTGATTTTTCAAAGTTCATTTTGGATTTCTTTCATTGAAATGCAAGAGTTGGAATATTTCAGTAGTGTTTTGTTGTGCTTTACCTTGTCACAGTTACATTCTATTGATTTTTTAAAGTTCATTTTGGATTTCTTTCGTAGAAATGCAAGAGTTGGTATATTTCAGCAGTGTTTTGTTATGATTAACCTTGTAACAGTTACATTCTATTGATTTTTCAAAGTTCATTTTGGATTTCTGTTGTTGAAATGCAAGAGTTGGAATATTTCAATAGTGTTTTGTTGTGCTTTACCTAGTCACAGTTACATTTTCTTGATTTTTCAAAGTTCATTTTGGATTTCTTTCATTGAAATGCAAGAGTTGGAATATTTCAGTAGTGTTTTGTTGTGTTTTACCTTGTCATAGTTACATTCTCTTGATTTTTCAAAGTTCATTTTGGATTTCTTTCGTTGAAATGCAATAGTTGGAATATTTCAGTAGTGTTTTGCCGTGGTTTACCTTGTCACAGTTACATTCTCTTGATTTTTCCAAGTTCATTTTGGATTTCTTTCATTGAAATGCAAGAGATGGAATATTTCAGTAGTGTTTTGTAGTGCTTTACCTTGACACAGTTACATTCTCTTGATTTTCCAAAGTTAATTTTGGATTTCTTTCGTTGAAATGCAAGAGTTGGAATATTTCAGTAGTGTCTTGTCGTGGTTTACCTTGTCACAGTTACATTCTCTTGATTTTTCAAAGTTCATTTTGGATTTCTTTCATTCTAATGCAAGAGTTGGAATATTTCAGTAGTGTTTTGTCGTGGTTTACCTTGTCACTGTTACATTCTCTTGATTTTCAAAGTTCGTTTTGGATTTTTTTCGTTGAAATGCAAGAGTTGGAATATTTCAGTACTGTTTTGTTGAGCTTTACCTTGTCACTGTTACATTCTCTTGATTTTTCAAAGTTCATTTTGGATTTTTTTCGTTAAAATGCAAGAGTTGGAATTTTCAGTAGTGTTTTGTTGTGCTTTACCTTGTCACTGTTACATTCTCTTAATTTTTCAAAGTATATTTTGGATTTCTTTCGTTGAAATGCAAGAGTTGGAATATTTCACTAGTGTTTTGTATTTGGGTTGGTTTTTTGCAAGTCCAAGTATTTGTCTTTGTTGGTTTGAATGTCTAAAGTGCATGTCTTTCTCTGTTTCTATGTCTGAATCTATTTGTTTACATGTCTGGGTTGGTGTTTGGTTAGCTTAGGTTAGGTTAGCTAAGTTAGGTTAGCTAGTTAGGTTGGCTAGTAAACATTTCTCCATGTTTAAGTTAGGTTAGGTTATCATGAGCGCTCATGATAAGCTAACCTAACCTAACTTAAACATGGAGATATTTCAATAGTGTTTTGTCGTTGTTTACCTTGTCACAGTTACATTCTCTTGATTTTTCAAAGTTCATTTTGGATTTCTTTCGTTGAAATGCAAGAGTTGGATTATTTCATTAGTGTTTTGTCGTGGTTTACCCTGTCACAGTTACATTCTCTTGATATTTTTTCGTTGAAATGCAAGAGTTGGAATATTTTAGTAGTGTTTTGTCGTGGTTTACCTTGTCACACTTACATTCTCTTGATTTTTCAAAGTTCATTTTGAATTTCTTTCGTTGAAATGCAAGAGTTGGAATATTTCAGTAGTGTTTTTTCGTGGTTTACCTTGTCACAATTACATTCTCTTGATTTTTCAAAGCTAATTTTGAATTTCATTCATTGAAATGCAAGAGTTGGAATATTTCAGTAGTGTTTTGTCGTGGTTTACCTTGTCACAGTTACATTCTCTTGATTTTTCAAAGTTCATTTTGAATTTCTTTCGTTGAAATGCAAGATTTGGAATATTTCAGTAGTGTTTTGTCGTGGTTTACCGTGTCACAGTTACATTCTCTTGATTTTTCAAAGTTCATTTTGAATTTCTTTCGTTGAAATGCAAGAGTTGGAATACTTCAGTAGTGTTTTGTCGTGATTTACCCTGTCATATTTACATTCTTTTGATTTTTTAAAGTTCATTTTGAATTTCTTTCGTTGAAATGCAAGGGTTGGAATATTTCAGTAGTGTTTTGTTGTGTTTTACCTTGTCACAGTTACATTCTCTTGATTTTTCAAAGTTTATTTTGAATTTCTTTCGTTGAAATGCAAGAGTTGGAATATTTCCCTAGTATTTTGTCGTGCTTTACCTTGTCACAGTTACATTCTATTGATTTTTTAAAGTTCATTTTGAATTTCTTTCGTAGAAATGCAAGAGTTGGTATATTTCAGCAGTGTTTTGTTATGATTAACCTTGTAACAGTTACATTCTATTGATTTTTCAAAGTTCATTTTGGATTTCTGTTGTTGAAATGCAAGAGTTGGAATATTTCAATAGTGTTTTGTTGTGCTTTACCTTGTCACAGTTACATTTTCTTGATTTTTCAAAGTTCATTTTGGATTTCTTTCATTGAAATGCAAGAGTTGGAATATTTCAGTAGTGTTTTGTTGTGTTTTACCTTGTCATAGTTACATTCTCTTGATTTTTCAAAGTTCATTTTGGATTTCTTTCGTTGAAATGCAATAGTTGGAATATTTCAGTAGTGTTTTGCCGTGGTTTACCTTGTCACAGTTACATTCTCTTGATTTTTCCAAGTTCATTTTGGATTTCTTTCATTGAAATGCAAGAGATGGAATATTTCAGTAGTGTTTTGTAGTGCTTTACCTTGACACAGTTACATTCTCTTGATTTTCCAAAGTTAATTTTGGATTTCTTTCGTTGAAATGCAAGAGTTGGAATATTTCAGTAGTGTCTTGTCGTGGTTTACCTTGTCACAGTTACATTCTCTTGATTTTTCAAAGTTCATTTTGGATTTCTTTCATTCTAATGCAAGAGTTGGAATATTTCAGTAGTGTTTTGTCGTGGTTTACCTTGTCACAGTTACATTCTCTTGATTTTTCAAAGTTCATTTTGGATTTTTTTCGTTGAAATGCAAGAGTTGGAATATTTCAGTACTGTTTTGTTGAGCTTTACCTTGTCACTGTTACATTCTCTTGATTTTTCAAAGTTCATTTTGGATTTTTTTTTCGTTAAAATGCAAGAGTTGGAATTTTCAGTAGTGTTTTGTTGTGCTTTACCTTGTCACTGTTACATTCTCTTAATTTTTCAAAGTATATTTTGGATTTCTTTCGTTGAAATGCAAGAGTTGGAATATTTCACTAGTGTTTTGTATTTGGGTTGGTTTTTTGCAAGTCCAAGTATTTGTCTTTGTTGGTTTGAATGTCTAAAGTGCATGTTTTTCTCTGTTTCTATGTCTGAATCTATTTGTTTACATGTCTGGGTTGGTGTTTGGTTAGCTTAGGTTAGGTTAGCTAAGTTAGGTTAGCTAGTTAGGTTGGCTAGTAAACATTTCTCCATGTTTAAGTTAGGTTAGGTTATCATGAGCGCTCATGATAAGCTAACCTAACCTAACTTAAACATGGAGATATTTCAATAGTGTTTTGTCGTTGTTTACCTTGTCACAGTTACATTCTCTTGATTTTTCAAAGTTCATTTTGGATTTCTTTCGTTGAAATGCAAGAGTTGGATTATTTCATTAGTGTTTTGTCGTGGTTTACCCTGTCACAGTTACATTCTCTTGATATTTTTTCGTTGAAATGCAAGAGTTGGAATATTTTAGTACTGTTTTGTCGTGGTTTACCTTGTCGCACTTACATTCTCTTGATTTTTCAAAGTTCATTTTGAATTTCTTTCGTTGAAATGCAAGAGTTGGAATATTTCAGTAGTGTTTTTTCGTGGTTTACCTTGTCACAATTACATTCTCTTGATTTTTCAAAGCTAATTTTGAATTTCATTCATTGAAATGCAAGAGTTGGAATATTTCAGTAGTGTTTTGTCGTGGTTTACCTTGTCACAGTTACACTCTCTTGATTTTTCAAAGTTCATTTTGGATTTCTTTCGTTGAAATGCAAGAGTTGGAATATTTCAGTAGTGTTTTGTCGTGGTTTACCCTGTCACAGTTACATTCTCTTGATTTTTCAAAGTTCATTTTGAATTTCTTTCGTTGAAATGCAAGAGTTGGAATACTTCAGTAGTGTTTTGTCGTGATTTACCCTGTCATATTTACATTCTCTTGATTTTTTAAAGTTCATTTTGAATTTCTTTCGTTGAAATGCAAGGGTTGGAATATTTCAGTAGTGTTTTGTTGTGATTTACCTTGTCACAGTTACATTCTCTTGATTTTTCAAAGTTTATTTTGAATTTCTTTCGTTGAAATGCAAGAGTTGGAATATTTCCCTAGTATTTTGTCGTGGTTTACCTTGTCACAATTACATTCTCTCGATTTTTCAAAGTTCATTTTGAATTTCTTTCGTTGAAATGCAAGAGTTGGAATATTTCACTAGTATTTCGTTGTGGTTTACCTTGTCACAGTTACATTCTCTTGATTTTTCAAAGTTCATTTTGGATTTCTTTTGTTGAAATGCAAAAGTCGGAATATTTCAGTAGTGTTTTGTTGTGGTTTACTTTGTAACAGTTACATTCTCTTGATTTTTCAAAGTTCATTTTTGAATTTCTTTGGTTGAAATGCAAGAGTTGGAATATTTCAGTAGTGTTTTGTTGTGGTTTACCTGATCACAGTTACATTCTCTTGATGTTTCAAAGTTCATTTTGGATTTCTTTCGTTGAAATGCAAGAGTTGGAATATTTCAGTAGTGTTTTGTTGTGGTTTACCTGGTCACAGTTACATTCTCTTTATTTTTTAAAGTTCATTTTGGATTTCTTTCGTTGAAATGCAAGAGTTGGAATATTTCAGTAGTGTTTTGTTGTGCTTTACCTTGTCACAGTTACATTCTCTTGATTTTTCAAAGTTCATTTTTGAATTTCTTTGGTTGAAATGCAAGAGTTGGAATATTTCAGTAGTGTTTTGTTATGGTTTACCTTATCACAGTTACATTCTCTTTATTTTTCAAAGTTCATTTTGGATTTCTTTCGTTGAAATGCAAGAGTTGGAATATTTCAGTAGTGTTTTGTTGTGGTTTACTTTGTAACAGTTACATTCTCTTGATTTTTCAAAGTTCATTTTTGAATTTCTTTGGTTGAAATGCAAGAGTTGGAATATTTCAGTAGTGTTTTGTTATGGTTTACCTTATCACAGTTACATTCTCTTGATGTTTCAAAGTTCATTTTGGATTTCTTTCGTTGAAATGCAAGAGTTGGAATATTTCAGTAGTGTTTTGTTGTGGTTTACCTGGTCACAGTTACATTCTCTTTATTTTTCAAAGTTCATTTTGGATTTCTTTCGTTGAAATGCAAGAGTTGGAATATTTCAGTAGTGTTTTGTTGTGCTTTGCCTTGTCACAGTTACATTCTCTTGATTTTTCAAATTTCATTTTGGATTTCTTTCGTTGAAATGCAAGAGTTGGAGTATTTCAGTAGTGTTTTGTTGTGCTTTACCTTGTCACTGTTACATTCTCTTGATTTTTCAAAGTTCATTTTGGATTTCTTTCGTTGAAATGAAAGAGTTGGAATATTTCAGTAGTGTTTTGTCGTGGTTTACCTTGTCACACTTACATTCTCTTGATTTTTCAAAGTTCATTTTTGAATTTCTTTCGTTGAAATACAAGAGTTGGAATATTTCAGTAGTGTTTTTTCGTGGTTTACCCTGTCACAGTTACATTCTCTTAATTTTTCAAATTTCATTTTGGATTTCTTTCGTTGAAATGCAAGAGTTGGAGTCTTTCAGTAGTGTTTTGTCGTGGTTTACCTTGTCACACTTACATTCTCTTGATTTTTCAAAGTTCATTTTTAATTTCTTTCGTTGAAATGCAAGAGTTGGAATATTTCACTAGTGTTTTGTCGAGGTTTACCTTGTCACAGTTACATTCTATTGATTTTTCAAAGTTTATTTTGGATTTCTTTCGTTGAAATTCAAGAGTTGGAATATTTCAGTAGTGTTTTGTTATGATTTAACTTGTAACAGTTACATTCTCTTGATTTTTCAAAGTTCATTTTGGATTTCTGTTGTTGAAATGCAAGAGTTGGAATATTTCAATAGTGTTTTGTTGTTCTTTACCTAGTCACAGTTACATTCTCTTGATTTTTCAAAGTTCATTTTGGATTTCTTTCGTTGAAATGCAAGAGTTGGAATATTTCAGTAGTGTTTTGTTGTGTTTTACCTTGTCATAGTTACATTCTCTTGATTTTTCAAAGTTCATTTTGGATTTCTTTCGTTGAAATGCAAGAGATGGAATATTTCAGTTGTGTTTTGCCGTGGTTTACCTTGTCACAGTTACATTCTCTTGATTTTTCAAAGTTCATTTTGGATTTCTTTCATTGAAATGTAAGAGATGGAATATTTCAGTAGTGTTTTGTAGTGCTTTACCTTGACACAGTTACATTCTCTTGATTTTCCAAAGTTAATTTTGGATTTCTTTCGTTGAAATGCAAGAGTCGGAATATTTCAGTAGTGTTTTGTCGTGGTTTACCTTGTCACAGTTACATTCTCTTGATTTTTCAAAGTTCATTTTGGATTTCTTTCATTCAAATGCAAGAGTTGGAATATTTCAGTAGTGTTTTGTCGTGGTTTACCTTATCACACTTACATTATCTTGATTTTTCAAAGATCATTTTGGATTTCTTTCAGTGAAATGCAAGAGTTGGAATATTTCAATAGTGTTTTGTCGTGGTTTACCTTGTCACAGTTACATTCTCTTGATTTTTCAAAGTTCATTTTGGATTTCTTTCGTTGAAATGCAAGAGTTGGAATATTTCAGTAGTGTTTTGTCGTGGTTTACCTTGTCACAGTTACATTCTCTTGATTTTTCGAAGTTCGTTTTGGATTTCTTTCGTTGAAATGCAAGAGTTGGAATATTTCAGTACTGTTTTGTTGTGCTTTACCTTGTCAATGTTACATTCTCTTGATTTTTCAAAGTTCATTTTGGATTTCTTTCGTTGAAATGCAAGAGTTGGAATATTTCAGTAGTGTTTTGTTGTGCTTTACCTTGTCACTGTTACATTCTCTTAATTTTTCAAAGTATATTTTGGATTTCTTTCGTTGAAATGCAAGAGTTGGAATATTTCACTAGTGTTTTGTATTTGGGTTGGTTTTTTGCAAGTCCAAGAATTTGTCTTTGTTGGTTTGAATGTCTAAAGTGCATGTCTTTCTCTGTTTCTATGTCTGAATCTATTTGTTTACATGTCTGGGTTGGTGTTTGGTTAGGTTAGGTTAGCTAAGTTAGGTTAGCTAGTTAGGTTAGCTAGTAAACATTTCTCCATGTTTAAGTTAGGTTAGGTTATCATGAGCGCTCACGATAAGCTAACCTAACCTAACCTAACTTAAACATGGAGATATTTCAATAGTGTTTTGTCGTTGTTTACCTTGTCACAGTTACATTCTCTTGATTTTTCAAAGTTCATTTTGGATTTCTTTCGTTGAAATGCAAGAGTTGGAATATTTCATTAGTGTTTTGTCGTGGTTTACCCTGTCACAGTTATATTCTCTTGTTATTCTTTCGTTGAAATGCAAGAGTTGGAATATTTTAGTAGTGTTTTGTCGTGGTTTACCTTGTCGCACTTACATTCTCTTGATTTTTCAAAGTTCATTTTGAATTTCTTTCGTTGAAATGCAAGAGTTGGAATATTTCAGTAGTGTTTTGTCGTGGTTTACCTTGTCACAATTACATTCTCTTGATTTTTCAAAGTTAATTTTGAATTTCATTCATTGAAATGCAAGATTTGGAATATTTCAGTAGTGTTTTGTCGTGGTTTACCTTGTCACAGTTACATTCTCTTGATTTTTCAAAGTTCATTTTGAATTTCTTTCGTTGAAATGCAAGAGTTGGAATATTTCAGTAGTGTTTTGTCGTGATTTACCCTGTCATATTTACATTCTCTTGATTTTTTAAAGTTCATTTTGAATTTCTTTCGTTGAAATGCAAGGGTTGGAATATTTCAGTAGTGTTTTGTTGTGGTTTACCTTGTCACAGTTACATTCTCTTGATTTTTCAAAGTTTATTTTGAATTTCTTTCGTTGAAATACAAGAGTTGGAATATTTCAGTAGTGTTTTTTCGTGGTTTACCCTGTCACAGTTACATTCTCTTGATTTTTCTAATTTCATTTTGGATTTCTTACGTTGAAATCTAAGAGTTGGAGTATTTCAGTAGTGTTTTGTTGTGCTTTACCTTGTCACTGTTACATTCTCTTGATTTTTCAAAGTTCATTTTGGATTTCTTTCGTTGAAATGCAAGAGTTGGAATATTTCAGTAGTGTTTTGTCGTGGTTTACCTTGTCACACTTATATTCTCTTGATTTTTCAAAGTTCATTTTTGAATTTCTTTCGTTGAAATGCAAGAGTTGGAATATTTCACTAGTGTTTTGTCGTGGTTTACCTTGTCACAGTTACATTCTATTCATTTTTCAAAGTTCATTTTGGATTTCTTTCGTTGAAATGCAAGAGTTGGAATATTTCAGTAGTGTTTTGTTATGATTTACCTTGTAACACTTACATTCTCTTGATTTTTCAAAGTTCATTTTGGATTTCTGTTGTTGAAATGCAAGAGTTGGAATATTTAAATAGTGTTTTGTTGTGCTTTACCTTGTCACAGTTACATTCTATTGATTTTTCAAAGTTCATTTTGGATTTCTTTCGTAGAAATGCAAGAGTTGGAATATTTCAGTAGTGTTTTGTTGTGCTTTACCTTGTCACAGTTACATTCTATTGATTTTTCAAAGTTCATTTTGGATTTCTTTCGTAGAAATGCAAGAGTTGGAATATTTCAGCAGTGTTTCGTTGTGCTTTACCTTGTCACTGTTACATTATCTTGATTTTTCAAAGTTTATTTTGGATTTCTTTCGTTGAAATGCAAGAGTTGGAATATTTCAGTAGTGTTTTGTCGTGGTTTACCTTGTCACACTTACATTCTCTCGATTTTTCAAAGTCCATTTTGGAATTTCTTTCGTTGAAATGCAAAAGTTGGAAAATTTCAGTAGTTTTTTGTTATGGTTTACCTTGTCACAGTCACATTCTCTTGATTTTTCAAAGTTCATTTTGGATTTCTTTCGTTGAAATTCAAGAGTTGGAATATTTCAGTAGTGTTTTGTCGTGGTTTACCTTGTCAGACTTACATTCTCTCGATTTTTCAAAGTTCATTTTGGATTTCTTTCATTGATATGCAAGAGTTGGAATATTTCAATAGTGTTTTGTTGTGTTTTACCTTGTCACAGTTACATTCTCTTGATTTTTCAAAGCTCATTTTGGATTTCTTTCGTTGAAATGCAAGAGTTGGAATATTTCAGTAGTGTTTTGTTGTGCTTTGCCTTGTCACAGTTACATTCTCTTGATTTTTCAAATTTCATTTTGGATTTCTTTCGTTGAAATGAAAGAGTTGGAATATTTCAGTAGTGTTTTGTCGTGGTTTACCTTGTCACACTTACATTCTCTTGATTTTTCAGAGTTCATTTTTGAATTTCTTTCGTTGAAATACAAGAGTTGGAATATTTCAGTAGTGTTTTTTCGTGGTTTACCCTGTCACAGTTACATTCTCTTGATTTTTCAAATTTCATTTTGGATTTCTTACGTTGAAATCTAAGAGTTGGAGTATTTCAGTAGTGTTTTGTTGTGCTTTACCTTGTCACCGTTACATTCTCTTGATTTTTCAAAGCTCATTTTGGATTTCTTTCGTTGAAATGCAAGAGTTGGATTATTTTAGTAGTGTTTTGTCGTGGTTTACCTTGTCACACTTACATTCTCTCGATTTTTCAAAGTTCATTTTGGATTTCTTTCATTGATATGCAAGAGTTGGAATATTTCAATAGTGTTTTGTTGTGTTTTACCTTGTCACAGTTACATTCTCTTGATTTTTCAAATTTCATTTTGGATTTCATACGTTGAAATCTAAGAGTTGGAGTATTTCAGTAGTGTTTTGTTGTGCTTTACCTTGTCACTGTTACATTCTCTTGATTTTTCAAAGTTCATTTTGGATTTCTTTCGTTGAAATGCAAGAGTTGGAATATTTTAGTAGTGTTTTGTCGTGGTTTACCTTGTCACACTTACATTCTCTTGATTTTTCAGAGTTCATTTTTGAATTTCTTTCGTTGAAATACAAGAGTTGGAATATTTCAGTAGTGTTTTGTCGTGGTTTACCTTGTCACAGTTACATTCTATTCATTTTTCAAAGTTCATTTTGGATTTCTTTCGTTGAAATGCAAGTGTTTTGTTTTAGTGTTTTGTTGTGTTTTACCTTGTCACAGTTACATTCTCTTGATTTTTCAAAGCTCATTTTAGATTTCTTTCGTTGAAATGCAAGAGTTGGAATATTTCAGTAGTGTTTTGTTGTGCTTTGCCTTGTCACAGTTACATTCTCTTGATTTTTCAAGTTTCATTTTGGATTTCTTTCGTTGAAATGCAAGAGTTGGAATATTTCAGTAGTGTTTTGTCGTGGTTTACCTTGTCACACTTACATTCTCTTGATTTTTCAGAGTTCATTTTTAATTTCTTTCGTTGAAATACAAGAGTTGGAATATTTCAGTAGTGTTTTTTCGTGGTTTACCCTGTCACAGTTACATTCTCTTGATTTTTCAAATTTCATTTTGGATTTCTTACGTTAAAATCTAAGAGTTGGAGTATTTCAGTAGTGTTTTGTTGTGCTTTACCTTGTCAGTGTTACATTCTCTTGATTTTTCAAAGTTCATTTTGGATTTCTTTCGTTGAAATGCAAGAGTTGGAATATTTTAGTAGTGTTTTGTCGTGGTTTACCTTGTCTCACTTATATTCTCTTGATTTTTCAAAGTTCATTTTGAATTTCTTTCGTTGAAATGCAAGAGTTGGAATATTTCACTAGTGTTTTGTCGTGGTTTACCTTGTCACAGTTACATTCTATTGATTTTTCAAAGTTCATTTTGGATTTCTTTCGTTGAAATGCAAGAGTTGGAATATTTCAGTAGTGTTTTGTTATGATTTACCTTGTAACAGTTACATTCTCTTGATTTTTCAAAGTTCATTTTGGATTTCTGTTGTTGAAATGCAAGAGTTGGAATATTTCAATAGTGTTTTGTTGTGCTTTACCTAGTCACAGTTACATTCTCTTGATTTTTCAAAGTTCATTTTGGATTTCTTTCGTAGAAATGCAAGAGTTGGAATATTTCAGTAGAGTTTTGTTGTGCTTTACCTTGTCACAGTTACATTCTATTGATTTTTCAAAGTTCATTTTGGATTTCTTTCGTAGAAATGCAAGAGTTGGAATATTTCAGCAGTGTTTCGTTGTGCTTTACCTTGTCACTGTTACATTCTCTTGATTTTTCAAAGTTCATTTTGGATTTCTTTCGTTGAAATGCAAGAGTTGGAATATTTCAGTAGTGTTTTGTCGTGGTTTACCTTGTCACACTTACATTCTCTCGATTTTTCAAAGTCCATTTTGGAATTTCTTTCGTTGAAATGCAAAAGTTGGAAAATTTCAGTAGTTTTTTGTTATGGTTTACCTTGTCACAGTCACATTCTCTTGATTTTTCAAAGTTCATTTTGGATTTCTTTCGTTGAAATTCAAGAGTTGGAATATTTCAGTAGTGTTTTGTCGTGGTTTACCTTGTCACAGTAACATTTTCTTGATTTTTCAAAGTTCATTTTGGATTTCTTTCATTGAAATGCAAGAGTTGGAATATTTCAGTAGTGTTTTGTTGTGTTTTACCTTGTCATAGTTACATTCTCTTGATTTTTCAAAGTTCGTTTTGGATTTCTTTCGTTCAAACGCAAGAGTTGGAATATTTTGTAGTGTTTTGCCGTGGTTGACCTTGTCACAATTACATTCTCTTGATTTTTCAAAGTTCATTTTGGATTTCTTTCATTAAAATGCAAGAGATGGAATATTTCAGTAGTGTTTTGTCGTTGTTTACCTTGTCACAGTTACATTCTCTTGATTTTTCAAAGTTCATTTTGAATTTCTTTCATTGAAATGCAAGAGTTGGAATATTTCAGTAGTGTTTTGTCGTGGTTTACCTTATCACACTTACATTCTCTTGATTTTTCAAAGATCATTTTGGATTTCTTTCATTGAAATGCAAGAGTTGGAATATTTCAGTAGTGTTTTGTTGTGGTTTACCTTATCACTGTTACATTCTCTTGATTTTTCAAAGTTCATTTTGGATTTCTTTCCTTTAAATGCAAGAGTTGGAATATTTCAGTAGTGTTTTGTCGTGGTTTACCTTGTCACACTTACATTCTCTTGATTTTTCAAAGATAATTTTGGATTTCTTTCATTGAAATGCAAGAGTTGCAATATTTCAGTAGTGTTTTGTTGTGGTTTACCTTATCACTGTTACATTCTCTTGATTTTTCAAAGTCCATTTTGGATTTCCTTCGTTGAAATGCAAGAGTTGGAATATTTCAATAGTGTTTTGTCGTGGTTTACCTTGTCACTGTTACATTCTCTTGATTTTTCAAAGTTCATTTTGGATTTCTTTCGTTGAAATGCAAGAGTTGGAATATTTCAGTAGTGTTTTGTCGTGGTTTACCTTGTCACAGTTAAATTCTCTTGGTTTTTCAAAGTTCATTTTGGATTTCTTTCGTTGAAATGAAAGCGTTGGAATATTTCAGTAGTGTTTTGTTGTGCTTTACCTTGTCACTGTTACATTCTCTTGATTTTTCAAAGTTCATTTTGGATTTCTTTCGTTGAAATGAAAGCGTTGGAATATTTCAGTAGTGTTTTGTTGTACTTTACCTTGTCACTGTTACATTCTCTTAATTTTTCAAAGTATATTTTGGATTTCTTTCGTTGAAATGCAAGAGTTGGAATATTTCAGTAGTGTTTTGTCGTGGTTTACCTTGTCAGACTTACATTCTCTCGATTTTTCAAAGTTCATTTTGGATTTCTTTCGTTGAAATGCAAGAGTTGGAATATTTCAGTAGTGTTTTGTTGTGCTTTACCTTGTCACTGTTACATTCTCTTGATTTTTCAAAGTTCATTTTGGATTTCTTTCGTTGAAATGCAAGAGTTGAACATTTCAGTAGTGTTTTGTTGTGCTTTACGTTGTCACTGTTACATTCTCTTGATTTTTCGAAGTTCATTTTGAATTTCTTTCGTTTAAATACAAGAATTGCAAAATTTCAGTAGTTTTTTGTCTTGGTTTACCTTGTCACAGTTATATCCTCTTGATTTTTCAAAGTTCATTTTGGATTTCTTTCATTGAAATGCAAGAGTTGGAATATTTCAGTTGGAACCACGACAAAACACTACTGAAATATTCCAACTCTTGGATTTCAACGAAAGAAATTCAAAATGAACTTTGAAAAATCAAGAGAATGTAACTGCGACAAGGTAAACCACGACAAAACACTACTGAAATATTCCAACTCTTGCATTTCAACGAAAGAATATCAAGGGAATGTAACTATGACAGGGTAAACCACGACAAAACACTACTGAAATATTCCAACTCTTGCATTTCAACGAAAGAAATCCAAAATGAAATTTGAAAAATCAAGAGAATGTAACTGTGACAAGGTAAACCACGACAAAACACTACTGAAATATTCCAACTCTTGCATTTCAACGAAAGAAATCCAAAATGAACTTTGAAAAATCAAGAGAATGTAACTGTGACAAGGTAAGGCACAACAAAACACTACTGAAATATTCCAACTCTTGCATTTCAATGAAAGAAATTCAAAATGAACTTTGAAAAATCAAGAGAATGTAACAGTGACAAGGTAAACCACGACAAAACACTATTGAAATATTCCAACTCTTGCATTTCAACGAAGGAAATCCAAAATGAACTTCGAAAAATCAAGAGAATGTAACAGTGATAAGGTAAACCACAACAAAACACTACTGAAATATTCCAACTCTTGCACTTCAATGAAAGAAATCCAAAATGATCTTTGAAAAATCAAGAGAATGTAAGTGTGACAAGGTAAACCACGACAAAACACTTTTGAAATATCTCCATGTTTAAGTTAGGTTAGGTTAGGTTAGGTTAGCTTATCATGAGCGCTCATGATAAGCTAACCTAACTTAAACATGGAGAAATGTTTACTAGCTAACCTAACCTAACTTAGCTAACCTAACCTAACCAGACACCAACCCAGACATGTAAACAAATAGATTCAGACATAGATACAGAGAAAGACATTAACTTTAGATATTCGAACCAACAAAGACAAATTCTTGGACTTGCAAAAAACCAACCCATATACAAAACACTAGTGAAATATTCCAACTCTTGCATTTCAACAAAAGAAACCCAAAATGAACTTTGAAAAATCAAGAGAATGTAACAGTGACAAGGTAAAGCACAACAAAACACTACTGAAATATTCCAACTCTTGCATTTCAATGAAAGAAATCCAAAATGAACTTTGAAAAGTCAAGAGAATGTAACAGTGACAGGGTAAAGCACAACAAAACACTGCTGAAATATTCCAACTCTTGCATTTCAACGAAAGAATACCAAAATGAACTTTGAAAAATCAAGAGAATGTGACAGTGAGAAGGTAAACCACAACAAAACACTACTGAATTATTCCAACTCTTGCAATGTAACTGTGACTAGGTAAAGCACAACAAAGCACTATTGAAATATTCCAACTCTTGCATTTCAACGAAAGAAATTCCAAAATGAACTTTTAAAAATCAAAAGAATGTAAGTGTGACAAGGTAAACCACGACAAAACACTACTGAAATATTCCAACTCTTGCATTTCAAGGAAAGAAATCCAAAATGAACTTTGAAAAATCAAGAGAATGTAACAGTGACAAGGTAAACCACAACAAAACACTACTGAAATATTCCAATTCTTGCATTTTAATGAAAGAAATCCAAAATGCACTTTGAAAAATCAAGAGAATGTAACAGTGGCAAGGTAAACCATGACAAAACACTACTGAAATATTCCAACTCTTGCATTTCAATGAAAGAAAACCAAAATGAACTTTGAAAAATCAAGAGAATGTAACTGTGACAAGGTATAGCACAACAAAACACAACTGAAATATTCCAACTCTTGCATTTCAACGAAAGAAATTCAAAAATAAACTTTGAAAAATCAGGAGAATGTAACTGTGACAAGGTAAACCATAACAAAACACTACTGAAATATTCCAACTCTTGCATTTCAACAAGGGAAATTCAAAAATGAACTTTGAAAAATCAAGAGAATGTAACCGTGACATGGTAAACCATAACAAAACACTACTGAAATATTCCAACTCTTGCATTTCAACAAAAGAAATCCAAAATGAACATTGAAACATCAAGAGAATGTAAGTGTGACAAGGTAAACCACGACAAAACACTACTGAAATATTCCAACTCTTGCATTTCAACGAAAGAAATCCAAAATGAACTTTGAAAAATCAAGAGAATGTAAGTGTGACAAGGTAAACTACGACAAAACACTACTGAAATATTCCAACTCTTGCATTTCAACGAAAGAATATCAAGAGAATGTAACTCTGACAGGGAAAACCACGACAAAACACTACCAAAATATTCCAACTCTTGCATTTCAACGAAAGAAATTCAAAAATAAACTTTGAAAAATGAGGAGAATGTAACTGTGACAAGGTAAACCATAAAAAAAACACTACTGAAATATTCCAACTCTTGCATTTCAACGAGGGAAATTCAAAAATGAACTTTGGAAAATCAAGAGAATGTAACCGTGACATGGTAAACCATAACAAAACACTACTGAACTATTCCAACTCTTGCATTTCAACAAAAAAAATCCAAAATGAACATTGAAACATCAAGAGAATGTAAGTGTGACAAGGTAAACCATGACAAAACACTACTGAAATATTCCAACTCTTGCATTTCAACGAAAGAAATCCAAAATGAACTTTGAAAAATCAAGAGAATGTAAGTGTGACAAGGTAAACCACGACAAAACACTACTGAAATATTCCAACTCTTGCATTTCAACGAAAGAAATCCAAAATGAACTTTGAAAAATCAAGAGAATGTAACTGTGACAAGGTAAACCACGACAAAACACTATTGAAATATTCCAACTCTTGCATTTCAACGAAAGAAATTCAAAATGAACTTTGAAAAATCAAGAGAATGTAACAGTGACAAGGTAAAGCACAACAAAACACTACTGAAATATTCCAACTCTTGCATTTCAACGAAAGAAATCCAAAATGAACTTTGAAAAATCAAGAGAATGTAAGTGTGACAAGGTAAACCACGACAAAACACTACTGAAATATTCCAACTCTTGCATTTCAACGAAAGAAATCCAAAATGAACTTTGAAAAATCAAGAGAATGTAACTGTGACAAGGTAAACCACGACAAAACACTATTGAAATATTCCAACTCTTGCATTTCAACGAAAGAAATCCAAAATGAACTTTGAAAAATCAAGAGAATGTAACTGTGACAAGGTAAACCACGACAAAACACTATTGAAATATTCCAACTCTTGCATTTCAACGAAAGAAATCCAAAATGAACTTGGAAAAATCAAGAGAATGTAACTGTGACAAGGTAAAGCACAACAAAACACTACTGAAATATTCCAACTCTTGCATTTCAACGAAAGAAAACCAAAATGAACTTTGAAAAATCAAGAGAATGTAACTGTGAAAAGGTAAAGCACATCAAAACACTACTGAAATATTCCAACTCTTGCATTTCAACGAAAGAAATCCAAAATAAACTTTGAAACATCAAGAGAATGTAACTGTGATAAGGTAAACCATAACAAAACACTACTGAAATATTCCAACTCTTGCATTTCAACGAAAGAAATCCAAAATGAAATTTGAAAAATAAAGAGAATGTAACTGTGACAAGGTAAACCATGACAAAACCCTAGTTAAATATTCCAACTCTTGCATTTCAACGAAAGAAATGCAAAATAAACTTTGAAAAATCAAGATAAAGTAACTGTGACAAGGTAAACCAAGACAAAACACTACTGAAATATTCCAACTCTTGCATTTCAACGAAAGAAATCCAAAATGAACTTTGAAAAATCAAGAGAATGTGACTGTGACAAGGTAAACCACGACAAAACACTACTGAAATATTCCAACTCTTGCATTTCAACGAAAGAAATCCAAAATGAACTTTGAAAAATCAAGAGAATGTAACTGTGACAAGGTAAACACCGACAAAACACTACTGAAATATTTCAACTCTTGCATTTCTACGAAAGAAATCCAAAATGAACTTTGAAAAATCAAAAGAATGTGACTGTGACAAGGTAAACCATAACAAAACACTACTGAAATATTCCGACTCTTGCATTTCAACGAAAGAAATTCCAAAATGAACTTTGAAAAATCGAGAGAATGTAACTGTGACAAGGTAAACCACAACAAAACACTACTGAAATATTCCAACTCTTGCATTTCAACGAATGAAATCCAAAATGAACATTGAAAAATCAAGAGAATGTAAGTATGACAAGGTAAACCACGAGAAAACTCTACATAAATATTCCAACTCTTGCATTTCAACGAAAGGAATCCAAAATGAACTTTGAAAAATCAAGAGAATGTAACAGTGACAAGGTAAACCATGACAAAACACTACTGAGATATTCAGACGCTTGCATTTCTACGAAAGAATATCAAGAGAATGTAACTGTGACAGGGTAAACCACGACAAAACACTACTGAAATATTCCAACTCTTGTATTTCAACGAAAGAAATTCAAAAATGAACTTTAAAAAATCAAGAGAATGTAAGTGTGACAAGGTAAACCACGATAAAACACTACTGAAATATTCCAACTCTTGCATTTCAACGAAAGAAATTCAAAATGAACTTTGAAAAATCAAGAGAATGTAACTGTGACAAGGTAAGCCACGACAAAACACTATTGAAATATTCCAACTCTTGCATTTCAACGAAGGAA
>JAPEVW010000032.1:2651127-2873127 GCA_027921565.1 Artemia sinica | reverse complement strand
TTTTTATGGAAGGGGTGGTCGTATACACTTTGAAGGAGGCTTATTTGATTGAAAAATTGAAAGTTTTAGTTCCTTTTTAAGAGTCAAAAGTGATCGGAGCGCAACTAGAACCCCCTCCCCCCTTTATGTCCTCTTTTGCCCAAATACATCCGATCAGAGTTTTGAAATAACCATTCCGTTCAAAATTGTCCAAAGATTATATAAAAATGCCTCCGGGGTTGACAGAACCCGGGGATTTGGGTGGTAATTTAAACCCTTGGGCATATATGGTTTTTATGAAACAGGTGGTCGCATAAACTTCGGAGGAGGTTCATTTGATTGTAAATTGAAAGTCCTAATTCCCAATTTTAAGAGTCAGAAGTGATCGGCCCCCACACCCTTATTCCTAATATGTCTCCAATCGAAATTTCGAGATAGACATTTTGTTTAAAATAGTCAAAATGTTAAATAAGTATGGTTCCGGGTTTGATAACCCCCACTGCATCCCTCGAGGCAAGGGCTATAAGACATGTGTATTGCCCATCGTTAATATATATAAGTTTTTTATGGAAGGGATGGTCACATAAACTTTGGAGAAGGCTCATTTGAATGGTAATCGAAATTTTTTGTGTCCTTTTTAAGAGTATAACGTGATTGGAGGGTAACCAGCCTCCCCCTCCCCCTCAAACTCTTTTCCCCCATATGCTTCCAATCAATATTTTGAAAAAGCAATTTTGTTCAAAATAGTCCAAAATTCAAATAACTATAATTTAGGGGTTGAAAAAATTCAAATAGCCCATGGGGCAAAGGCTGTAGCTTATTCCAGTTGCCCGTCGTTAACCAATAAGATTTTGTGGAAAGGATGGCCGCAAAATTTGGAGGGGACTCTTTCGAATAGAAATTGAAACTTCTAGTTCTTTTTTAAAGTCAAAAGAGATCAAATGGCAGCTGGCCTCCCTCCCCCTATTCCTTAAAGACAGCTGGTCAAAATTTTGAGATAGTCATTTTGTTCAAAATCGTCGAAAGGCCAAAAATCTATGCTTCAAGGTTTGAGCCCCCCCCCCTCCCTGGGGCAAGGGCTGTGAACCATGCAAGTTGCTTTTGGTTACTTTTATGCTTCGTTTACTTTCATACTTGTATTTACTGATTTACGGGCAACTTTGACTTACGGGACAAGGGCTTCAAATTTTGCAAATTGCTTATTGTAACTTTGATACTTTGTTTGCTTTGATACTTTTTTACTTTTATACTTTCTTTACTTTGATATTGCTACTTTGAAACAAGTTTTGATACTTTAATGAAACTCTGATCAGAGGCAACGCTGTAGCGTTTGCCTATAGTAAAGGCCATACGGCTCCAATGTTTTTATGTTGTTTTTTTTTCCCAGAGGCACTTCATATGGAAGGGGTCGTCGTAGAAACTTCAAAGGGGAATCATTCGATTGAAAATCGAGAGTTTCTAGTGCCCTTTTTAATAGACGAAATGATTGAAGTGCAACTAGTTCCCCCCACCCCCCCCCCCCCAAGCCCATCATTTCCCCAAACACATCCAATCAAAATTTTGAGATGGTCATTTTGTTCAGCGTAGTTGATTTCCAGATAGAAAATATGTTTTGAGGAGGACACTCCCCCACAACCTTCAGGGCAAGGGTTTTAAGTTATGCCCTGGGGCATATAAGGTTTTTATAAAAGGTGTTGTCGTAGAAACTTCAAAACAGGCTTATTCGACCGGAAATTAAAGGTTGAGGAGGATACTCCCCAACAACCTTCAGGGCAAGGGTTTTATGTTATGCCCTGGGGGCATATAAGGTTTTTATAGAAGGCGTTGTCGTAGAAACTTCAAAAAAGGCCCATTCGATTGGAAATTCAAAAAACTAGTGTTCTTTTTAATAGTCAAAAGTGATTGGAGGGCAACTAGTCCCCCCCACGCCCATCATTCCCCCAAACAAATCCAATCAAAATTTGAGATAGCCTTTTTGTTCAGCGTATTTGATTTTTAGATAGAAAATATGTTTTTGAGGAGGACACTCCCCCACAACCTTCAGGGCAAGGGTTTTAAGTTATGCCCTGGGGGCATATAAGGTTTTTATAGAAGGCGGTGTCGTAGAAACTTCAAAAAAGGCTAATTCGATTGCAAATTCAAAGAGCTAATGCTCTTTTTAATAGTTGAAAGTGATTTGAGGGCAACTAACCCCCTCTCACGCCCACCTTTTCCCAAACACATCCAATCAAAATTTTGAGACAGCCATTTTATTAAACGTAGTTTTAAGTTCTGGAAATTTGGTCTTTGAGGATGACAACTCTCCCACAGCCCTCATGGCAAGGGTTGTAATTTAAGGATTCTCCGAATCCTTCCCATTATTTCTTATGGAAGGGATGCTCGTATAAAACTTTCGAGAGGGCTCATTTGACTGAAAATTGAGAGTTCTTGTTCACTTTTTAAGAGTCAAAAGAGATTGGAGGGTAACTAGCCCCCCCCCGCCTCCTCGACGCCCTAAATGCATCAGATAAAAATTTTGAGATAGACATTTTGTTAAAATAGTTTGAAGTTCTGATAACAAAAAACTCCGGTGTCGACACAGCCCAACAGGGCCCGGGGGTAGGCGTTGTAAGTTATGCCCTGGGGCATAACTTATTAAGGGGGGCTTTTTTTCCAAGAGGCACTTTATATGGAAGGATGCGTCGTAGAAACTTCAAAGGGGGCTCATTCGATTGGAAATCGAGAGTTCTAGTGCCCTTTTTAATAGTCGAAAATGATTGCAGGGCAACTACCCCCCCCCCACGCCAATCATTCCCCCAAACACATCCAATCAAAATTTTGAGATAGCCATTTTGTTCAGCGTAGTTGATTTCCAGATGGAAAATAGGTTTTTGTGGAGGACACTCCCCCAAAACCCTCAGGGCAAGGGTTATAAGTTATGCCCTGGGGGCATATAAGGTTTTATAGAAGGCGTTGTCGTAAAAACTTCAAAACAGGCTCATTTGAATGGAAATTCAAAAAGCTAGTGCCCTTTTTAATAGTCGAAAGTGATTGGAGGGCAACTAACCCCCCCCCCCACGCCCTTCTTTTCCCCAAACAATCCAATCAAAATTTTGAGATTGTCATTTTGTTCAGCGTAGTTGATTTCCAGATAGAAAATATGTTTTTTGAGGAGGACACTCCCCCACAACCTTCAGGGCAAGGGTTTTAAGTTATGCCCTGGGGGCATATAAGGTTTTTACAGAAGGTATTGTCTTAGAAACTTCAAAACAGACTCATTCGATTGGAAACTAAAGAGCTAGTGCCCTTTTTAATAGTCGGAAGTGATTGGAGTGCAACTAGACCCCCCCCCCCACGCCCATCATTTCCCCAAACACATCCAATCAAAATTTTGAGATAGCCATTTTGTTCAGCATAGTTGATTTCCAGATAGAAAATATGTTTTTGAGGAGGACACTCCCCCACAGCCTTCAGGGCAAGGGTTTTAAGTTATGCCCTGGGGGCATATAAGGTTTTTATAGAAGGCGTAGAAACTTCAAAGGGGGCTCATTAGATTGGAGATCGAGAGTTCTAGTGCCCTTTTAATATTCGAAAGTGATTGGAGGGCAACTGGCCCCCCCCCCACGCCCATCAATCCCCCAAACACATCCAATCAAAATTTTGAGATAGCCATTTTGTTCAGCATAGTTGATTTTCAGATAGAAAATATTTTTTGAGGAGGACACTCCCCTACAACCTTCAGGGCAAGGGTTTTTAAGTTATGCCCTGGGGGCATATAAGGTTTTTATAGAAGGCGTTGTCATAGAAACTTCAAAAAAGGCTCATTCGATTGGAAATTCAAAAAGCTAGTGCGCTTTTTAATAGTCAAAAGTGATTGGAGGGTAACTAACCCCCCCCACGCCCATCATTCCCCAAACAAATCCAATCAAAATTTTGAGATAGCGATTTTGTTCAGCGTAGTTGATTTTCAGATAGAAAATATGTCTTTAAGGAAGACACTCCCCCACAACCCTCAGGGCAAGGGTTTTAAGTTATGCCCTGGGGGCATATAAGGTTTTTATCGAAGGTGTTGTCGTAGAAACTTCAAAACAGGCTCATTCGATTGGAAATTGAAGGTTGAGGAGAACACTCCGCCACAACCCTCAGGGCAAGGGTTTTAAGTTATGCGCTGAGGGCATGTAAGGTTTTTATAGAAGGTATTGTCGTAGAAACTTCAGAACAGGCTCATTCGATTGGATATTAAAGGGCTAGTGCCCTTTTTAATTGTCAAAAGTGATTGGAGGGCAACTACCCCCCCACGCCCATCATTCCCCCAAACACATCCAATGAAAATTTTGAGATAGCCATTTTCTTCAGCGTAGTTGATTTTCAGATAGAAAATATATTTTTTGAGGAGTACAATCCCCCACAACCCTCAGAACATGAGTTTTAAGTTATGCCCTGGGGGCATATAAGTCAATCCCCCAAAACCCTCAGAACATGAGTTTTAAGTTATGCCCTGTGGGCATATAAGGTTTTTATAGAAGGCGTTGTCGTAAAAACTTCAAAAAAGGCTCATTCAATTGGAAATTCAAAGAGCTAGTGCGCTTTTTACTAGTCGAAAGTGATTTGAGGGCAACTAACCCCCCTCTCACGCCCACCTTTTCCCCAAACACATCCAATCAAAATTTTGAGACAGCCATTTTATTAAACGTAGTTTTAAGTTCTGGAAATTAGGTCTTTGAGGATGACAACTCCCCCACGGCCCTCCTGGCAAGGGTTTTAATTTAAGGATTCTCCGAATCCTTCCCATAATTTCTTATGGAAGGAAAATGAACTTTGAAAAATCAAGAGAATGTAACTGTGACAAGATAAACCATGACAAAACACTACTGAAATATTCCAACTCTTACATTTCAACGAACGAAATTAAAAATGAACTTTGAAAAATTAAGAGAATGTAACTGTGACAAGGTAAAGCACAACAAAACACTACTGAAATAATCCAACTCTTGCATTTCAATGAAAGAAATTCAATGGTAGAAATTTCAATGAAATATCTCTGTGTGTGTGTCGTCTCTGTGTGTGAGTCGTCTCTGTGTGTATGTGGTCTCTGTTTGTGGGTCGTCTATGTGTGTGTGTGTGTGTGTCGTCTCTGTGTATGTGTCGTCTTTGTTTGTGTGTCGTCTCTGTGTTTGTGTCGTCTCTGTGTGTGTTGTTTCTTTGTGTGTGTTGTCTCTCTTTGTGTCGTCTCTGTGTGGGTGTCGTCTCTGTGTTTAGTCGTCTCTCTGTGTGTGTCATCTCTGTGTGTCTGACGTCTCTAAGTCTGTGTCGTCTCTGTGTGTGTGTCGTCTCTTTGTGAGTGTCATTTCTATGCGTCTGTTGTCTCTATATGTCTGTCGTCTCTGTGTGTGTGTCGTCTCTCTGTGTTTGTCTTCTTTGTGCGTGTGTCGTCTCTGTGTGTGTGTTATCTCTGTGTCTGTGTTGTCTCTGTGTGTGTGTCGTTTCTATTTGTGTTTCAGCTCTGTGTTTGTGTCGATCTGTGTGTGTGTCGATCTGTGTGTGTGTCGTCTTTACGTGTGTGTCGTGTCTGTGTGTGTGTCGTCTCTGTTTGTGTGTCGTCTCTTTGCGAGTGTCGTCTCTATGTGTGTGTCGTCTCTGTGCGTGTGTCGTTTCTTTGTGTGTGTCGTCTCTGTGTTCGTGTCGTCTCTGTACGGGTGTCGACTCTCTGTGTGTGTCGTCTTTGTGTTTGTGTCGTCTCTGTGTGTGTGTCATCTCTCTGTTTGTGTCGTCTCTGTCTGTGTGTTGTGTCTGTGTGTGTGTCGTCTCTTTGTTTGTGTCGTCTCTCTCTGTGTGTCTTCTCTGTGCGTGTGTCGTCTCTATGTGTTTGTTATCTCTGTGTCTGTGTCGTCTCTGTGTGTGTGTCGTCTCCATGTGTGTTTCGTCTCAGTGTTTGTGTCAATCTGTGTGTGTGTTGATCTTTGTGTGTGCCGTCTTTATGTATGTGCCTTGTCTGTGTGTGTGTCATCTCTGTTTGTGTGTCGTCTCTTTGCGAGTGTCGTCTCTATGTGTGTGTCGTCTCTGTGCGTGTGTCGTTTCTATGTGTGTGTTGTCTCTGTGTTTGTGTCGTCTCGGTGTGTGTGTCGTCTCTGTGCGTGTGTCGTTTCTTTGTGTGTGTCGTCTCTGTGTTCGTGTCGTCTCTGTACGTGTGTCAGCTCTCTGTGTGTGTCGTCTTTGTGTTTGTGTCGTCTCTGTGTGTGTGTCATCTCTCTGTTTGTGTCGTCTCTGTCTGTGTGTTGTGTCTGTGTGTGTGTCGTCTCTCTGTTTGTGTCGTCTCTCTCTGTGTGTCTTCTCTGTGCGTGTGTCGTCTCTATGTGTTTGTTATCTCTGTGTCTGTGTCGTCTCTGTGTGTGTGTCGTCTCCATGTGTGTTTCGTCTCAGTGTTTGTGTCAATCTGTGTGTGTGTTGATCTTTGTGTGTGCCGTCTTTATGTATGTGCCTTGTCTGTGTGTGTGTCATCTCTGTTTGTGTGTCGTCTCTTTGCGAGTGTCGTCTCTATGTGTGTGTCGTCTCTGTGCGTGTGTCGTTTCTATGTGTGTGTTGTCTCTGTGTTTGTGTCGTCTCGGTGTGTGTGTCGTCTCTGTATGTTTGTCGTCATTGTGTTTTTGTCGTCTCTGTGTGTGTGTCATCTCTTTGTTTGTGTCGTCTCTGTCTGTGTGTTGTGTCTGTGTGTGTTGTGTCTGTGTGTGTGTGTTGTCTCTGTGGGTTTGTCGTCTATGTGCGTGTAACATCTCTATGTGTGTGTCATCTCTGTGTGTGTTTTGTCTTTGTGTCTGTTTCGTCTCTTTGTGTGTGTCGTCTCTATGTGTATGTTGTCTCTGTGTGTGTGTTGTCTCTGTGTGCGTGTCGTCTCTGTGTGTGTGTCATCTCTTTGTGTCTTTCGTCTCTGTGTGTGTGTCTTCTCTGTGTGTGTGTGTGTCGTCTCTCTGTGTGTGTCGTCTCTGTGTGTTTGTCGTCTCTCTGTCCGTGTGTCATCTCTATGTGTGTGTCGTCTTTGTGTGTGTGTCGTCTCTTTGTGTGTTTTGACTCTGTGTGTATGTCGTATTTGTGTTTTTGTCGTGTCTGTGTGTGTTTCGTCTCTGTGTTTGTGTCGTAACTGTGTTTGCGTTGTCTCTGTGTATGTGTCGTCTCTGTGTGTGTGTAGTGTCTGTGTTTGTTTCATCTCTATGTTTTTGTCGTCTGTGTGTGTGTGTCATCTGTGTGTGTGTGTCGTCTCTGTGTTTGTGTCGTCTCTGTGTGTGTGTCATCTCTGTGCGTTTGTCGTCTCTCTGTGTATGTCCTCTCTGTGTGTTAGTCGTCTCTGTGTTTTAGTAGTCTCTGTGTGTTTGTCGTCTCTGTGTTTGTCTCGTCTCTGTGTGTGTCGTCTCTGTGTCTGTGTCGTCTCTGTGTGTAGGTCGTCTGTGTGTGTGTGTCATCTCTCTGTGTGCGTCTTCTCTGTGTGTGTGTTATCTCTGTGTCTGTGTCGTTTCTGTATATGTGTTGCCTCTCTGTGTGTGTCGTCTCTACGTTTGTATCGATCTGTGTGTGTGTCGATCTGTGTTTGTTTCGTCTTTATGTGTTTGTCGTGTCTGTGTGTGTGTCGTCTCTATGTGTTTGTCGTCTCTGTGCTTGTTTCGTTTCTATGTGTGTGTCATCTCTGTGTTTGCGTCGTCTCTGTGTGTGCGTCGTCCCTGTGTGTGTGTTGTCTTTGTGTTTGTGTCGTCTCTGTGTGTGTGTCGTCTCTTAGTTTGTGTCATCCTTGTCTGTGTGTCGTATCTTTGTGTGTGTCGTCTGTTTGTGTGTGTCGTCTCTGTGTGTTTGTCGTCTCTGTGCGTTTGCCGTCTCTATGTGTGTCTGATCTCTGTGTATGTGTCGTCTTTGTGTATGTGTCGTCTGTTTTTGTGTTCCGTCTCTATGTGTATGTCGTCTGTGTGTGTGTGTCGTCTCTGTGTGCGTGTCGTCTCTCTGTGTTTGTCGTCTCTGCGTGTTTGTCGTCTCTGTGTGTCTGTATTCTCTTTGTGTGTGTCGTCTCTCTGTGTGTGTCGTCTCTGTGTGTGTGTCGTCTCTGTGTGTTTTTCGTCTCTCTGCTTGTGTGTCGTCTCTATGTGTGTGTCGTCTTAGTGTGTGTGTCGTCTCTTTGTATGGCTCGTCTCTGTCCGTGTTTCATCTCTATGTATGTGTCGTCTCTGTACATGTGTCGTCTCTATGTGTGTTTCGACTCTGTGTGTATGTCGTCTTTGTGTTTGTGTCGTGTCTGTGTGTGTTTCGTCTCTGTGATTGTGTCGGAACTGTGTTTTTGCTGTCTCTGTGTGTGTGTCGTCTCTATGTGTTAGTCGTCTCTGTGTGTGTGTCGTGTCTGTGTTTGTTTCGTCTCTATGTTTTTGTCGTCTCTGTGTGTGTGTCGTCTGTGTGTGTGTGTCGTATCTGTGTTTGTGTCGTCTCTGTGTGTGTGTCGTCTCTGTGCGTTTGTCGTCTCTGTGTTTATGTCCTCTCTGTGGGTTTGTCGTCTCTGTGTGTGTCTCGTCTTTGTGTCTGTGTCGTCTCTATGTGTATGTCGTCTCTGTGTTTGTTTTGTCTCTATGTTTTGTCGTCTCTGTGTGTGTTTCGTCTGTGTGTGTGTGTCGTCTCTGTGTTTGTGTCGTCTCTGTGTGTGTGTGTCGTCTCTGTGCGTTTGTCGTCTCTCTGTGTATGTCCTCTCTTTGTGTTAGTCGTTGTTAGTCGTCTCTGTGTTTTAGTTGTCTCTGTTTGTTTTTCGTCTCTGTGTGTGTCTCGTCTCTGTGTGTGTATCGTCTTAGTGTCTGTGTCGTCTCTGTGTGTATGTCGTCTCTGTGTGTTAGTCGGCTCTGTGTTTTTGTCGTCTCTGTGTGTGTGTCGTCTCTGTGTTTGTGTCGTCTCTGTGTTTGTGTCGTCTCTGTGTGTGTGTCGTTTCTGTGTTTGTATCGTCTCTATGTGTGTGTCGTCTCTGTGTGCGTGTCGTTTCTGTGTGTGTGTGTGTGTCATCTCTTTGTATGTATGGTCTCTCTGTGTGTGTCGTCTCTGTGTGTGTGTCGTCACAGTGTGTGTGTCATCTCTTTGTGTGTATGGTCTCTCTGAGTGTGTCGTCTTTGTGTGTGTGTCGTCTCTCTGTGTGTCTCGTCTCTGTGTGTGTGTCACTTCTATGTGTGTGTCGTCTCTGTGAGTTTGTGTCGTCTCTGTTTAGGTCTCGTCTCTGTATGTGTGTCGTCTGTGTGTCTCGTCTCTGTGTGTTTGTCGTGTGTCTGTGTTTGTTGTTTCTGTTTGTGTGTCGTCACTGTGTGTGTTTTGTCTCTATGTGTGTGTCGTCTCGCTGTGTGTGTCATCTCTGTGTGTGTGTCGTCTCTGTGTTTGTGTCGTCTCTATGTGTGTGTCGTCTCTGTGTTCGTGTCGTCTCTCTGTGTGTGTGTGTGTGTCATCTCTTTTTGTGTATGGCCTCTCTGTGTGTGTCGTCTCTGTGTGTGTGTCGTCTCTGTGTGTGTGTCGTCTCTGTGTTTGTGTCGTCTCTATGTGTGTGTCGTCTCGATGTGCGTGTCATCTCTGTGTGTGTTTGTGTCATCTCTTTGTGTGTATGGCCTCTCTGTGTGTATCGTCTCTGTGTGTGTCGTCTCTGTGTTTGTATCGTTTCTCTGTGTGTGTCGTCTGTATGTATGTGTCGTCTCTCTGTGTGGGTGTAGTCTCTGCGTGTGTGTCGTCTCCGTGCATGTGTCGTCTCTGTGCGTTTGTCGTCTCTGTGTGTATGTCCTCTCTGTGTGTTAGTCGTCTCTGTGTTTTTGTCGTCTCTGTGTGTGTCTCGTCTCTGTGTGTGGGTTGTCTCTGTGTCTGTGTCGTCTCTATGTGTATGTCGTCTCTGTGTTTGTTTCGTCTTTATGTTTCGTAGTCCCTGTGTGTATGTCGTCTCTCTGTGTGTGTCGTCTCTGTGCGTTTGTCGTCTCTGTGTGTATGTCCTCTCTTTGTGTTAGTCGTCTCTGTGTTTTAGTCGTCTCTGTGTGTTTTTCGTCTCTGTGTGTGTCTCGTCTCTGTGTGTGTATCGTCTCTGTTTCTGTGTCGTCTCTGTGTGTATGTCGTCTCTGTGTGTTAGTCGGCTCTTTGTTTGTGTCGTCTCTGTGTGTGTGTCGTCACTGTGTTTGTGTCGTCTCTGTGTTTGTGTCGTCTCTGTGTTTGTGTCGTCTCTGTGTGTGTCGTCTCCGTGTTTGTGTCGTCTCTATGTGTGTGTCGTCTCTGTGTGCGTGTCATTTCTGTGAGTATGTGTTTGTCATCTCTTTGTATGTATGGTCTCTTTGTGTGTGTCGTCTGTGTGTGTGTGTCGTCTCTGTATGTGTGTCATCTCTTTGTGTGTATGGTCTCTCTGTGTGTGTCGTCTTTGTGTGTGTGTCGTCTCTCTGTGTGTCTCGTCTCTGTGTGTGTGTCATCTCTGTGTCTGTGTCGTCTCTATGTGTATGTCGTCTCTGTGTGGTAGTCGGCTCTTTGTTTTGGTCGTCTCTGTGTTTGTGTCGTCTCTGTGTTTGTGTTGTCTGTGTGTGTGTGTGTCGTCTCTGTTTGTGTGTCGTCTCTCTTTATGTGTCGTCTCTGTGTGTGTGTGTCACTTCTATGTGTGTGTCGTCTCTGTGAGTTTGTATTGTCTCTGTGTAGGTCTCTTCTCTGTGTGTGTGTCGTGTGTGTGTGTGTCGTCTCTGTGTGTTTGTCGTGTGTGTTTGTGTGTTGTTTCTGTTTATATGTCGTCTCTGTGTGTGTTTCGTCTCTGTATTTGTGTCGTCTCTGTGTGTGTGTTGTCTCTGTATTTGTGTCGTCTCTGTGTGTGTGTCGTCTCTGTGTGCGTATCGTCTCTGTGTGTGTGTGTGTCATCTCTTTGTGTGTATGGCCTCTCTGTGCGTGTCGTCTCTGTGTGTGTCGTCTCTGTATTTGTATCGTTTCTCTATGTGTGTCGTCTGTGTGTATGTGTCGTCTCTCTGTGTGGGTGTCGTCTCTGCGTGTGTTTCGTCTCCGTGCATTTGTCGTCTCTGTGTGTGTGTCGTCTCTGTGTGTGTGTAGTCTCTGTGTTTGTTTCGTCTCTATGTGTGTGTCGTCTCTGTGTGTTTGTCGTCTCTGTGTGTCTGTCGTCTATGTGTTTGTGTCGTCTCTGTGTTTGTGTCATCTCTGTGTGTATGTTGTCTCTGTGTGTTTGTCGTCTCTGTGTGTTTTTGTGTTTCTCTATGTGTGTTAGTCGTCTCTGTGTGTTAGTCTTTTCTGTGTGTTGGTCGTCTCTATGTGTGTGTCGTGTCTATGTGTGTGTCGTCTCTATGTGTGTGTCCTCTCTGTGTATGTGTCGTCTCTTTGTGTGTGTCGTCTCTGTGCTTGCGTCGTCTCTATGTGTTTGTCGTCTCTGTGTGTATGTCGTTTCTGTGTGTGTGTCGTCTCTGTGTTTGTTTCGTCTCTATGTATGTGTCATCTCTGTGTGGGTGTCGTCTCTCTGTGTCTGTCGTCTTAGTGTTTGTGTCATCTCTGTGTGTGCGCCGTCTCTGTGTGTGTCTTCTCAGTGTGTTAGTCGTCTCTGTGTTTTATTCGTCTCTCTGTGTGTGTCGTCTCTATGTGTGTGTGTCGTCTCTGTGTGTTAGTCGTCTCTGTGCGTGTGTCATCTCTGTGCGTTTGTTGTC
The DNA here is from genome assembly GCA_027921565.1 of Artemia sinica. NCBI lineage: Eukaryota > Metazoa > Arthropoda > Branchiopoda > Anostraca > Artemiidae > Artemia > Artemia sinica. The sequence continues at coordinate 2,861,506 of JAPEVW010000032.1, read as the reverse complement.
TCTATATGTGTGTCGTTTCTGTGTGTGTCGTCTCTGTGTGTTTGTCGTCTCTGTGTGTGTGTCTTCTCTTTGTGTTTGTTGTATCTCTGTGTGTGTGTTGTCTATGTGTTTGTGTTGTCTCTATGTGTGTGTCGTCTCTGTGTGTAAGTTGTCTGTGTGTGTGTCGATCTATGAGTGTGTCGTCTCTATATGTGTGTCGTCTCTGTTTTTGTGTCGTCTGTGTGTGTGTGTCGTGTCTGTGTTTTGTCGTCTCTGTGTGTGTTTGTCGTCTATGTGTGTGTGTCGTCTCTATGTGTGTGTCGTCTCTGTGTATGTGTCGTCTCTGTGTGTGTGTCGTCTTTGTGTTTGTATCGTCTCTGTGTGTATGTTGTCTCTTTGTTTGTGTCATCTCTGTGTGTGTCGTCTCTGTGTGTCTGTCGTCTTTGTGTGTGTGTCGTCTCTGTGTGTTAGTCGTCCCTTTGTGCGTGTTGTCTTTGTGATTGTGTGTGTCGTCTCTATGTGTGTTACGTCTCTGTGTGTGTCGTCTCTGTGTGTTTGTCGTCTCTGTGCGTGTGCAGTCTCTATGTCTGTGTCATCTCTGTGTGTGTTTCGTCTCTGTGTGTTTGTCGCCTCTTTGTGTGTATCGTCTCTATGTGTGTCTCGTCTCTGTGTGTGTATCGTCTCTGCGTGTGTGTCGTCTCTGTGTATTTTTCGTCCCTATGTGTTTGTCATCTGTGTGTGTGTGTCATCTTTGTGTTTGTGTCGTGTCTGTGTTTGTTTCGTCTCTGTGTTGTATCGCAACTGCGTTTGTATTGTCTCTGTGTGTGTGTCGTCTCTATGTGTTAGTTTTCTCTGTGTGTTTGTCGTGTCTGTGTTTGTTTCGTCTCTATGATTTTGTCGTCTCTCTGTGTGTGTCGTCTCTGTGAGTGTGTCGTCTCTGTGTTTGTGTCATCTCTGTGTATGTGTCGTCGGTGTGTGGGTGTCGTCTCTTTGTGTTTATCCTCTCTATGTGTGTGTCTTCTCTGTGTGTATGTCCTCTCTGTATTAGTCATCTCTGTGTTTTAGTCGTTTCTCTGTGTGTGTCGTCTCTGTATGTGTGTCATCTCTGTGTGTGTGTGTGTCATCCCTGTGTATGTGTCGCCTCTGTATGTGTATCCTCTCTATGTGTGTGTCGTCTCTGTGTGTGTGTCCTCTCTGTGAGTGATTCGTCTCTGTGTGTGTTTGTCGTCTCTCTGTGTGTGTTGTTTCTGTGTGTGTGTTGTCTCTGAGTGTGTGTCGTCTCTGTGTGTGTGTCGTCTCTGTGTATGTGTCGCCTCTGTGTGTGTATCCTCTCTATGTGTGTGTCGTCTCTGTGTGTATGTCCTCTCTGTGTGTGTGTCGTCTCTGTATGTGTTTGTCGTCTCTCTGTGTGTGTTGTCTCTGTGTGTGTGTTGTCTCTATGTGTGTGTCGGTTCTGTGTGTGTGTCGTCTCTTTGTGTGTGTTGTCTCTGTCCGTTTGTCATCTCTATTTGTGTGTCGTCTCTGTACGTGTTTCGTCTCTAAGTGTTTTTCGTCTCTGTGTATATGTCGTCTTTGTGTTTGTGTCGTGTCTGTCTGTGTTTCGTCTCTGTGTTTGTGTCGTAACTGTGCTTGTGTTGTCTCTCTGTGTGTGTCGTCTCTATGTGTTAGTCGTCTCTGTGTGTAAGTCGTGTCTGTGTTTTTTTCGTCTTTATGTTTTTGTATTCTCTCTGTGTGTGTCGTCTTTGTGTGTGTGTCGTCTCTGTGTTTGTGTCGTCTGTGTGTGTGTGTCGTCTCTGTGTGTGTTTCGTCTCTGTGTGTATGTCCTCTCTGTGCCTTAGTCGTCTCTGTGTGTTTGTCGTCTCTTTGTGTTTGTCGTCTCTGTGTGTGTCTCGTCTCTCTGTGTGTGTCGTCTCTGTGTGTGGGTCGTCTCTATGTGTATTTCATCTCTGTGTGTTAGTCGGCTCTGGGTTTGTGTCGTCTCTGTGTGTGTGTCGTCTCTGTGTGTGTGTCGTCTCTCTGTGTGTGTCGTCTCTGTGTATTTGTCGCTTCTATGTGTTTGTTGTCTCTGTGAGTTTGTGTCGTCTCTGTGTAGGTCTCGTTTCTGTGTGTTTGTCGTCTGTGTGTGTCTCGTCTCTGTGTGTTTGTCGTCTGTGTGTGTGTGTTTGTTGTTTCTGTTTGTGTGTCGTCTCTGTGTGTGTTTCTTCTCTATGTGTGTGTCGTCTGTGTGTGTCTGTGTGTGTGTGTGTGTGTAATCTCTCTCTGTGTAAGCTCTCTCTGTGTGTGTCGTCTCTGTATGTGTGTCGTCTCTGTGTTTGTGTCTTCTCTATGTGTGTGTCGTCTCTGTGTGCGTGTTGTCCCTGTGTGTGTGTCATCTCTTTGTTTGTATGGTCTCTCTGTGTGTGTGTCGTCTCTGTGCATGTGTCGTCTCTGTGTATGTGTCGTCTCTGTGTTTGTGTCGTTTTTGTGTGTGTGTCGTCTCTGTGTATGTATCGTCTCTCTGTGTGTGTGTCGTCTCTGTGTATGTGTCGTCTCTTTGTGTGTGTCGTCTCTGTGCGTGTGTCGTCTCTATGTGTTTGTCGTCTCTGTGTTTCTGTCGTATCTGTTTTTGTGTCGTCTCTGTGTGTTTGTCGTCTCTATGTATTAGTCGTCTCTGTGTGTGTGTCGTCTCTGTGTTTCTTTCGTCTCTATGTGTGTGTCTTCTCTGTGTGGGTGTCGTCTCTCTGTGTCTGTTGTCTTTGTGTTTGTGTCGTCTCTGTGTGTGTGTGCCATCTCTCTGTGTGCGCCGTCTCTGTGTGTGTCTTCTCTGTGTGTTAGTCGTTTCTGTGTTTTATTCGTCTCTCCGTGTGTGTCGTCTCTGTTTGTGTGTCATCTCTATGTGTGAGTGTCGTCTCTGTGTGTTAGTCGTCTCTGTGCGTTTGTTGTCTCTATATGTGTGTCGTCTCTGTGTGTATCGTCTCTGTGTGTTTGTCGTCTCTGTGTGTGTGTGTCTTCTCTGTGTGTTTGTTTTCTCTGTGTGTGTGTGTTGTCTCTGTGTTTGTGTTGTCTCTATGCGTGTGTCCTCTCTGTGTGTGTGTCGTCTCTATGTGTTTGTTGTCTGTGTATGTGTCAATCTATGAGTGTGTCGTCTCTATGTGTGTGTCGTGTCTGTTTGTGTGTATCGTCTCTGTGTGTGTGTCGTCCCGTTTTTGTGTCGTCTGTGTGTGTTTTATCGTCTCTGTGTGTGTGTCGTCTCTATGTGTGTGTCGTCTCTGTGTATGTCTCGTCTCTGTGTGTGTCATCTTTGTGTTTGTATCGTCTCTGTGTGTATGTCGTCTCTTTGTTTGTGTCATCTCTGTGTGTGTATCGTCTCTGTGTGTCTGTCGTCTTTGTGAGTGTGTCGTCTCTGTGTGTTAGTCGTCCCTTTGCGCGTGTCGTATTTGTGTGTGTGTGTGTTTCGTCTCTATGTGTGTTACGTCTCTGTGTGTGTCGTCTCTGTGGGTTTGTCGTCTCTGTGCGTGTGGGTCATCTCTGTGTTTGTGTTTCTCTCTGTGTGTTTGTCGTCTCTGTGTGTGTCGTCTCTGTGTGGGTGTCGTCTCTGTGTGTGAGTGTTCTCTGTGTGTTTGTCATCTCTGTATGTTTGTCGTCTCTAAGTGTGTGTCGTCTCTGTGTATGTGTCGTCTCTGTGTATGTGTCGTCTCTGTGTGAGTGTCATCTCTGTGCGTTTTTCGTCTCTATATGTTTGTCGTCTCTGTGTGTGTATCTTCTCTGTGTGTGTGTGTCGTCTCTCTGTGTGTGTTTTCTCTCTGTGTGTGTCGTCTCTGTGTGTGTGTCGTCTCTGTGTGTTTGTCGTCTCTCTGTGTGTGTCGTCTCTATGTGTGTGTCGTCTTTGTGTGTGTGTCGTCTCTTTGTGTGTGTCGTCTCTGTCCGTGTGTCATCTCTATGTGTGTGTCGTCTCTGTACGTGTGTCGTATCTATGTGTGTTTTGACTCTGTGTGCATGTCGTATTTGTGTTTCTGTCGTGTCTGTGTGTGTTTCGTCTCTGCGTTTGTGTCGTAACTGTCTTTGCTTTGTCTCTGTGTATGTGTCGTCTCTCTGTGCGTTTATCTTTTCTGTGTGTATGTACTCTCTGTGTGTTAGTCGTCTCTGTGTTTCAGTCGTCTCTGTGTGTTTGTCGTCTCTTTATTTGTCTCGTCTCTGTGTGTGTCGTCTCTGTTTCTGTGTCGTCTCTGTGTGTAGGTCGTCTCTGTGTGTGTGTCGTCTCTCTGTGTGTGTCGTCTCTGTGCGTGTGTCATCTCTCTGTGTGTGTGATCTCTGTGTATGTATCGTCTTTGTGTATGTGTTGTCTCTTTGTGTGTGCTGTCTCTACGTGAATGTCGTCTCTGTGTGTGTGTCGTCTCTGTGTGAGTGTCGTCTCTCTGTGTTTGTCGTCTCAGCGTGTCTGTCGTCTCTGTGTGTCTGTCTTCTCTGAGTGTGTGCCGTCTCTCTGTGTGTGTAGTCTCTCTGTGTGTGTCGTCTCTTTGTGTTTGTCGTCTCTCTGTGTGTGTCGTCTCTGTGTGTCTGTCGTCTTTGTGTGTGTGTCGTCTCTGTGTGTTAGTCGTCCCTTTGCCGTATCGTATTTGTGTGTGTGTGTTTCGTCTCTATGTGTGTTACGTCTCTGTGTGTGTCGTCTCTGTGGGTTTGTCGTCTCTGTGCGTGTGGATCATCTCTGTGTTTGTGTTTCTCTCTGTGTGTTTGTCGTCTCTGTGTGCGTCGTCTCTGTGTGGGTGTCGTCTCTGTGTGTGAGTCATCTCTGTGTGTTTGTCATCTCTGTGTGTTTGTCGTCTCTAAGTGTGTGTCGTCTCTGTGCATGTGTCGTCTCTGTGTGTGTGTCGTCTCTGTGGAGTGTCATCTCTGTGCGTTTGTCGTCTCTATATGTTTGTCGTCTTTGTGTGTGTGTCATCTCTTTGTGTGTGTCGTCTGTTTGTGTGTGTCTTCTCTGTGTGTTTGTCGTCTCTGTGCGTGTGCCATCTCTATGTGTGTCTGATCTCTGTGTATGTATCGTCTTTGTGTATGTGTTGTCTCTTTTTGTGTGCCGTCTCTATGTGAATGTTGTCTCTGTGTGTGTGTCGTCTCTGTGTGAGTGTCGTCTCTCTGTGTTTGTCGTCTCAGCGTGTCTCTCGTCTCTGTGTGTCTGTCTTCTCTGTGTGTGTGTAGTCTCTCTGTGTGTGTCGTCTCTTTGTGTTTGTCGTCTCTCTGTGTGTGTCGTCTCTGTGTGTCTGTCGTCTTTGTGTGTGTGTCGTCTCTGTGTATTAGTCGTCGCTTTGCCCGTGTCGTATTGTGTGTGCGTGTTTCGTCTCTATGTGTGTTACGTCTCTGTGTGTGTCGTCTCTGTGGGTTTGTCGTCTCTGTGCGTGTGGATCATCTCTGTGTTTGTGTTTCTCTCTGTGTGTTTGTCGTCTCTGTGTGTGTCGTCTCTGTGTGGGTGTCGTCTCTGTGTGTGAGTCATCTCTGTGTGTTTGTCATCTCTGTGTGTTTGTCGTCTCTAAGTGTGTGTCGTCTCTGTGTATGTGTCGTCTCTGTGTGTGTGTCGTCTCTGTGTGAGTGTCATCTCTGTGCGTTTGTCGTCTCTATATGTTTGTCGTCTTTGTGTGTGTGTCATCTCTGTGTGTGTGTGTCGTCTCTGTGTGTCTATCTTCTCTGTGTGTGTGTGTCGTCTCTCTGTGTGTGTTGTCTCTCTGTGTGTGTCGTCTCTGTGTGTGTGTCGTCTCTGTGTGTTTGTCGTCTCTCTGTGTGTGTCGTCTCTATGTGTGTGTCGTCTTTGTGTGTGTGTCGTCTCTTTGTGTGTGTCGTATCTGTCCGTGTGTCATCTCTATGTGTGTGTCGTCTCTGTACGTGTGTCGTATCTATGTGTGTTTTGACTCTGTGTGTATGTCGTATTTGTGTTTCTGTCGTGTCTGTGTGTGTTTCGTCTCTGTGTTTGTGTCGTAACTGTGTTTGCTTTGTCTCTGTTCTATGTGTCGTCTCTCTGTGCGTTTATCGTCTCTGTGTGTATGTCCTCTCTGTGTGTTAGTCGTCTCTGTGTGTTTGTCGTCTCTGTGTTTGTCTAGTCTCTGTGTGTGTCGTCTCTGTGTGTGTGTCGTCTCTGTGTGTATGTCGTCTCTGTGTGTGTGTCGTCTCTCTGTGTGTGTCGTCTCTGTGTGTGTGTCGTCTCTGTGTGTGTGTTATCTCTGTGTCTGTGTCGTCTCTCTGTGTGTGTCGTCTCTATGTGTGTGTCGTCTCTGTGTTTGTATCGGTCTGTGTGTGTGTCGATCTGTGTTTGTGTCGTCTTTATGTGTTTGTCGTGTCTGTGTGTGTGTCGTCTCTATGTGTTTGTCGTTTCTGTGTTTGTTTAGTTTCTATGTGTGTGTCGTCTCTGTGTTTGAGGTCGTCTCTGTGTGTGCGTCGTCTCTGTGTGTGTGTTGCCTTTGTGTTTGTGTCGTGTCTGCGTGTGTGTCGTCTGTGTGTGTGTGTTGTCTTTGTGAGTTTGTCGTCTCTTTGTGTGTGTCGTCTGTTTGTGTGTGTCGGCTCTGTGTGTTTGTCGTCTCTGTGCGTGTGCCGTCTCTATGTGTGTGTGATCTCTGTGTATGTATCGTCTTTGTGTATGTGTTGTCTCTTTGTGTGTGCCGTCTCTATGTGAATATCGTCTCTGTGTGTGTGTTGTCTCTGTGTGAGTGTCGTCTCTCTGTGTTTGTCGTCTCAGCGTGTCTGTCGTCTCTGTGTGTCTGTCTTCTCTGTGTGTGTGCCGTCTCTCTGTGTGTGTAGTCTCTCTGTGTGTGTCGTCTCTTTGTGTTTGTCGTCTCTCTGTGTGTGTCGTTTTTATGTGTATGTCGTCTTAGTGTGTGTGTCGTCTCTTTGTGTGTGTCGTCTCTGTCCGTGTGTCGTCTCTATGTGCGTTTCGACTCTGTGTGTATGTCGTCTTTGTGTTTGTGTCTTGTCTGTGTGTGTTTCGTCTCTGTGATTTTTTCAAACTGTGTTTTGCTGTCTCTGTGTGTGTGTCGTCTCTATGTGTTAGTCGTCTCTGTGTGTGTGCCGTGTCTGTGTTTGTTTCGTCTCTATGTTTTTGTCGTCTCTGTGTTTTTGTCGTCTGTGTGTGTGTGTCGTCTCTGTGTTTGTGTCTTCTCTCTGTGTTTGTCGTCTCTGTGCGTTTGTCGTCTCTGTGTGTATGTCCTTTCTGTGTGTTAGTCGTCTCTGTGTGTTTGTCGTCTCTTTGTGTGTCTCGTCTCTCTGTGTGTGTCGTCTCTGTGTCTGTTTCGTCTCTATGTTTATGTCGTCTCTGTGTTTGTTTCGTCTCTATGTTTTGTCATCTCTGTGTTTGTGTCGTCTGTGTGTGTGTGTGTCGTCTCTGTGTTTGTGTCGTCTCTGTGCGTCTGTCGTCTCTGTGTGTCTGCCCTCTCTTTGTGTTAGTCGTCTCCGTGTTTTAATCGTCTCTGTGTGTTTTCCGTCTCTGTGTGTGTCTCGTGTCTGTGTGTGTATCGTCTCTATGTCTCTGTCGTCTCTAAGTTTATGTCGTCTCTGTGTGTTAGTCGGCTCTGTGTTTTTGTCGGGTCTGTGTGTGTGTCGTCTCTGTGTGTGTGTCGTCTCTGTGTCTGTGTCGTCTCTTTGTGTGTGTCGTCTCTGTGTTTGTGTCGTCTCTATGTGTGTGTCGTCTCTGTGTACGTGTCGTTTCTGTGTTTGTGTGTCATCTTTTTGTTTGTAGGTCTCTCTGTGTGTGTCGTCTCTGTGTGTGTGTAGTCTCTGTGTGTGTGTCATCTCTTTGTGTGTATGGTCTCTCTGTGTGTGTCGTCTTTGTGTGTGTGTCGTCTCTCTGTGTGTCTCGTCTCTGTGTGTGTGTCGTCTCTGTGTCTGTGTCGTCTCTATGTGTATATCGTCTCTGTGTGGTAGTCGGCTCTTTGTTTTGTCGTCTCTGTGTGTGTGTCGTCTCTGTGTTTGTGTCGTCTCTTTGTGTGTGTCGTCTCTGTTTGTGTGTCGTCTCTCTGTGTGTGTCGTCTCTGTGTGTGTGTCACTTCTATGTGTGTGTCTTCTCTGTGAGTTTGTGTCGTCTCTGTGTAGGTCTCGTCTCTGTGTGTGTGTCGTCTGTGTGTATGTCGTCTCTGTGTGTTTGTCGTCTGTGTGTGTGTGTGTTGTTTCTGTTTGTGTGTCGTCTCTGTGTGTGTTTCGTCTCTATGTGTGTGTCGTCTCTCTGCGTATATCATCTCTGTGTGTGTGTCTGGTCTCTCTGTGTTTGTCGTCTCTGTGTTTGTGTCGTCTCTGTGTTTGTGTCGTCTCTATGTGTGTGTCGTCTCTGTGTGCGTGTCGTCTCTGTATGTGCATGTCATCTCTTTGTGTGTATGGCCTCTGTGTGTGTGTCGTCTCTGTGTGTGTCGTCTCTGTGTTTGTATCGTTTCTCTATGTGTGTCATCTGTGTGTATGTGTCGTCTCTCTGTGTGGGTATCGTCTCTGCGTGTGTGTCATCTCCGTGCATATGTCGTCTCTGTGTGTGTGTCGTCTCTGTGTATGTGTCGTCTGTGTGTGTGTGTAGTCTCTGTGTTTGTTTCGTCTCTATGTGTGTGTCGTCTCTGTGTGTCTGTCGTCTCTGTGTGTCTGTCATCTATGTGTTTGTGTCGTCTCTGTGTTTGTGTCATCTCTGTGTGTATGTTGTCTCTGTGTGCTTGTCGTCTCTGTGTGTGTGTGTTTCTCTATGTGTGTTAGTCTTTCTGTGTGTTGGTCGTCTCTATGTGTGTGTCGTCTCTATGTGTGTGTCGTCTCTATGTGTGTGTCGTCTCTATGTGTGTGTCGTCTCTGTGTGTCTGTCATCTATGTGTTTGTGTCGTCTCTTTGTGTGTGTCGTCTCTGTGTGTGTGTCGTCTCTGTGTGCTTGTCGTCTCTGTGTGTATGTCGTTTCAGTGTGTGTGTCGTCTCTTTGTGTGTGTCGTCTCTGTGTTTTTGTCATGTCTGTTTTTGTGTCGTCCCTGTGTGTGTGTCGTCTCTATGTATTAGTCGTCTCTGTGTGTGTGTGTCGTCTCTGTGTTTGTTTCGTCTCTATGTGTGTGTCATCTCTGTGTGGATGTCGTCTCTCTGTGTCTGTCGTCTTTGTGTTTGTGTCATCTCTGTGTGTGTGCCGTCTCTCTGTGTGCGCCGTGTCTGTGTGTGTCTTCTCTGTGTGTTAGTCGTCTCTGTGTTTTATTCGTCTCTCTGTGTGTGTCGTCTCTATGTGTGTGTGTCGTCTCTGTGTGTTAGTCATCTCTGTGCGTGTGTCATCTCTGTGCGTTTGTTGTCTCTATATGTGTGTCGTCTCTGTGCGTGTGTCGTCTCTGTGTGCTTGTCGTCTCTGTGTGTTTGTCTTCTCTGTGTGTCTGTTGTCTCTCTGTGTGTGTGCTGTTTATGTGTTTGTGTTGTCTCTATGCGTGTGTCGTCTCTGTGTGTCTGTTGTCTCTATGTGTTTGTTTTCTGCGTTTGTGTCTATCTATGAGTGTGTCGTCTCTATGTGTGTTATGTCTGTTTGTGTTTATCGTCTCTGTGTGTGTGTCGTCTCTGTTTTTCTGTTGTCTGTGTGTTTTTGTCGTCTATGTGTGTGTGTCGTCTCTATGTTTGTGTCGTCTCAGTGTATGTGTTGTCTCTGTGTGTGTGTCGTCTTTGTGTTTGTATCGTCTCTGTGTGTATGTCGTCTCTTTCTTTTTTTCACCTCTGTGTGCGTGTCGTCTCTGTGTGTCTGTTGTCTTTGTGTGTGTGTCGTCTCTGTGTGTTAGTCGTCCCTTTGCGCGTTTCGTCTTTGTTTTTGTGTGTGTGTGTGTCGTCTCTATGTGTGTTACGTCTCTGTGTGTGTCGTCTCTGTGCGTTTGTCGTCTCTGTGCGTGTGCAGTCTCTATGTCTGTGTCATCTCTGTGTGTGTTTTGTCTCTGTGTGTGTGTCGTCTCTGTGTGTGAATCGTCTCTATGTGTGTGTCGTCTCTGTGTGTGTGTCGTCTCTGCGTGTGTTTCGTCTCTGTGTTAGTGTCGTCTCTGTGTGTGTTTCATCTCTGTGCGTTTATCGTCTCTGTGTGTATGTCCTCTCTGTGTGTTAGTCGTCTCTGTGTTTCAGTCGTCTCTGTGTGTTTGTCGTCTCTGTGTTTGTCTCGTCTCTGTGTGTGTCGCCTCTGTGTCTGTGTCGTCTCTGTGTGTAGGTCGTCTCTGTGTGTCTGTCATCTCTCTGTGTGTGTCTTCTCTGTAAGTTATTCGTCTCTGTGTGTGTGTTATCTCTGTGTCTGTGTCGTCTCTCTGTGTGTGTTGTCTCTATGTGTTTGTCGTCTCTGTGTTTCTATCGATCTGTGTGTGTGTCGATCTGTGTTTGTGTTGTCTTTATGTGTTTGTCGTGTCTGTGTGTGTGTCGTCTCTATGTGTTTGTCGTTTCTGTGTTTGTTTAGTTTCTATGTGTGTGTCGTCTCTGTGTTTGAGGTCGTCTCTGTGTGTGCGTCGTCTCTGTGTGTGTGTTGCCTTTGTGTTTGTGTCGTCTCTGCGTGTGTCGTCTGTGTGTGTGTTGTCTTTGTGAGTTTGTCGTCTCTTTGTGTTTGTCGTCTGTTTGTGTGTGTCGTCTCTGTGTGTTTGTCGTCTCTTTGCGTGTGCCGTCTCAATGTGTATGTGATCTCTGGGTATGTATCGTCTTTGTGTATATGTTGTCTCTTTGTGTGTGCCGTCTCTATGTGATGTCGTCTCTGTGTGTGTGTCGTCTCTGTGTGAGTGTCGTCTCTCTGTGTTTGTCGTCTCAGCGTGTCTGTCATCCTGTGTGTCTGTCTTCACTGTGTGTGTGCCATCTCTCTGAGTGTGTAGTCGTCTCTGTGTGTGTCGTCTCTTTGTGTTTGTCGTCTCTCTGTTTGTGTCGTTTCTATGTGTATGTCGTCTTAGTGTGTGTGTCGTCTCTTTGTGTGTGTCGTCTCTATGTGTGTTTCGACTCTGTGTGTATGTCGTCTTTGTGTTTGTGTCTTGTCTGTGTGTGTTTCGTCTCTGTGATTTTGTCAGAACTGTGTTTTTGCTGTCTCTGTGTGTGTGTCGTCTCTATGTGTTAGTCGTCTCTGTGTGTGTGCCGTGTCTGTGTTTGTTTCGTCTCTATGTTTTTGTTTTCTCTGTTTGTTTGTCGTCTGTGTGTGTATGTTGTCTCTGTGTTTGTGTCGTCTCTCTGTGTGTGTCGTCTCTGTGCGTTTGTCGTCTCTGTGTGTATGTCCTTTCTGTGTGATAGTCGTCTCTGTGTGTTTGTCGTCTCTGTGTGTGTCTGTCTCTGTGTGTGTGTCTTCTCTGTGTTTGCGTCATCTCTATGTTTATGTCGTCTCTGTGTTTGTTTCGACTCTATGTTTTGTCATCTCTGTGTATGTGTCGTCTGTGTGTGTGTGTCGTCTCTGTGTTTGTGTCGTCTCTGTGTTTGTGTCGTCTCTGTGCGTCTGTCGTCTCTGTGTGTATGCCCTCTCTTTGTGTTAGTCGTCTCCGTGTTTTAGTCGTCTCTGTGTGTTTTCCGTCTCTGTGTGTTTTCCGTCTCTGTGTGTGTCTCGTCTCTGTGTGTGTATCGTCTCTATGTCTCTGTCGTCTCTATGAGTATGTCGTCTCTATGTGTTAGTCGGCTCTGTGTTTTTGTCGGGTCTGTGTGTGTGTCGTCTCTGTGTTTGTGTCGTCTCTGTGTTTGTGTCATCTCTGTGTGTGTGTCGTCTCTGTGTTTGTGTCGTCTCTATGTGTGTGTCGTCTCTGTGTACGTGTCGTTTCTGTGTTTGTTTGTCATCTTTTTGTATGTATGGTCTCTCTGTGTGTGTCGTCTCTGTGTGTGTGTCGTCTCTGTGTGTGTGTCATCTCTTTGTGTGTATGGTCTCTCTGTGTGTGTCGTCTTTGTGTGTGTGTCGTCTCTCTGTGTGTCTCGTCTCTGTGTGTGTGTCGTCTCTGTGTTTGTGTCGTCTCTATGTGTATATCGTCTCTGTGTGGTAGTCGGCTCTTTGTTTTTGTCATCTCTGTGTGTGTGTCGTCTCTGTGTTTGTGTCGTCTCTATGTGTGTATCGTCTCTGTTTGTGTGTCGTCTCTCTGTGTGTGTCGTCTCTGTGTGTGTGTCACTTCTATGTGTGCGTCGTCTTGTGTGTGTTTCGTCTCTATGTGTGTGTCGTCTCTCTGTGTGTGTCATCTCTGTGTGTGTCTGGTCTCTCTGTGTTTGTCGTCTGTGTGTTTGTGTCGTCTCTATGTTTGTGTCGTCTCTATGTGTGTGTCGTCTCTGTGTGCGTGTCGTCTCTGTATGTGTATGTCATCTCTTTGTGTGTATGGCCTCTCTGTGTGAGTCGTCTCTGTGTGTGTCGTCTCTGTGTTTGTATCGTTTCTCTGTGTGTGTCGTCTGTGTGTATGTGTCGTCTCTCTGTGTGGGTAACGTCTCTGCGTGTGTGTCGTCTCCGTGCATGTGTCGTCTCTGTGTGTGTGTCGTCTGTGTGTGTGTGTCGTCTGTGTGTGTGTGTGTAGTCTCTGTGTTTGTTTCGTCTCTATCTGTGTGTTTCGTCTCTGCGTGTGTGTCGTCTCTGTGTGTCTGTAGTCTATGTTTTTGTGTCGTCTCTGTGTTTGTGTCATCTCTGTGTGTATGTTGTCTCTGTGTGTTTGTCGTCTCTGTGTGTGTGTGTGTGTTTCTCTATGTGTGTTAGTATTTTCTGTGTGTTGGTCGTCTCTATGTGTGTGTCGTCTCTGTGTTGTGTCGTCTCTATGTGTGTGTCGTCTCTATGTGTGTGTAATCTCTGTGTATGTGTCGTCTCTTTGTGTGTGTCGTCTCTGTGCGTGTGTCGTCTCTATGTGTTTGTCGTCTCTGTGTGTATGTCGTTTCTGTGTGTGTGTCGTCTCTTTGTGTGTGTCGTGTCTGTTTTTGTGTCGTCTCTGTGTGTTTGTCGTGTCTAGGTATTATTCGTCTCTGTGTGTGTGTCGTCTCTGTGTTTGTTTCGTCTCTATGTGTGTGTCATCCTTGTGTGGGTGTCGTCTCTCTGTGTCTGTCGTCTTTGTGTTTGTCTCGTCTCTATGTGTGTGCCGTCTCTCTGTGTGTGCCGTGTCTGTGTGTGTCTTCTCTGTGTGTTGGTCGTCTCTGTGTTTTATTCGTCTCTCTGTGTGTGTCGTCTCTATGTGTGTGTGTCGTCTCTGTGTGTTAGTCATCTCTGTGCGTGTGTCATCTCTGTGCGTTTGTTGTCTCTATATGTGTGTCGTCTCTGTGTGTGTCGTCTCTGTGTGTTTGTCGTCTCTGTGTGTGTGTCTTCTCTGTGTGTCTGTTGTCTCTCTGTGTGTGTGTTGTCTATGTGTTTGTGTTGTCTCTATGCGTGAGTCGTCTCTTAGTGTCTGTCGTCTCTATGTGTTTGTTTTCAGCGTGTGTGTCTATCTATGAGTGTGTTGTCTCTATGTGTGTGTCGTGTCTGTTTGTGTTTATCGTCTCTGTGTGTGTGTCGTCTCTGTTTTTGTGTTGTCTGTGTGTGTTTGTCGTCTATGTGTGTGTGTCTTCTCTGCGTGTGTGTCGTCTCTGTGTATGTGTCGTCTCTGTGTGTGTGTCGTCTTTGTGTTTGTATCGTCTCTGTGTGTATGTCGTCTCTATGTTTGTGTCACCTCTGTGTGCGTGTCGTCTCTGTGTGTCTGTTGTCTTTGTGTGTGTGTCGTCTCTGTGTGTTAGTCGTCCTTTGCGCGTTTCGTCTTTGTTTTTTTGTGTGTGTGTGTCGTCTCTATGTGTGTTACGTCTCTGTATGTGTCGTCTCTGTGCGTCTGTCGTCTCTGTGCGTGTGCAGTCTCTATGTCTGTGTCATCTCTGTGTGTGTTTTGTCTCTGTGTGTGTGTCGTCTCTTTGTGTGAATCGTCTCTATGTGTGTGTCGTCTCTGTGTGTGCCGTCTCTGCGTGTGTGTTGTCTCTGTGTTTGTGTCGTCTCTGTGTGTGTTTCATCTTTGTGCGTTTATCGTCTCTGTGTGTATGTCCTCTCTGTGTGTTAGTCGTCTCTGTGTTTCAGTCGTCTCTGTGTGTTTGTCGTCTCTGTGTTTGTCTCGTCTCTGTGTGTGTCGTCTCTGTGTCTGTGTCATCTCTGTGTGTAGGTCGTCTCTGTGTGTGTGTCGTCTCTGTGTGTGTGTCTTCTCTGTGCGTGTGTCGTCTGTGTGTGTGTGTTATCTCTGTGTCTGTGTCGTCTCTCTGTGTGTGTCGTCTCTATGTGTGTGTCGTCTCTGTGTTTGTATCGATCTGTGTGTGTGTCGATCTGTGTTTGTGTCGTCTTTATGTGTTTGTCGTGTCTGTGTGTGTGTCGTCTCTATGTGTTTGTCGTTTCTGTGTTTGTTTAGTTTCTATGTGTGTGTCGTCTCTGTGTTTGAGGTCGTCTCTGTGTGTGCGTCGTCTCTGTGTGTGTGTTGCCTTTGTGTTTGTGTCGTCTCTGCGTGTGTCGTCTGTGTGTGTGTTGTCTTTGTGAGTTTGTCGTCTCTTTGTGTGTGTCGTCTGTTTGTGTGTGTCGTCTCTGTCTGTTTGTCGTCTCTGTGCGTGTGCCGTCTCTATGTGTATGTGATCTCTGGGTATGTATCGTCTTTGTGTATGTGTTGTCTCTTTGTGTGTGCCGTCTCTATGTGAATGTCATCTCTGTGTGTGTGTCGTCTCTGTGTGAGTGTCGTCTCTCTGTGTTTGTCGTCTCAGCGTGTCTGTCGTCTCTGTGTGTCTGTCTTCACTGTGTGTGTGCGGTCTCTCTGAGTGTGTAGTCTCTCTGTGTGTGTCGTCTCTTTGTGTTTGTCGTCTCTCTGTTTGTGTCGTTTCTATGTGTATGTCGTCTTAGTGTGTGTGTCGTCTCTTTGTGTGTGTCGTCTCTGTCCGTGTGTCGTCTCTATGTGTGTTTCGACTCTGTGTGTATGTCGTCTTTGTGTTTGTGTCTTGTCTGTGTGTGTTTCGTCTCTGTGATTTTGTCAGAACTGTGTTTTTGCTGTCTCTGTGTGTGTGTCGTCTCTATGTGTTAGTCGTCTCTATGTGTGTGCCGTGTCTGTGTTTGTTTCGTCTCTATATTTTTGTTTTCTCTGTGTGTTTGTCGTCTGTGTGTGTGTGTCGTCTCTGTGTTTGTGTCGTCTCTCTGTGTGTGTCGTCTCTGTGCGTTTGTCGTCTCAGTGTGTATGTCCTTTCTGTGTGTTAGTCGTCTCTGTGTGTTTGTCGTCTCTGTGTGTGTCTCGTCTCTGTGTGTGCGTCTTCTCTGTGTTTGTGTCATCTCTATGTTTATGTCGTCTCTGTGTTTGTTTCGACTCTATGTTTTGTCATCTCTGTGTTTGTGTCGTCTGTGTGTGTGTTTGTCGTCTCTGTGTTTGTGTCGTCTCTGGGTTTGTGTCGTCTCTGTGCGTCTGTCGTCTCTGTGTGTATGCCCTCTCTTTGTGTTAGTCGTTTCCGTGTTTTAGTCGTCTCTGTGTGTTTTCCGTCTCTGTGTGTTTTCCGTCTCTGTGTGTGTCTCGTCTCTGTGTGTGTATCGTCTCTAAGTCTCTGTCGTCTCTATGAGTATGTCGTCTTTGTGTGTTAGTCGGCTCTGTGTTTTTGTCGGGTCCGTGTGTGTGTCGTCTCTGTGTTTGTGTCGTCTCTGTGTGTGTGTCGTCTCTGTGTTTGTGTCGTCTCTATGTGTGTGTCGTCTCTGTTTACGTGTCGTTTCTGTGTTTGTTGTCATCTTTTCGTATGTATGGTCTCTCTATGTGTGTCGTATCTGTGTGTGTGTCGCCTCTGTGTGTGTGTCATCTCTTTGTGTGTATGGTCTCTCTGTGTGTGTCGTCTTTGTGTGTGTGTCGTCTCTGTGTCTGTGTCGTCTCTATGTGTATATCGTCTCTGTGTGGTAGTCGGCTCTTTGTTTTTGTCATCTCTGTGTGTGTGTCGTCTCTGTGTTTGTGTCGTCTCTGTGTGTGTATCGTCTCTGTTTGTGTGTCGTCTCTCTTTGTGTGTCGTCTCTGTGTGTGTGTCACTTCTATGTGTGTGTCGTCTCTGTGTGTGTTTCGTCTCTATGTGTGTGTCGTCTCTCTGTGTGTGTCATCTCTGTGTGTGTCTGGTCTCTCTGTGTTTGTCGTCTGTGTGTTTGTGTCGTCTCTATGCTTGTGTCGTCTCTATGTGTGTGTCGTCTCTGTGTGCGTGTCGTTTCTGTATGTGTATGTCATCTCTTTGTGTGTATGGCCTCTCTGTGTGAGTCGTCTCTGTGTGTGTCGTCTCTGTATTTGTATCGTTTCTCTGTGTGTGTCGTCTGTGTGTATGTGTCGTCTCTCTGTGTGGGTAACGTCTCTGCGTGTGTGTCGTCTCCGTGCATGTGTCGTCTCTGTGTGTTTGTCGTCTCTGTGTGTGTGTCGTCTGTGTGTGTGTGTGTAGTCTCTGTGTTTGTTTCGTCTCTATGTGTGTGTCGTCTCTGTGTGTGTGTCGTCTCTGTGTGTCTGTCGTCTATGTGTTTGTGTCGTCTCTGTGTTTGTGTCATCTCTGTGTGTATGTTGTCTCTGTGTGTTTGTCGTCTCTGTGTGTGTGTGTTTCTCTATGTGTGTTAGTATTTTCTGTGTGTTGGTCGTCTCTATGTGTGTGTTGTCTCTGTGTGTGTGTCGTCTCTATGTGTGTGTCGTCTCTATGTGTGTGTCATCTATGTGTATGTGTCGTCTCTTTGTGTGTGTCGTCTCTGTGCGTGTGTCGTCTCTATGTGTTTATCGTCTCTGTGTGTGTGTCGTCTCTGTTTTTGTGTTGTCTGTGTGTGTGTCGTCTCTGTGTGTGTTGTCGTCTATGTGTGTGTTTCGTCTCTATGTGTGTGTCGTCTCTGTGTATGTGTCGTCTCTGTGTGTGTGTCGTCTTTGTGTTTGTATCGTCTCTGTGTGTATGTCGTCTCTTTGTTTGTGTCATCTCTGTGTGCGTGTCGTCTCTGTGTGTCTGTTGTCTATGTGTGTGTGTGTCGTCTCTGTGTGTTAGTCGTCGCTTTGCGCGTTTCGTCTTTGTGTGTGTGTGTGTGTGTCGTCTCTATGTGTGTTACGTCTCTGTGTGTGTCGTCTCTGTGTATTTGTCGTCTCTGTGCGTGTGCAGTCTCTATGTCTGTGTCATCTCTGTGTGTGTTTTGTGTCTGTATGTGTGTCGTCTCTTTGTGTGAATCGTCTCTATGTGTGTGTCGTCTCTGTGTGTGTGTCGTCTCTGCGTGTGTGTCGTCTCTGTGTGTTTGTCGTCCCTATGTGTTTGTCATTTCTGTGTGTGTGTCATCTTTGTGTTTGTGTCGTGTCTGTGTGTGCTTCGTCTCTGTGTTTGTGTCACAACTGTGTTTGTATTGTCTCTGTGTGTGTGTCGTCTCTATGTGTTAGTTGTCTCTGTGTGTTTGTTGTGTCTGTGTTTGTTTCGTCTCTATGATTTTGTCGTCTCTTTGTGTGTATCCTCTCTATGTTTGTGTCGTCTCTGTATGTGTGTCATCTCTGTGTGTGTGTCGTCTCTCTGTGTGTGTGTCGTCCCTGTGTATGTGTCGCCTCTGTGTGTGTATCCTCTCTATGTGTGTGTCTTCTCTTTGTGTATGTCCTCTCTGTGTGTGGGTCGTCTCTCTGTGTGTTTGTCATCTCTCAGTGTGTGTTGTCTCTGTGTGTGTGTTGTCTCTGTGTGTTTGTCGTCTCTGTGTGTGTGTCGTCTCTGTGTGTTTGTCGTCTCTGTGTTTGTCATCTCTGTGCGTGTGTCGTCTCTGTTTGTGTGTTATCTCTGTGTGTGTGTTGTCTCTCTGTGTGTGTTGCCTCTGTGTTTGTGTCGTCTCTGTGTGTGTGTCGTCTTTGTGTGTTTGCCGTCTCTTTGTGTATGTCGTCTCTGTTGGTGGGTCGTCTCTGTGTGTGTGTCGTCTCTGTGTATGTGTTGTCTCTGTGTGTGTGTGTCATTTCTGTGTTTGTGTCGTCTCTGTGTGTGTTGTCTCTGTGTGGGTGCCGTCTCTTTGTGTGAGTCGTCTCTCTGTGTGTGTCATCTCTGTGTGTTTATCGTATCTAAGTGTGTGTCGTCTCTGTGTGTGTGTCGTGTCTGTGTTTCTGTCGTCTCTGTGAGTGTGTCGTCTCTGTGCGTTTGTCGTCTCTATATGTTTGTCGTCTCTATGTGTGTCTAGTCTCTGTGTGTGTTATCTCTGTGTTTGTGTAGTCTCTATGTCTGTGTCGTCTCTGTGTGTTGTGTCGTCTCTATGTGTGTGTCGTATCTGTGTTTGTGTCGATCTGTGTGTGGGTCGATCTATGTGTGTGTCATCTTTATGTGTGTGTCGTATCTGTGTGTGTGTCGTCTCTGTGTTTATATTGTCTCTTTGCGTGTGTCGATTCTATGTGTGTGTCGTCGCTGTGTTTTTGTCGTCTCTGTGTGTTTTTCGTCTCTGTGTTTGTGTCGTCTTTGTGTTTGTGTCGTCTCTGTGTGCGTATGTCGTCTCTTGTTTGTGTCGTCTCTTTCTGTGTGTCGTCTCTGTGTGTTTTTGTCTCGCTGCGTGTGCCGTATCTATGTTTGTGTCATCTCTGCGTGTGTATCGTCTCTGTGTGATTGTCATCTCTTTGTGTGTGTCGTCTCTATATGTGTGTCGTCTCTGTGTGTGTTTCGTCTCTGTGTGCGCGTCGTTTCTGTGTGTGTGTCGTCTCTGTGTGTCTGTAGTCTCTGTTTGTGTGTCTTCTCTGTGTGTGTGTCGTCTTTCTGTGTATATCGTCTCCGTGTGTGTTGTCTCTATGTGTGTGTCGTCTGTGTGTGTATGTGTCGTCTCTTTGTGTGTGTTGTCTCTGTCCGTTTGTTATCTCTATGTGTGTGTCGTCTCTGTACGTGTTTCGTCTCTAAGTGTTTTTCGTCTCTGTGTATATGTCGTCTTTGTGTTTGTGTCGTCTCTGTGTGTGTGTCGTCTCTGTGTTTGTGTCGTCTCTATGTCTTTGTCGTCTCTGTGTGCGTGTCGTTTCTGTGTGTGTGTGTCATCTTTTTGAATGTATGGTCTCTCTGTGTTTGTCGTCTCTGTGTGTGTGTCATCTCTTTGTGTGTATGGTGTCTCTGTGTGTGTCGTCTTTGTGTGTGTATCGTCTCTCTGTGTGTCTCGTCTCTGTGTGTGTGTCGTCTCTGTGTCTGTGTCGTCTCTATGTGTATTTCGTCTCTGTGTGGTAGTCGGCTCTTTGTTTTTGTCGTCTCTGTGTGTGTGTCGTCTCTGTGTTTGTGTCGTCTCTGTGTGTGTGTGTGTCGTCTCTGTTTGTGTGTCGTTCTCTGTGTGTGTTGTCTCTGTGTGTGTGTCACTTCTATGTGTGTGTCTTCTCTGTGAGTTTGTGTCGTCTCTGTGTAGGTCTCGTCTCTGTGTGTGTGTCGTCTGTGTGTGTGTGTCGTCTCTGTGTGTTTTTCGTCTGTGTGTGTGTGTTGTTTCTGTTTGTGTGTCGTCTCTGTGTGTGTTTCTTCTCTATGTGTGTATCGTCTCTCTGTGTGTGTCATCTCTGTGTGTGTCTGGTCTCTCTGTGTCTTTCGTCTCTGTTTGTGTGTCGTCTCTGTGTTTGTGTCGTCTCTATGTGTGTGTCGTCTCTGTGTACGTGTCGTCTCTCCGCGTGTGTCGTCTCCGTGCATGTGTCGTCTCTGTGTGTGTGTCGTCTCTGTGTGTGTGTCGTCTGTGTTTGTGTGTAGTCTCTGTATTTGTTTCGTCTCTATGTGTGTGTCGTCTCTGTTTGTGTGTCGTCTCTGTGTGTCTGTCGTCTATGTGTTTGCGTCGTCTCTGTGTTTGTTTCATCTCTGTGTGTATGTTGTCTCTGTGTGTTGTCGTCTCTCTGTGTGTGTGTTTCTCTATGTGTGTTAGTCTTCTCTGTGTGTTAGTCTTTCTCTGTGTTGGTTGTCTCTTAGTTTGTGTCGTCTCTATGTGTGTGTCGTCTCTATGTGTGTTTCATCTCTATGTATGTGTCGTCTCTTTGTGTGTGTCGTCTCTTTGCGTGTGTCGTCTCTATGTGTTTGTCGTCTCTGTGTGTATGTCGTTTCTGTGTGTGTTTCGTCTGTTTGTGTGTGTGTCGTCTCTGTGTGTTTGTCGTCTCTGTGCGTGTGCCGTCTCTATGTGTGTGTGATCTCTGTGTATGCATCGTCTTTGTGTATGTGTTGTCTCTTTGTGTGTGCCGTCTCTATGTGAATATCGTCTGTGTGTGTGTGTCGTCTCTGTGTGAGTGTCGTCTCTCTGTGTTTCTCGTCTCAGCGTGTCTGTCGTCTCTGTGTGTCTGTCTTCTCTGTGTGTGTGCCGTCTCTCTGTGTGTGTAGTCTCTCTGTGTATGTCGTCTCTTTGTGTTTGTCGTCTCTCTGTGTGTGTCGTTTCTATGTGTATGTCGTCTTAGTGTGTGTGTCGTCTCTTTGTGTGTGTCGTCTCTGTCCGTGTGTCACCTCTATGTGTGTTTCGACTCTGTGTGTATGTCGTCTTTGTGTTTGTGTCTTGTCTGTGTGTGTTTCGTCTCTGTGATTTTGTCAGAACTGTGTTTTTGCTGTCTTTGTGTGTGTGTCGTCTCTGTGTGTTAGTCGTCTCTGTGTGTGTGCCGTGTCTGTGCTTGTTTCGTCTCTATGTTTTTGTCGTCTCTGTGTGTTTGTCGTCTGTGTGTGTGTCGTCTCTGTGTTTGTGTCGTCTCTCTGTGTGTGTCGTCTCTGTGCGTTTGTCGTCTCTGTGTGTATGTCCCTTCTGTGTGTTAGTCGTCTCTGTGTGTTTGTCGTCCTTGTGTGTGTCTCGTCTCTGTGTGTGTGTCGTCTCTGTGTCTGTGTCGTCTCTATGTTTATGTCGTCTCTGTGTTTGTTTCGTCTCTATGTTTTGTCATCTCTGTGTTTGTGTCGTCTGTGTGTTTGTCGTCTCTGTGTTTGTGTCGTCTCTGTGTTTGTGTCGTCTCTGTGTTTGTGTCGTCTCTGTGCGTCTGTCGTCTCTGTGAGTATGTCCTCTCTTTGTGTTAGTCGTCTCCGTGTTTTAGTCGTTTCTGTGTGTTTTCCGTCTCTGTGTGTGTCTCATCTCTGTGTGTGTATCGTCTCTATGTCTCTGTCGTCTCTATTTGTATGTCGTCTCTGTGTGTTAGTCGGCTCTGTGTTTTTGTCGGGTCTGTGTGTGTGTCGTCTCTGTGTTTGTGTCGTCTCTGTGTTTGTGTCGTCTCTGTGTGTGTGTCGTCTCTGTGTTTGTGTCGTCTCTATGTGTGTGTCGTCTCTGTGTACGTGTCGTTTCTGTGTTTGTGTGTCATCTTTTTGTATGTATGGTCTCTCTATGTGTGTCGTCTCTGTGTGTTTGTCGTCTCTGTGTGTGTGTCGTCTCTTTGTGTGTATGGTCTCTCTGTGTGTGTCGTCTTTGTGTGTGTGTCGTCTCTCTGTGTGTCTCGTCTCTGTGTGTGTGTCGTCTCTGTGTCTGTGTCGTCTCTATGTGTATGTCGTCTCTGTGTGGTAGTCGGCTCTTTGTTTTTGTCGTCTCTGTGTGTGTGTCGTCTCTGTGTTTGTGTCGTCTCTGTGTGTGTGTCGTCTCTGTTTGTGTGTCGTCTCTCTGTGTGTGTCGTGTCTGTGTGTGTGTCACTTCTATGTATGTGTCTTCTCTGTGAGTTTGTTTCGTCTCTGTGTAGGTCTCGTCTCTGTGTGTGTGTCGTCTGTGTGTGTGTCGTCTCTGTGTGTTTGTCGTCTGTGTGTGTGTGTTGTTTCTGTTTGTGTGTCGTCTCTGTGTGTCTTTCGTCTCTATGTGTGTGTCGTCTCTCTGTGTGTGTCATCTCTGTGTGTGTCTGGTCTCTCTGTGTTTGTCGTCTCTGTGTTTGTGTCGTCTCTGTGTTTGTGTCGTCTCTATGTGTGTGTCGTCTCTGTGTGCGTGTCGTCTCTGTATGTGTATGTCATCTCTTTGTGTGTATGGCCTCTCTGTGTGTGTCGTCTCTGTGTATGTCGTCTCTGTGTTTGTATCGTTTCTCTGTGTGTGTCGTCTGTGTGTATGTGTCGTCTCTCAGTGTGGGTATCGTCTCTGCGTGTGTGTCGTCTCCGTGCATGTGTCGTCTTTGTGTGTGTGTCGTCTCTGTATGTGTGTCGTCTGTGTGTGCGTGTGGTCTCTGTGTATGTGTCGTCTCTGCGGGTGCATCATATTTGTGTGTTTTTCGTCTCTAAGTGTGTGTCGTCTCTGTGTGTGTGTCGTCTCTGTGTGTTTGTCGTCTCCGTGCGTTTGTCGTCTCTATATCTGTACCGTCTCTGTGTGTGTGTCGTTTCTGTGTGTGTATCGTCTCTTTGTGTGTGTCGTCTCTGTGTTTTTGTCGTGTCTGTTTTTGTGTCGTCTCTATGTGTGTGTCGTCTCTATGTATTAGTCGTCTCTGTGTGTGTGACGTCTCTGTGTTTGTTTCGTCTCTATGTGTGTGTCATCTCTGTGTGGGTGTCGTCTCTCTGTGTCTGTCGTCTTTGTGTTTGTGTCGTCTCTGTGTTTGTGCCGTCTCTCTGTGTTCGCCGTGTCTGTGTGTGTCTTCTCTGTGTGTTAGTTGTCTCTGTGTTATATTCGTCTCTCTGTGTGTGTCGTCTCTATGTGTGTGTGTCATCTCAGTGTGTTAGTCATCTCTGTGTGTGTGTCATCTCTGTGCGTTTGTTGTCTCTATATGTGTGTCGTCTCTGTGTGTGTCGTCTCTGTGTGTTTGTCATCTCTGTGTGTGTGTCTTCTCTGTGTGTCTGTTGTCTCTGTGTGTGTGTGTTGTCTATGTGTTTGTGTTGTCTCTATGCGTGTGTCGTCTCTGTGTGTCTGTCGTCTCTATGTGTTTGTTTTCTGCGTGTGTGTCTATCTATGAGTGTGTCGTCTCTATGTGTGTGTCGTGTCTGTTTGTGTTTATCGTCTCTGTGTGTGTTTCGTCTCTGTTTTTGTGTTGTCTGTGTGTGTGTGTCGTCTCTGTGTGTGTTTGTCGTCTATGTGTGTGTGTCGTCTCTATGTGTGTGTCGTCTCTGTGTATGTGTCGTCTCTGTGTGTGTGTCGTCTTTGTGTTTGTATCGTCTCTGTCTGTATGTCGTCTATTTGTTTGTGTCATCTCTGTGTGCGTGTCGTCTCTGTGTGTCTGTTGTCTTTGTGTGTGTGTCGTCTCTGTGTGTTAGTCGTCCCTTTGCGCGTTTCGTCTTTGTGTGTGTGTGTCGTCTCTAAGTGTGTTACGTCTCTGTGTGTGTCGTCTCTGTGTGTCTGTTGTCTTTGTGTGTGTGTCGTCTCTGTGTGTTAGTCGTCCCTTTGCGCGTTTCGTCTTTGTGTGTGTGTGTCGTCTCTAAGTGTGTTACGTCTCTGTGTGTGTCGTCTCTGTGTGTTTTTCGTCTCTGTGCGTGTGCGGTCTCTATGTCTGTGTCATCTCTGTGTGTGTTTTGTCTCTGTGTGTGTGTCGTCTCTTGTGTGAATCGTCTCTATGTGTGTGTCGTCTCTGTGTGTGTGTCGTCTCTGCGTGTTTTTTCGTCTCTGTGTTTGTGTCGTCTCTGTGTGTGTTTCATCTCTGTGCGTTTATCGTCTCTGTGTGTATGTCCTCTCTGTGTGTTAGTCGTCTCTGTGTTTCAGTCGTCTCTGTGTGTTTGTCGTCTCTGTGTTTGTCTCGTCTCTGTGTGTGTCGTCTCTGTGTCTGTGTCGTCTCTGTGTGTAGGTCGTCTCTGTGTGTGTGTCGTCTCTCTGTGTGTGTCTTCTCTGTGCGTGTGTCGTCTCTGTGTGTGTGTTATCTCTGTGTCTGTGTCGTCTCTCTGTGTGTGTGTCGTCTCTATGTGTGTGTCGTCTCTGTGTTTGTATCGATCTGTGTGTGTGTCGATCTGTGTTTGTGTCATCTTTATGTGTTTGTCGTGTCTGTGTGTGTGTCGTTTCTATGTGTTTGTCGTTTCTGTGTTTGTTTAGTTTCTATCTGTGTGTCGTCTCTGTGTTTGAGGTCGTCTCTGTGTGTGCGTCGTCTCTGTGTGTGTGTTGCCTTTGTGTTTGTGTCGTCTCTGCGTTTGTGTCGTCTGTGTGTGTGTGTTGTCTTTGTGAGTTTGTCGTCTCTTTGTGTGTGTCGTCTGTTTGTGTGTGTCGTCTCTGTGTGTTTGTCGTCTCTGTGCGTGCGCCGTCTCTATGTGTGTGGGATTTCTTTGTATGCATCGTCTTTGTGTATGTGTTGTCTCTTTGTGTGTGCCGTCTCTATGTGAATGTCGTCTGTGTGTGTGTGTCGTCTCTGTGTGAGTGTCGTCTCTCTGTGTTTCTCGTCTCAGCGTGTCTGTCGTCTCTGTGTGTCTGTCTTCTCTGTGTATGTGCCGTCTCTCTGTGTGTGTAGTCTCTCTGTGTGTGTCGTCTCTTTGTGTTTGTCGTCTCTCTGTGTGTGTCGTTTCTATGTGTATGTCGTCTTAGTGTGTGTGTCGTCTCTTTGTGTGTGTCATCTCTGTCCGTTTGTCGTCTCTATGTGTGTTTCGACTCTTTGTGTATGTCGTCTTTGTGTTTGTGTCTTGTCTGTGTGTGTTTCGTCTCTGTGATTT
Organism: Artemia sinica; assembly: GCA_027921565.1. Taxonomy (NCBI): domain Eukaryota; kingdom Metazoa; phylum Arthropoda; class Branchiopoda; order Anostraca; family Artemiidae; genus Artemia; species Artemia sinica. Next base: position 2,837,206 of record JAPEVW010000032.1, on the reverse strand, counting down.
TGTCAGAACTGTGTTTTTGGTGTCTCTGTTTGTGTGTCGTCTCTATGTGTTAGTCGTCTCTGTGTGTGTGCCGTGTCTGTGTTTGTTTCGTCTCTATGTGTTTGTTTTCTCTGTGTGTTTGTCGTCTGTGTGTGTGTGTCGTCTCTGTGTTTGTGTCGTTTCTATGTGTGTGTCGTCGCTGTGTTTTTGTCGTCTCTGTGTGTTTGTCGTCTCTGTGTTTGTGTCGTCTTTGTGTTTGTGTCGTCTCTGTGTGCGTATGTCGTCTCTTTGTTTGTTTCGTCTCTTTCTGTGTGTCATCTCTGTGTGTTTTTGTCTCTCTGCGTGTGCCGTATCTATGTGTGTGTCATCTCTGCAAGTGTGTCGTCTCTGTGTGATTGTCATCTCTTTGTGTGTGTCGTCTCTATATGTGTGTCGTCTCTGTGTGTGTGTCGTCTCTGTGTGCGTGTCGTTTCTGTGTGTGTGTCTTCTCTGTGTGTGTGTCGTCTCTCTGTGTATATCGTCTCCGTGTGTGTTGTCTCTATGTGTGTGTCGTCTCTATGTGTGTGTTGTCTCTTTGTGTGTGTTGTCTCTGTCCGTTTGTCATCTCTATATGTGTGTCGTCTCTGTACGTGTTTCGTCTCTAAGTGTTTTTCGTCTCTGTGTATATTTCGTCTTTGTGTTTGTGTCGTCTTTGTGTGTGTATCGTCTCTGTGTTTGTGTCGTCTCTATATGTTTGTCGTCTCTGTGTGCGTGTCGTTTCTGTGTGTGTGTGTGTGTAATCTTTTTGTATGTATGGTCTCTCTGTGTTTGTCGTCTCTGTGTGTGTGTCATCTCTTTGTGTGTATGGTGTCTCTGTGTGTGTCGTCTTTGTGTGTGTATCGTCTCTCTGTGTGTCTCGTCTCTGTGTGTGTGTCGTCTCTGTGTCTGTGTCGTCTCTATGTGCATTTCGTCTCTGTGTGGCAGTCGGCTCTTTGTTTTGTCGTCTCCGTGTGTGTGTCGTCTCTGTGTGTGTGTCGTCTCTGTGTGTGTGTCGTCTCTGTTTGTGTGTCGTCTCTCTGTGTGTGTCGTCTCTGTGTGTGTGTCACTTCTATGTGTGTGTCTTCTCTGTGAGTTTGTGTCGTCTCTGTGTAGGTCTCGTCTCTGTGTGTGTGTCGTCTGTGTGTGTGTCGTCTCTGTGTGTTTGTCGTCTGTGTGTGTGTTGTTTCTGTTTGTGTGTCGTCTCTGTGTGTGTTTCGTCTCTATGTGTGTGTCGTCTCTCTGTGTGTGTCATCTCTGTGTGTGTCTGGTCTCTCTGTGTGTGTTGTCTCTGTGTGTGTCGTCTCTGTGTGTGTGTCGTCTCTGTGTTTGTGTCGTCTCTATGTGTTTGTCGTCTCTGTGTACGTGTCGTCTCTGCGTGTGTGTCGTCTCCGTGCATGTGTCGTCTCTTTGTGTGTGTCGTCTCTGTGTGTGTGTCGTCTGTGTTTGTGTGTGGTCTCTGTGTTTGTTTCGTCTCTATGTGTGTGTCGTCTGTGTGTGTGTGTCGTCTCTGTGTGTCTGTCGTCTATGTGTTTGTGTCGTCTCTGTGTTTTTTTCATCTCTGTGTGTATGTTGTCTCTGTGTGTTTGTCGTCTCTGTGTGTGTGTTTCTCTATGTGTGTTAGTCTTCTCTGTGTGTTAGTCTTTTCTGTGTGTTGGTTGTCTCTATGTGTGTGTCGTCTCTGTGTGTGTGTCGTCTCTATGTATGTGTCGTCTCTTTGTGTGTGTCGTCTCTGTGCGTGTGTCGTCTCTATGTGTTTGTCGTCTCTGTGTGTATGTCGTTTCTGTGTGTGTGTCGTCTCTTGTGTGTGTGCCGTCTCTGTGTTTGTGTCGTGTCTGTTTTTGTGTCGTCTCTGTGTGTGTGTCGTCTCTATGTATTATTCGTCTCTGTGTGTGTGTCGTCTCTGTGTTTGTTTCGTCTCTATGTGTGTGTGATCTCTGTGTGGGTGTCGTCTTTCTGTGTCTGTCGTCTTTGTGTTTGTGTCGTCTCTGTGTTTGTGCCGTCTCTCTGTGTGCGCCGTCTCTGTTTGTGTCTTCTCTGTGTGTTAGTCGTCTCTGTGTTTTATTCGTTTCTCTGTGTGTGTCGTCTCTATGTGTGTTTGTCGTGTCTGTGTGTTAGTCATCTCTGTGCGTGTGTCATCTCTGTGCGTTTGTGTCTCTATATGTGTTTCGTCTCTGTGTGTGTCGTCTCTGTGTGTTTGTCGTCTCTGTGTGTGTGTCTTCTCTGTGTGTTTGATGTCTCTCTGTGTGTGTGTTGTCTGTGTGTTTGTGTTGTCTCTATGCGTGTGTCGTCTCTGTGTGTCTGTCGTCTCTATGTGTTTGTTGTCTGTGTGTGTGTCGATCTATGAGTGTGTCGTCTCTATGTGTGTGTCGTGTTTGTTTGTGTGTATCGTCTCTGTGTGTGTGTCGTCTCTGTTTTTGTGTCGTCTGTGTGTGTGTGTCGTCTCTGTGTTATGTCTTCTCTGTGTGTGTTTGTCGTCTATGTGTGTGTGTCGTCTCTATGTGTGTGCCGTCTCAGTATATGTGTCGTCTGTGTGTGTGTGTCGTCTTTGTGTTTGTATCGTCTCTGTGTGTATGTCGTCTCTTTGTTTGTGTCATCTCTATGTGTGTGTCGTCTCTGTGTGTCTGTCGTCTTTGTGTGTGTGTGTCGTCTCTGTGTGTTAGTCGTCCCTTTGCGCGTGTCGTCTTTGTGTGTGTGTGTGTGTCGTCTCTATGTGTGTTACGTCTCTGTGTGTGTCGTCTCTGTGTGTTTGTCGTCTCTGTGCGCGTTCAGTCTCTATGTCTGTGTCATCTCTGTGTGTGTTTTGTCTCTGTTTGTGTGTCGTCTCTTTGTGTGTATCATCTATATGTGTGTGTCGTCTCTGTGTTTATGTCGTCTCTGCGTGTGTGTCGTCTCTGCGTGTTTGTCGTCCCTATGTGTTTGTCATTTCTGTGTGTGTGTCATCTTTGTGTTTGTGTCGTGTCTGTGTGTGTTTAGTCTCTGTGTTTGTGTCGCAACTGTGTTTGTATTGTCTCTTTGTGTGTGTCGTCTCTATGTGTTAGTTGTCTCTGTGTGTTTGTCGTGTCTGTGTTTGTTTCGTCTCTATGATTTTGTCGTCTATGTGTTAGTTGTCTCTGTGTGTTTGTCGTCTCTGTGTTTGTGTCATCTCTGTGTATGTGTCGTCTGTGTGTTTGTGTCGTCTCTTTGTGTGTATCCTCTCTATGTGTGTGTCGTCTCTTTGTGTATGTCCTCTCTGTATTAGTCATCTCTGTGTTTTAGTCGTCTCTCTGTGTGTGTCGTCTCTGTATGTGTGTCATCTGTGTGTGTGTGTCGTCTCTGTGTGTGTATGTAGTCCTTGTGTATGTGTCGCCTCTTTGTGTGTATCCTCTCTATGTTTGTGTCTTCTCTTTGTGTATGTCCTCTCTGTGTGTGGGTCGTCTCTATGTGTGTTTGTCGTATCTCTTTGTGTGTTGTCTCTGTGTGTGTGTTGTCTCTGTGTGTGTGTCGTCTCTGTGTGTGTGTCGTCTCTGTGTGTTTGTCGTCTCTGTGTTTGTTATCTCTGTGCGTGTGTCGTCTCTGTTTGTGTGTTATCTCTGTGTGTGTGTCGTCTCTGTTTGTATGTCGTCTCTGTTGGTGGGTCGTCTCTGTGTGTGTGTCGTATCTGTGTATGTGTTGTCTCTCTGTGTGTGTGTCATTTCTGTGTTTCTGTCGTCTCTGTGTGTGTTTTCTCTGTGTGGGTGCCATCTCTGTGTGTGAGTCGTCTCTCTGTGTGTCTATCGTCTCTAAGTGTGTGTCGTCTCTGTGTGTGTGTCGTCTCTGTGTGTCTGTCGTCTCTGTGAGTGTGTCGTCTCTGTGCGTTTGTCGTCTCTATATGTGTGTCGTCTCTGTGTGTGTGTCGTCTCTATGTGTGTGTCGTATCTGTGTTTGTGTCGATCTGTGTGTGGGTCGATCTATGTGTGTGTCGTCTTTATGTTTGTGTCGTATCTGTGTGTGTCGTCTCTGTGTTTGTATCGTCTCTTTGCGTGTGTCGTTTCTATGTGTGTGTTGTCGCTGTGTTTGTGTAGTCTCTGTGTGTTTGCCGTCTCTGTGTGTGTGTCGTCTTTGTGTTTGTGTCGTCTCTGTGTGTGTGTCATCTCTTGTTTGTGTCGTCTCTTTCTGTGTGCCGTCTCTGTGTGTGTGGCGTCCTGTGTGTGTCTCGTCTCTGTATGTTAGTCGTGTCTTTGTGTGTGTCATCTTTGTGTTTTTGTCGTCTCTATGTGTGTTTCGTCTCTCTGTGTGTATCGTCTTTGTGTGTGTTTCGTCTCTATGCGTGTGCCGTATCTATGTGTGTGTGTTCCCTGCGTGTGTGTCGTCTCTGTGAGATTGTCATCTCTTTGTTTGTGTCGTCTCTTTCTGTGTGCCGTCTCTGTGTGTGTGGCGTCCCTATGTGTGTCTCGTCTCTGTATGTTAGTCGTGTCTTTGTGTGTGTCATCTTTGTGTTTTTGTCGTCGCTATGTGTGTCTCGTCTCTGTGTGTGTGTCGTCTCTCTGTGCGTGTCGTATCTGTGTGTGTGTCATCTCTGTGTGTCTGTCGTGTCTGTTTGTGTGTCTTCTCTGTGTGTGTGTCGTCTCTCTGTGTGTGTGTCGTCTCTCTGTGTATATCGTCTCTGTGTGTGTTGTCTCTATGTATGTTTCGTCTCTATGTGTGTGTCGTCTCTTTGTGTGTGTTGTCTCTGTCCATTTGTCATCTCTTTGTGTGTGTTGTCTCTGTACGTGTTTCGTCTCTAAGTGTTTTTCGTCTCTGTGTATATGTCATCTTGTGTTTGTGTCGTGTCTGTCTGTGTTTCGTCTCTGTGTTTGTGTCGTAACTGTGCTTGTGTTGTCTCTCTGTGTGTGTCGTCTCTATGTGTTAGTCGTCTCTGTGTGTAAGTCGTGTCTGTGTTTTTTCGTCTCTATGTTTTTGTATTCTCTCTGTGTGTGTCGTCTTTGTGTGTGTGTCGTCTCTGTGTTTGTGTCGTCTGTGTGTGTGTCGTTCTCTGTGTGTGTTTCGTCTCTTTGTGTATGTCCTCTCTGTGCCTAGTCATCTCTGTGTGTTTGTCGTCTCTTTGTGTTTGTCGTCTCTGTGTGTGTCTTGTCTCTCTGTGTGTGTCGTCTCTGTGTTTGTGTCGTCTCTATGTGTATGTCGTCTCTGTGTGTTAGTCGGCTCTGGGTTTGTATCGTCTTTGTGTGTGTGTCGTCTCTGTGTTTGTGTCGTCTCTAAGTGTGTGTCGTCTCTGTGTGTGTGTCGTCTTTCTGTGTTTGTCGTCTCTGTGAGTTTGTGTCGTCTCTTTGTAGGTCTCGTCTCTGTGTGTGTGTCGTCTGTGTGTGTGTCGTCTCTGTGTGTTGTCGTCTGTGTGTGTGTTTGTTGTTTCTGTTTGTGTGTCGTCTCGGTGTGTGTTTCTTCTTTATGTGTGTGTCGTCTGTGTGTGTGTGTGTGTGTCATCTCTGTGTGTGTGTGGTCTTTCTGTGTGTGTCGTCTCTGTATTTGTGTCGTCTCTGTGTTTGTGTCTTCTCTATTTGTGTGTCGTCTCTGTGTGCGTGTCGGCTCTGTGTGTGTGTGTCATCTCTTTGTTTGTATGGTCTCTCTGTATGTGTCGTCTCTGTGTTTGTGTCGTCTCTGTGTGTGTGTCGTCTCTTTGTATGTGTCGTCTCTATGTTTGTGTCGTTTTGTGTGTGTGTCGTCTCTGTGTATGTATCGTCTCTCTGTGTGTGTGTCGTCTCTGTGTATGTGTCGTCTCTTTGTGTGTGTCGTCTCTGTGCGTGTGTCGTCTCTATGTGTTTGTCGTCTCTGTTTGTATGTCGTTTCTGTGTATGTGTCGTCTCTTGTGTGTGTCATCTCTGTGTTTGTGTCGTCTCTGTTTTGTGTGTCGTCTGTGTGTGTGTCGTCTCTATGTATTAGTGTCTGTGTGTGTGTGTAGTCTCTGTGTTTGTTTCGTCTCTATGTGTGTGTCATCTCTGTGTGGATGTCGTCTTTCTGTGTCTGTAGTCTTTGTGTTTGTGCCGTCTCTATGTGTGTGTCGTGTCTGTTTGTGTGTATCGTCTCTGTGTGTGTGTCGTCTCTGTTTTTCTGTCTTCTGTATGTGTGTGTCGTCTCTGTGTTGTGTCGTCTCTGTGTGTGTTTGTCGTCTCTGTGTGTGTGTCGTCTCTATGTGTGTGTTGTCTCTGTGTATGTTTCGTCTCTGTGTGTGTGTCGTCTTTGTGTTTGTATCGTCTCTGTGTGTATGTCGTCTCTTGTGTTGTGTCATCTATGTGTGTGTGTCGTCTCTGTGTGTCTGTCGTCTTTGTGTTTGTGTCGTCTCTGTGTGTTAGTCGTCCCTTTGCGCGTGTCGTCTCTGCGTGTGTGTCGTCTGTGTGTGTGTGTTGTCTCTGTGTGTTTGTCGTCCCTGTGAGTTTGTCGTGTCTGTGTTTGTTTCGTCTCTATGTTTTACGTCTCTGTGTGTGTTTCGTCTCTCTGTGTGTTGTCTCTGTGTTTTTGTCATCTCTGTGTATGTGTCGTCTCTGTGTGTGTTTCGTCTCGTTGTGTGTCTCCTCTCTATGTGTGTGTCGTCTCTGTGTGTATGTCCTCTCTGTATTAGTCACCTCTGTGTTTTATTCGTCCCTGTGTATGTGTCGCCTCTGTGTGTGTATCCTCTCTATGTGTGTGTCATCTCTGTGTGTTTGATCTCTCTGTGTGTGGTCGTCTCTGCGTGTGTTTGTCGTATCTCTGTGTGTGTTGTCTCTGTGTGTGTGTCGTCTCTGTGTGTGGGTCGTCTCTGAGTGTTTTCGACTCTGTGTGTGTCATCTCTGTGCGTGTGTCGTCTCTGTTTGTGTTTTGCCTCTGTATGTGCGTCGTCTATGTGTGTGTGTCGTCTCTGTGTGTTTGTCGTCTCTGTGTGTATGTCGTCTCTGTTGGTGGGTCGTCTCTGTGTGTGTGTCGTCTCTGTGTATGTGTTGTCTCTGTGTGTGTGTGTCGTTGCTGTGTTTGTGTTGTCTCTGTGTGTGTTGTCTCTGTGTGGGTGCCGTCTCCGTGTGTGAGTCGTCTCTGTGTGTGTGTCATCTCTGTGTGTCTATCGTCTCTGTGTGTGTGTTGTCTCTGTGTGTGTGTCGTCTCTGTGTGTGTGTCGTCTGTGTGTGTTTTTCGTCTCTGTGTGTGTGTCGTCTCTGTGTGTGTGTCGTCTCTGTGTGTGTGTCGGCTCTGGGTGTATGTCCTCTCTGTCTGTGTGTCGTCTCTGTGTGTTAGTCGTCTCTGCGTATTTGTCGTCTCTTGTGTCTGTCGTCTCTGTGTTTGTGTCGTCTCTTTGTGTGTTTCGTCTCTGTGTGTGTGTGTTGTCTCTGTATGTGGGTCATCTCTATGTGTGTGTCGTCTCTGTGTGTGTCGTCTCTATATGTGTGTCGTCTCTGTGTGTGTGTCGTCTCTGTGCTTGTGTCGTCTCTATGTATGTGTTGTCTTTGTGTTTTTGTCGTCTCTGTGTGTCTGTCGTCTCTCTGTGTGTGTCGTGTCTTTGTTTGTGTCGTCTCTGTGCGTGTGTTGTCTCTATGTGTGTGTTGTCTCTGTGTTTGTGTCGTCTGTGTTTGTGTCGTCTCTGTGTGTGTTGTCTCTATGTGTGTGTCGTCTCTGTGCTTGTGTCGTCTCTATATGTGTGTGTCTGCTCTCTGTGTGTGTCGTCTCTGTGTTTGTGTCTTCTGTGTGTGTGTCGTCTCTATGTGTGTGTCGTCTCTGTGTTTGTTTCATCTCTGTGTGTGTATTTTCTCCGTGTGTATGTCGTTTGTGTGTGTGTCGTCTGTGTGTGTGTGTCGTCTCTGTATGTGTGTCAATTCTCTGTATGTGTCGTGTCTATGTGTGTGTCGTCTCTGTGTATGTATCGTCTCTGTGCTTGTTTCGTCTCTATGGGTGTGTCGTCTCTGTGTGTGTGTCGTCTCTCTGTGTGTGTCGTCTCTGTGCGTGTGTCGTCTCTATGTGTGTCTCGTCTCTGTGTGTGTGTCGTCTCTGTGTTTTTGTCGCCTCTGTGTTTGTGTCGTCTCTATGTGTGTTGTCGTCTCTGTGTGTGTGTTGTGTTTTTGGAAGGCATGCCTGCCTAGAGTCTTAAGCATGCTGATCAAGAATTCAAAAAGAGGCAAACAAGGCACACCCGCCTATTTGTCGTCTCTGTGTGTGTGTTGTCTCTGTGTTTGTGTCGTCTGTGTGTGTGCTGTCTCTGTGTGCGTGTCGTCTCTGTGTGTGTGTCGTCTCTATTTGTGTTTCGTCTCTGTGTGTGTTTCGTCTCTGTGTGTGTGTCGTCTCTGAGTTTTCGTCTTTATGTGTGTGTCGTCTCTGTGTGTGTGTCCTCTTTGTATGTGGCTTCTCTGTGCGTTTGTCGTCTCTATGTGTGTCTCATCACTGTGTGTGTGTCGTCACAACTACCTAACCTGACGACTCAATGTGTTTGTTGTCTGTGTTTGTGTCGTCTCTATGTGTGTTTGTCGTCTCTGTGTGTGTGTGTGGGTTTTTGGAAAGGCATGCCTGCCTAGAGTCTTAGGCATGCTGATCAAGAATTCAAAAAGAGGCAAACAAGGCACACCCGCCTATTTGTCGTCTCTGTGTGTGTGTTGTCTCTGTGTTTGTGTCGTCTGTGTGTGTGCCGTCTGTGTGTGTGTGTCGTCTCTATGTGTGTGTCGTCTCTATTTGTGTTTCGTCTCTGTGTGTATTTCGTCTCTGTGTTTGTGTCGTCTCTGAGTTTTCGTCTTTATGTGTGTGTCGTCTCTGTGTGTTTGTCGTCTTTGTGTGTGTCTTCTCTGTGCGTTTGTCGTCTCTATGTGTGTCTCATCACTGTGTGTGTGTCGTCACAACCTAACCTAACCTGACGACTCATGTGTTTGTTGTTTCTGTGTATGTGTCGTCTCTGTGCGTGTGTCGTCTCTATGTGTGTGTCGTCTGTGTGTGTGTGTGTCGTCTCTGTGTGTGCGTCGTCTCTGTATGTGTGTCGTCTCTGTGCGTTTCTCGTATCTATGTGTATGTGTCGTCTCTCTGTGTATATCGTCTTTGTGTGTGTGTGTCGTCTCTGTATATGGGTCGTCTCTGTGTGTGTGTCGTCTCTGGGCGTGTATCGTCTTATGTTTGTGTCGTCTCTGTGTGTGTGTCGTCTTTGTATGTGTCGTCTCTGTGCGTTTGTCGTCTCTATGTGTGTCTCATCTCTGTGTGTGTGTCGTCTCTATGTGTTTGTCGTCTCTGTGCTTGTGTCGTCTCTATGTGTGTCTGTCGTCTTTTTGTACGGGTTGTCTCTGTGTTTGTGTCGTCTGTGTTTGTTTTATCTTTGTGTGTGTGTTATCTCTGTGTGTGTGTCGTCTCTGTATGTGTGTCATCTCTATGCGTTTCTTGTCTCTATGTGTGCGTCGTCATTATGTGTGTATCGTCTGTGTGTTTGTCGTCTCTGTGCTTGTGTCGTCTCTATGTGTGTTTGTCGTCTGTGTGTGTGTAATGTCTCTGTGTTTGTGTCGTCTGTGTGTGTATCGTCTCTGTGTGTGTGTTGTCTCTATGTGTGTGTCACGCACAGAGTGTGATTTCTCTCTGTGTGATTCTCGTCTCTATGTGCGTGTCGTCTCTCTGTGTATTTCGTCTGTGTGTGTGTGTGTCGTATCTATATATGTGTCGTCTCTGTGTGTGTGTCGTTTCTGGGCGTTTTTCGTCTTATGTGTGTGTCGTCTCTGTGTGTGTGTCGTCTTTGTATGTGTCTTCTCTGTGCGTTTGTCGTCTCTATGTGTGTATCTTCTCTGTGTGTGTGTGATCTCTGTGTGTTTGTCGTCCCTGTGCTTGTGTCGTCTCTATGTGTGTGTGTCGTCTTTGTGTGTGTGTTCTCTCTGTTTTTGGGTCGTCTGTGTGTGTGTGTCGTCTCTGTGTGTGTGTCGTCTCTGTGTGTGTGTCGTCTCTGTGTGTGTGTCATCTCTGTATGTGTGTCGTCTCTGTGCGTTTCTGTCTCTATGTGTGTGTCGTCTCTATGTGTTTGTCGTCTCTGTGCGTGTATCATCTCTATATGTGTCTCATCTGTGTGTGTGTGTGTGTGTGTCATCTCTATGTGTGTTTCGTCTCTGTGCTTGTGTCATCTCTATGTGTGTTTTTCCTCTGTGTGTGTGTGTCGTCTCTGTGTTTGTGTCGTCTCTGTGTTTGTTTCATCTCTGTGTGTGTGTTGTCTCTGTGTGTATGTCGTGTGTGTTTGTGTCGTCTGTGTGTGTGTGTCGTCTCTCTGTGTGTGTCATCTCTCTGTGTGTGTCGTCTTTATGTGTGTGTCGTATCTGTGTGTGTGTCGTCTCTGTGCGTGTTTCGTCTCTATGTGTGTGTCGTCTGTGTGTGTGTCGTCTGTGTGTGTGTGTCGTCTCTGTGCGTGTGTCCTCTCTATGTGTGTCTCATCTCTGAGTGTGTATCGTCTCTGTGTGTTTGTCGTCTCTGTGCTTTTGTCGTCTCTATGTGTGTTTGTCGTCTCTGTGTGTGTTTTGTCTCTGTGTTTGTGTCGTTTGTGTGTGTGTTGTCTCTGTGTGTGTGTCGTCTCTCTGTGTGTATCGTCTCTATTTGTGTTTCGTCTCTGTGTGTGTTTCTTCTCTCTGTGTGTGTCGTCTCTGAGTTTGTATCGTCTCTGTGTGTGTGTTGTCTCTGTGTGTGTTTGTCGTCTATGTGTGTGTGCCAACTCTATGTGTTTGTCGACTTTATATGTTTGTCGTCTCTGTGTATTTGTCGTCTCTGTGCGTGTGTCATCTCTATGTGTGTGTCGTCTCAGTGTGCGTATCGTATCTGTGTGTGTGTGTCCTCTCTGTGTGTGTGTCGTCTCAGTGCGTTTCTTGTCTCTATGTGTGTGTCGTCTTTATGTGTGTGTCGTCTCTGCGTGAGTGTCGTCTCTATGCGTTTCTTATCTCTGTGTGTGTGCCATCTCTGTGTGTGTGTCGTCTCTGTGCTTGTTTCGTCTCTATGTGTGTGTGTAGTCTCTGTGTGTGTTTCGTCTCTGTGTTTGTGTCGTCTGTGTGTGTGTCGTCTCTCTGTATGTGTCGTCTCTGTGTTTGTTTCATCTGTGTGTGTGTATTGTCTCTGTGTGTATGTCGTGTGTGTGTGTGTGTCGTCTGTGTGTGTGTGTTGTCTCTGTGTGTGTGTGTTTCTCTGTGTGTGTCGTCTCTATGTGTGTGTCGTATCTGTGTGTGTGTCGTCTCTGTGCGTGTTTCGTCTCAATGTGTTTGTCATCTCTGTGTGTGTGTAGCCTCTATGTGTGTGTCGTCTCTGTGTGTTTGTCGTTTCTATGTGTGTCTCATCTCTATGTTTTTGTCGTCTCTGTGTGTATGTCGTCTCTGTGTGTGTGCGTCATCTCTATGTTTGTGTTATCTCTGTGTGTGTCGTCTCTATGTGTTTATCGTCTCTGTGTTTGTTTCGTCTCTATGTGTGTGTCATCTCTGTGCGTGTGTGGTCTTTCTGTGTGTGTCGTCTCTCTGTGTGTGTGTGTCGTCTCTGTGTTTGTATCGTCTCAGTGTTTGTGTCGTTTTGTGTGTATGTCGTTTCTGTGTATGTGTCGTCTCTGTGTGTGTCGTCTCTGTGTGTGTGTCGTCTGTGTGTGTGTGTCATTCTGTGTGTTTATCGTCTCTGTGTGTGTGTCGTCTCTGTTTGTGTCGTCCCTGTGCGTTTGTCGTCTCTATGTGTGTCTTCTCTGTGTGTATGTTGTCTCTGTGTTTGTTTTGTATCTACTTGTGTGTCGTCTCTGTGAGTGTGTCGTCTCTGTATGTGTGTCATCTTTGTGTGTGTGTCGTCTCTATGTGTGTGTCGTCTCTTTGTGTGTTTCACCTCTGTTTGTGTGTTATCTCTGTGCGTGAATGGTCTCTATTTGTGCCGTCTCTCTGCGTGTGTCGTCTCTGTGTGTGTGTCGTCTCTTTGTTTGTGTCGTGTCTGTGCGTGTTTAGTTTTTGAGTGTGTCGTCTCTGTGTTTTTGTCGTCTCTGTATGTGTGTCCTCTATCTGTGTATGTTTTCTCTATGTGGATGTCATATCTGTGTGTATGTTGTCTGTGTTTGTGTTTGTCGTCTCTGTGTGCTTGTCATCTGTGTGTCGTCTCTTCGTGTGTGTCGTCTCTGTGTGTGTGTTGTCTCTGTGTGTGTGTCATCTCTATGTGTTTTTCATGTCTGTGTGTGTGTCGTCTCTGTATGTGTGTCATCTCTGTGTGAGTGTCGTCTCTTTGCGTGTGTCGTCTCTATGTGTATGTCGTCTCGGTGTGTATGTGGTCTCTGTAAGTGTATCGTCTCTATGGTGTGTTGTCTCTGTGTTTGTGTTGTCTCTGTTTGTGTTTCGTCTCTGTGCGTGTTTCACCTCTATGTGTGTTTCGTCTCTGTGTGTGTCTCTATGTATATGTCGTCTTTGTGTGTGTGTAGTCTCTGTGTGTTTGTCGTCTGTGTGTGTGTGTTGTCTCTGTGTTTGTCGTCTCTGTGTGTGTGTCGTCTCTGTGTGTTTGTAGTCTCTGTACGTGTGTCGTCTCTGTGCTTGTGTCGTCTCTATGTATGTGTTGTCTTTGTGTTTTTGTCGTCTCTGTGTGTCTGTCGTCTCTCTGTGTGTGTCGTGTCTGTGTGTGTGTCGCTCTGTGTGTGTGTCGTCTCTGTGTGTGTGTGTTGTCTCTGTGTGTGTGTCGTTTCTGTGTTTGTTTGTCGTCTCTGTGTGTTTCGCCTCTATGTGTGTGTTGTCTTTGTTTGTGTGTGTCGTCTCTGTGTGTTTGTCGTTTCTGTGTGTGTGTCGTTTCTGTGTGTGTGTCGTCTCTGTGTGTGTCGCTCTGTTTGTTTGTCTTCTCTGTTTGTGTCTCATTTCCGTGTGTATTTCGTCTCTCTGTGTGGGTCGTTTCTGTGTGTATGTCGTCTCTATGTGTGTGTGTCGTCTCTGTGAATGTGTCATCTCTGTGCGTGTGTCGTCTCTATGGGTGTGTTGTCTCCGTGTGTGTGTCGTCTCAGTGTTTGTGTCGTCTCTATGTGTGTGTTTTCTCTATGAATGTGTCGTCTCTATGTGTGTGTCGTCGCTGTGTGTTTGTAGTCTCTGTATGTGTGTCGTTTCTGTGTGTGTGTCGTCTCTGTGTGTGTGTCATCTCTGTGTTTGTCGTCTCTATGTGTGTGCCGTCTCTGTGTGTGTATCATCTCTGTGTGTGTGTGGTGTCTCTGTGTATGTCATCTCTGTGTGTGTGTGTGTCGTCTCTGTGTTTGTTTCGTCTCTGTGTTAGTGTCGTTTCTCTGTGTCCGTAATCTCTGTGTATGCGTCGTCTCTGTGTGTGTGTCGTCTCTGTGTGTGTGTCGTTCTGTGTGTGTCGTCTCTGTGCGTGTGTCGTCTCTGTTTGTGTCGTCTCTGTGCGTGTGTCGTCTCTATGTGTGAGTCATCTCTGTGTTTATGTCGTCTATGTATGTGTGTTGTCTCTGTGAGTGTGTCGCCTCTCTGTGTGTGTCGTCTGTGTTTGTGTCGTCTCTGTGTATGTGTCATCTCTCTGGGTGTGTCGTATCTATGTGTGTGTCGTCTCTGAGTGTGTGTCATCTCTGTGCGTGTTCCATCTCTATGTGTGTGTCGTCTCTGTTTGTGTATCTCTTTGTTGTTGTCGTCTTTTTTTGTGTGTCATCTCTGTGTGTGCTTCGTCTCTGTGCGTGTGTCGTCTCTACGGGTGTTTTGTCTCTATGTGTGTGTCGTCTCTGTGTGTATGTCGCCTCCATATATGTATCGTCTCTGTGTGTGTGTTGTCTCTGTGTTTGTGTTGTCTCTGTGCATATGTCTTCTCTATGTGTGTTTCATCTCTGTGTGTGAGTCGTCTATGTTTTATATCGTCTCTGTGTTTGTGTCGTCTCTGTCTGTGTTTGTCGTATCGTGTGTTTGTTGTTTCTGTGTGTGTGTTGTCGCTATGTGCGTGTCGTCTCTGTGCGTGTGTCGTCTCTATATATGTATCGTCTCTGTGTGTGTTTCGTCTCTGTGTGTTTGTCGTCTCTGTGCTTGTGTCGTCTCTATGAGTGTTTGTCGTCTCTGTGTGTGTGTCGTCTCTGTGTGTGTTTCGTCTCTCTGTGTGTGTCGTCTCTGTGTGTGTGTCATCTCTGTGTGTTTGTCATCTCTCTGTGTGTGTTTCTCTGTGTGTATGTCATTTCTGTGTGTGTTTCGTCTCTGTGTGTGTGTCGTCTCTATTTGTGTTTCGTCTCTGTGTGTGTTTCGTCTCTGTGTGTGTGTCGTCTCTGAGTTTGAATCGTCTGTGTGTGTGTGTTTTTTTCTGTGTGTGTGTCGTCTCTTTCTGTGTGTCGTCTTTGTGTGTTTGTCGACTCTATGTGTTTGTCGTCTCAGTGTTTGTGTCGTCTCTGTGCGTGTGTCGTCTCCATGTGTGTGTCGTCTCTGAGTTTGTATCGTCTCTGTGTGTGTGTTGTCTCTGTGTGTGTGTCGTCTCTCTCTGCGTGTCGTCTGTATGTGTTTGTCGTTTTTGTGCGTGTGTCTTCTCTATGTGTGTGTCGTCTTTATGTGTGTGTCGTCTCTGTGTGTGTGTCGTCCTTGTATGTGTCGTCTCTGTGCGTGTTTCGTCTCTGTTTCGTCTCTGTATATTTCTCGTCTCTGTGTATGTGTCGTCTCTGGGCGTTTTTCTTTTTTATGTGTGTGTCGTCTCTGTGTGTGTGTCGTCTTTGTATGTTTCATCTCTGTGCGTTTGTCGTCTCTATGTGTGTCTCATCTTTGTGTGTGTGTGGTCTCTGTTTGTTTGTCGTCTCTGTGCATGTGTCGGCTCTATGTATGTGTGTCGTCTCTGTGTGTGTGTTGTCTCTGTGTTTTTGTGGTCTGTGTGTTTGTCGTCCCTATGTGTGTTTCGTCTCTGTGTTTGTTTTATTTCTGTGTGTGTGTTATCTCTCTGTTTGTGTCGTCTGTGTGTGTGTGTCGTCTCTATATGTTTCTCTCTGTGTATGTGTTGTCTCTGTATGTGTGTTGTCTCTGTGCGTGTGTCGTCTCTATGTGTTTGTCGTCTCTGTGTGTATGTCATCTCTGTATGTGTATCGTCTCTCTGTGTGTGTCGTCTCTATTTGTGTTTCGTCTCTATTTGTGTCTCATCTCTGTGTGCGTGTCGTCTCTGTGTGTTATCGTCTCTGTGCTTATGTCGTCTCTATGTGTGTTTGTCGTCTCTGTGTGTGTGTTGTCTCTGTGTTTGTGTCGTCTGTGTGTTTGTCGTCTGTGTGTGTGTGGGTGTTGTCTCTATGTGTGTGTCGTCTCTGTGCGTGTGTCGTCTCTATGTGTGTCTCATCTCTGTGTGTGTTTCGTCTCTGTGTGTGTGTCGTCTCTGTGCACGTGTCTTCTCTATGTGTGTTTCATCTGTGTGTGTGTGTCGTCTATGTGTTTATATAGTCTCTGTGTGTGTGTCGTTTCTGTGTGTGTTGTCTGTGTGTGTGTGTCATCTCTCTGTGTGTGTCGTCTCTATGTGTGTGTAATCTCTCTGTGTGTGTCGTCTAGTGTTTGTGTCATTTCGGTGTTTGTGTCGTCTCTGTGTTTTTGTCGTCTCTGTGTGTTTGTCTTTTTTGTGTGTGTGTAGTCTCTGTGTGTGTGTCGTCTCTGGTGTTAGTCGTCTCTCTGTGTATGTCATCTCTGCGTGTGTGTTGTCTTTGGTTTGTGTCGTCTTTTTGTGTGTGTCATCTGTGTGTGTGTGTCGTCTCTGTGTGTTTGTGTCGTCCTGTGTGTATCGTCTGTGTGTGTGTGTCGTCGCTATGTGTGCTTCATCTCTGTGTATGTGTCGTCTCTGTGCGTGTGTGTTTTCTCTATATGTGTGTAATCTCTGTGTGTGTGTCGTCTCTGTGTGTGTCGTCTGTGTGTGTGTTTCGTCTCTGTGTGTGTGTGTCAACTCTGTGTGTGTGTTGACTCTTTGTGTTTGTCGTCTCTGTGTATGTGTTGTCTCTGTACGTGTGTCATTTCTGTTTGTGTCTCGTCTCTGTGTGTGTGTCGTCTCTGTATGTGTGTCGTCACTGTGTGTGTCGTCTCTGGGCACGTGTAGTTTCTATGTGTGTCTCATCTCTGTGTGTGTGTTATCTCTGTGTGTGTCGTCTCTGTGCTTGTGTCGTCTCTATGGTTGTGTCGTCTCTGTGTTTGTGTCGTCTCTTTGTCTGTGTTGTCTCTTTGTGTGGGCCTTCTCTGTGTGTGAGTGTCGTCTCTGTGTGTGTTTTGTCTCTCTGTGTGTGTCGTCTCTTTGTGTTTGTCGTCTCTATGTGTGTATCTCTATGTATGTGTCGTCTCTCTGTGTGTGTCGTCTCTGTGTGTGTGTCGTCTCTATGTGTTTGTCGTCTCTGTGTGTATGTCATCTGTGTGTGTGTGTCGTCTCTGTGTGTATATCGTCTATATTCGTGTTTCGTCTCTGTGTATGTGTCGTGTCTGTGTATGTGTCGTTTCTTTTTGCGTGTCGTCTGTGAGTGTTTGTCGTCTCTGTGTGTGTGTCAACTCTATGTGTGTGTCGACTCTATTTGTTTGTCGTCTCTGTGTATGTGTCGTATCTGTGCGTGTGTCGTCTCTATGTGTGTGTCGTCTCTGTGTTTGTGTCGTCTCTGTGTGTGTGTCGTCTCTGTATGTGTGTTGTCTCTCTGCGTTTCTCGTCTCTATGTGTGTGTCGTCTCTCTGTGTATGTCGTCTTTGTGTTTGCGTCTTCTCTGTGTTTGTGTCGTCTCTTTGTCTGTGTTGTCTCTTTGTGTGGGTCTTCTCTGTGTGTGAGTGTCGTTTTTGTGTGTTTTTTGTCTCTGTGTGTGTCGTCTCATTTATTTGTCGTCTCCATGTGTATATCTCTTAGTATGTTTTGTCTCTGTGTGTTTGTCGTCTCTATGTGTTTGTTGTCTCTGTGTGTATGTCATCTCTGTGTGTGTGTCGTCTCTGTGTGTATGTCATCTCTATTCGTGTTTCGTCTCTGTGTGTGTTTCGTCTCTGTGTGTCTGTCGTCTCTTAGCTTGAATCGTCTATGTGTGTGTGTTGTCTCAGTGTGTGTGTCGTCTCTTTCTGCGTGTCGTCTGTGTGTTTTTGTCGTCTATGTGTGTGTGTCAACTCTATGTGTGTGTCGACTCTATGTGTTTGTCTTCTCCGTGTATTTGTCGTCTCCGTGCGTTTGTCGTCTCTATGTGTGTGTCGTCTCTGTGTGTGTGTCGTCTCTATGTTTTGGTTGTCTCTGTGTGTATGTCATCTCTGTGTTAGTGTCGTCTCTGTGTGTTTGTCGTCTCTATTTGTGTTTCGTCTCTAAGTGTATTTCGTCTGTGTGTGTGTCGTCTCTGAGTTTGTATCGTCTCTGTGTGTGTTGTCTCTGTGTGTGTGTCGTCTCTTTCTGCGTGTCGTCTGTGTGTGTTATTCGTCTCTGTGCTTGTGTCGTCTCTATGTGTGTGTCGTCTCTATGTGTGTGTCGTCTGTGTGTGTGTGTCTTTTCTTAATATGTGTCGTCTCTGTGTTTGTGTCGTCTCTTGGCGTTTGTCGTCTTTATGTGTGTGTCGTCTCTGTGTGTGTGTCGTCTTTGTATGTGTCGTCTCTGTGCGTGTTTCGTCTCTATGTGGGTCTCATCTTTGTGTGTGTGTGTGGTCTCTGTTTGTTTGTCGTCTCTGTGTTTGCGTCGCCTCTATACGTGTGTGTCGTCTCTGTGTGTGTGTTGTCTCTGTGTTTTTGTCGTCTGTGTGTGTGTCGTCCCTGTGTGTGTGTCGTCTCTGTGTTTGTTTTATCTCTGTGTGCGTGTTATCTCTCTGTTTGTGTCGTCTGTGTGTGTGTGTCGTCTCTATGTGTGTCTCTCTGTGTATGTGTTGTCTCTGTGTGAGTATTGTCTCTGTGCGTGTGTCGTCTGTAAGTGTTTGTCGTCTCTGTGTGTATGTCATCTCTGTATATGTGTCGTCTCTCTGTGTGTGTCGTCTCTATTTGTGTTTCGTCTCTATGTGTGTCTAATTTCTGTGTGTGTGTCGTCTCTGTGTGATTGTCGTCTCTGTGCTTGTGTCGTCTCTATGTGTGTTTGTCGTCTCTGTGTGTGTGTTGTCTCTGTGTTTGTGTCGTCTGTGTGTTTGTCGTCTCTGTGTGTTTGTTGTCTCTATGTGTGTGTCGTCTCTGTGCGTGTGTCGTCTCTATGTGTGTCTCATCTAATGGGGGGGTTTTCGATTAAAAGTTTATTGGGTGGGTTATCGATTATTATTTTGGTTGGTGATTCGCTAGCATCGTACCATAGTAGAGGGGGAGCTTCATGTAGCGTGGAATTAAATCAGCGGCTCAAATGGGGAGCATCTACTGATGGCCATGCCGAGTCGAAATCAGATTGAAAGGATTCAGATTCCTTAGGGAGCGATTGGAGCCACAAGGACAAATTATCTTGAGAAATACTAACATAAAGAGATAAAATTAAGAAAGTAATGTATTTATTTTTTACTCACATAAGCGGTACAAAGTTGCTTCAGGAATACAGGTACATCACTTTACAGTCAATATACACTAAGACGATGATATAGACTGGGGCACATACGATGCAATAGATAAGTCACCTACGTTAGACTGTTTTCAAAGGTTCACTGTAAACTGATAATAGATTGCTTTTGGGTTCATCTTTTGGGTGATTTTATTTTACTTGGGTAAATTTAATTGGAAAATTTTGAGGTTTTTGAAAATTGATCCCATTACATATCATCCTTCCCATTCTTAACGATGTCCTCATTATTGTGTTACCGCTACTCTTTCTACTTTTTGAATTTTGATCTTGCTTTAAAAAGAATTTAACTTGGTGCTTATTACTTGAATTAACTTAGCTTTGGTAAGATGTATTTTTTTCATATTCCCGATTGCTTTATGAGACTACATATATGAAGACATTACTTTAAAGTCCATCACCTATCACTCTATTTGGCGAAAGGGCCAAAGAGTTTCTATTGACTAACACATTAGGTTATATGATTACGTATATAATTATTATTTCCTCCACCTAACACTAAGATTACCTTCACCTGATATGCTAATAGTTCTACATGGTTTTAATTAATCAAGTTCTGCTTTTGCAATTATTTTACTACTTGACATGGTACACGTTTACCTCTTCTAATACTATACTATACTTCCACCTGACACTATATTGATACGATAAGTAACTGACTTCAAGAGAACTGATATATATGGATTAATTAATTTGCAAATAAAAAGTTTGACACATTGATAGGTTTAAGCTTAACGTCTGATTGCAACATTGGGATAAAGTAGCTTGCACTTGTTTTCATCTGTTTTATGAAACGTTTCTCAATATTCACTAAAGTTACAAGTTAGATACATAAGACTTTCACACTTACTTCATCATTCTACGTGTCTATAATACTCACATACGTTGTCACTCTTACTTTGCGCTTCCGTTCAATTAATTACTGGGTTGGCTAATTGCTTATGGTTTGTCTTCGTGGTGTTTCACTTTTTGGCACTTGTTCCTTGGGATAAGCATTTACGTTGTTCATAAGTATGACTACTTGCACAAAATTGTCCGTGCGTGGTTTATTACGTCATATACGAGGGGTTGATGTTATAGATTTGTTGAACTGTTTCCTGGGTACATAACCCTTGGGGAATTGATTACATGAAATGGGTATCTTGATCGCTGGGCTGGGTAACTCTTCTTGGGCACTTCTATCCTCGGGAAAATTTTATACTCGTACAGTCTATGTTTCCCGTAGATTGTTCACGTTTTAGCCCTTCTTTTATTTGAATAAAGGGCTATGTTACGATATGTAAGGGTAATTGTTGTTGGATCAAAACTTGATCTCAGATTCTATGTTCGACGCATTGTCTTTGATTCTTGTTTTAATGATACACCATCATTGAGGGCTTAATCATGGGGATTGTGGCTAAGATAGCTTGGTTTGGTCTCTTCTCTGACACTTTATTTTGGGAAAGTTTGCACGTACAGTTTATTTTTCCCGCAAAATTGATTATGTTTGGTTCTTCTTCTCATGGAGGATGGTTTGGTTTTGCGACATCTAATAATGATTTGATAGGGTCAAAACTTTAACTTGGGATCTTGTTTCCACATATTGTCTCTGATTTGGGGCTTAAGATATATAATCTTTGAGAGATTGACTCCAGGGTTATTCTTGGTCCTTAAGGTTTAATTTTTGGAACCTTGCCGTCTAAGAATAGTTATTTGACGGATATTTATGCAGTTTTACGACATGACTGGTCGGGGTGGTTCTCTAGATAATCATTGGATCAGATATATATATATATATATATATATATATATATATATATATATATATAATATATATATATATATATATATATATATATAATATATATATATATATATATATATATATATATATATATATATATATATATATATATATATATATATATATATATATATATATATATATATATATATATATATATATATATATATATATATATATATATATATATATATATATATATATATATATATATATATACAGGGTCTTTTGTTTGATGATACTGTCTGAGGTAAGGTTACCTGGTATTAGGTTCTGGTGACTTAGATCGTCATTAGGGTTTTGTCCTTAGGGATTTCCTTGATGAGTAGTTTTCGGTGATTGACGAATGATGAGAGTAGATGCTACTAGGCTGTATCTGTGTTGCGTGCTTGTATACCATGAATGAATTTGCACTGATTACTCTGCTTCCTGTAATATAAACATCTAGGCAGAATCATATGCTCTTTATAATTACATAAGTTAAAACACATGCGGCAATAATACATAATTTATACAATATTATAAGGGGACTATTTTTTGAAATAATAGTCATTATTGGTCGTGTTAATAATATCAACTTAATATGGTTAAGGTTTAACTTAAAGATAAAACGAATAAGAGCAATTGTCATGCTTTTACATGCATATTGCAGCAACACTAGATTACTATGAGATAAGCTCGGTAATCATTAGAAAAATGATTGTGTATACGAAAATAACACAATAAGCTCGGTAATCGTAAGAAAAATGATTGTGTATACGAAAATAACACAATATGAGATTTTCAAGATTTAGTGATTATATATATATATATATATATATATATATATATATATATATATATATATATATATATATATATATTATATATATATATATATATATACTATATATATATATATATATATATATATATATATATATATATATATATATATATATATATATACATATGTGCATTTGGCACATGTTCAATATTCAATATATTTTAAATGTTATTCAACACTCAACTACTTTAGCATTTACTTTTATATTACATAACTACATGCGAGGTAGGTTACATGGTTTTATGAGAGGTCTCGATTTACTATAAATTTTCAAGCCTTTACTGTTTACGTGCGTCCATGCTGCTTAAGAAATACATATTTCGTCTTTGCAGCTGCATGGACTTACGCAAACAATAAGTAGAGATTTGGGACTGGACAGGGCACGAATGAGGACCTCTATTCCCATTCGCTCGATCATGTCCTCCCTTATTTTTTTGGCTTAAGGGTTATCAGGGAGTTCCGGGTTTATGTTCTGCGTCTCATTTGGCTCAATGTGATCTTTCTTTGGGTTTTGTCTCCGAGGTCTCATAATTTTTCCATAACTTGGATCAACAAAATCCTCATGGTTAGGGGAACCAATGAGCTTCAGTCTCGTGAACGACTAAATATTCCTTTGAAAGGAGCTGAAGACGCTCCACATTGGTTTCCACGTATGTGATAATCTTCGGTCTCCTTGTGAATAGGAGAATTCATATTTCTCATGCATTATGACTGTTTTGGGGGTAGTTCCCATGCTTAGGTATGATTCCCTGCTTTATGACGTCTTGGGCCACTGCGTGAACAATGAAAATTATGATGGCATTCGTTAGTCGCACCTTCCTGTCTAATTCTAAAATTAATATGTGTTAATTTATCTTGCAATGTAGTCTATTCCTATATTTTTTTGATTTTATTCCTTTGGGTTTTGAATATAGATTGTATTATTACGCGAACAGCTAACATCGTTAGCCACATGGCTTCTACATATATTGAAGGTACTAATCCTTTCTCGTATTGTATTTTATTCCCAATTTTCCTGTTACGGATCGATATTTGGGTTCATTTGCCAATCGTATTCCGAAACTATAAGATTTTTCGTCATATTTTCTTAAATCGTATTTGACGTCCCATTTTTTTGCGAAGACTTCTTCCCCTGATTTACTCACAATGAGGATTGCTGCTGAGTATATCACATTTTCTTTTGCATGCCTTATAGTTATGAACTCTGTGTCGATAGTTGCCTTGGCCATTGTTCTAAAATGAAAGGTAGTTTCTATTGACTTTCGTCTAGTTAATTTTTTCAAGATTAGTTACAATTATGGTTTACTCCAGGTCGAGGTCAAAATACCTTTTCGCCGGTATTTCCTCATACATCGGGTACTTATTCGTTCGACATAATTCGATGCTCCTAAAGCTCCATATTAACCAATAATGAATATATACTTTGAACGGAATGTAAGGTAACTTCAGGTCGAGGCTGAACTACTTGTTCACCGGTGCCACCTTGCACTTGACTATTTGTGTATTCAAACATAATTCGATTCCCTGAAGTTCCATACAGGCTTACTGAGATTTTCAAGAAACTACCTTTTTTTTTGTTAATTTATGGAACTAATATATATAAGTTCTTGGGTATAACATATTAGCACACTACTGGTTTATTCATATAATGCACTTTCTAAATAGTAACTCATTAATCTAGACACAACACTTCAGGTAATATTGGAGGGCTCTTCTATTATTCGTTTTAACGAGATTATTTATATATACAGTTTCTTCCACGGATATCGGCTTTTAATTTTAATATGGGTGCATCATCAGGTAATGCCGCCTTTGAACTTGAGGATGTCAGCATATTGGCAAGTCGATAGTTTTCCCATGAGGATACATTTGAGCTTAGAAATTTGAGTTCAAACACTACGTTATTTTTATCGCCTTCAGGTGTATTTAAGTACATTAAATACACTAATAATTGGTTTGGAAGGTGCAGGTCCTCCAATGTGGCAGTTATGTCATTCCTTCGCATATTTGCCGAATGACTTTCCGGCACAACTGAGATAATGACAACGGGTCGCTTATTATTTTTACTACGGAAAAACTTAAGTTTACATGTGATTGGCAACAGCATAGTTGCTCGCGCACAATTACGTCTAAGCCGGGGAATATTTTGATTCCAAAATTTTCATCTTGTTGGAAAAAGTTCAGTGTTATTTTCTTTATGTCTTTATAATCCCTTGAGGTGATTTGAAAAGTAGCGGATCCCGTTGAAGGGTTTATTGGATTTTGATACGTGTTATTTACACAATTGACGTATAAGACCTTAAGGAAGCTTTCACCTCTTAGCATATGTCCTTGGTCTATTAGTATGGAGAGAAATTTAACGAGCCAAATTGTAGTTATGTTGTTATCGTCTTGATTTACGTTTCAGACCATAGCTTGTTTCAGATCTTTTCATTTGGTATGATCAAGACGATTGTTTAGCTATAGACTCTTGGTTTAATGACAATTATCTTCAATTACAGTATTTTGAGGAATGGAAGTATTTACGTAATAGTTTTATACCCTTATTTAATAATGTTTACGTTAGGATACCTTAGTCAAAGGATAGTAAATGATTACTTAATAGTAATATATTTTCAATTTAACTATGTTAAGTTATAGTGGTTTAAGGTATAACAATGATTACGTAATAGCTATGCACTTTCAATCTAATAATGTTTATCATAAGTTATAGTTGTTTACTTGGCCTTCTTAATTTTATAAAATTTTACTTTTATTAGTATTTTACATTTTTTTCTCGGTACAAGTTGTTCTTCGTGAAGAAATACTCCTTCAGGGCGTCTGCCCACAAATTAATCAACCGTGCGCCTACGCCCTGAATAGGTACTCCCCACGCATCGGACTTCCTGTCCATCTCATTCCAGATTCCCGTAGGTCATTTTTGTTAAAGTGATTCTTCTAATGGAAGAGGTAATGTAGGGTAATTTTTGCGGGTCACTTTTCATAGAGTGAAGAGTTGATTTTCTCATAAGAGCTCCCCGGACAAACGGTCATGACGAATGGGATAATGCACCATAGGTCACAAAAGTTGACCAGCGGGTCCTAATGTTGTTGGGTCATTTCATTTAACTGTAATTTTATAACTCCTTATTATTCAGTAATTTTTCTTCTACTGTATAATTGTCTCACGTAGAGAGTTAGAGACCAGGGCGGCAGCAGAGGGATAGTAGACACCACCACCGTCGCCATGACCACAAATCCCCACAACTGAGTATCCATCCATTCTTTAATTAGTTCTTTGTTACGTAATACTAACTCGTATCTGTATAGTTGTTTTTCATAGAGAGCTAGGGCCAAATGGGAACGGGAAGGGGATGACAATGGCACCACTCCCATTCGCCTGTGGCCATCGCTTCCCACGATTGAGGGTCCATTTGCTTAAGAATTTTGACAAATAGGCAGTTATAGTACTTGCCAAGCGATTTCTTGTTGTGTAATCAAGTCTCGTAATCAAGTCACTAGAACGATACATCCCCCGCTCACCCGATACTGGAATATCAGGCAAACGGAAAATACATCACTCCAGTTTCGACCAGACATTGAACAAAATTTCGCGAAAATTCCCACCAAAAGGAGTCGAGTCAAGTCAGCAACAGATTTTACAACGTCCGGTGTCTCCCTCATTCAGTAATTTGTGTAAGCTTTTCTCAAGGGAAGGTGAGAGTCAAGTGCTTGCGTGGTGGGATAATATATACCACGCCCATCCTTGGCTCTGACCTCCTATGATCGGGGTCCATCCATTTTTACTATCTCGTATCCAATGGCTATTTGAATTATTCCTCCTACATCACTTTCCAAGTATTTCATGGGGTTGTGAATGAGAATTGTAATGTATATTGAGCTTTTATTACTTATTGAGACTAAAAACAATTTTTGTTATTACCTCCCTAAGTGTGAGGGGTATCCCTACTGATTTTTAGCTAAAAGTGTCTTTTTCCATAGTTTTGAATGGGTTCTCGAGCTTAAATCATTAGAGAGAGAATCATAACATATTTTACGTAAGGTATAGTTAGTATTTTGTTCACTTGAATGTTCACATGATTATCTTAATTTCTTGTGACGGCTAAGTTCTCTGTCCAAGGTGTTATGACGGAATTAATTATAGTCAAAACTAGTACGAGGTCTTAATCTCCGTTAATCCTGTCTACACTAGTACTCAATAAACGCAAATGAGAAATTAACAAAAAGAAAAACGGTGCTCCTCTGTAGTTGGGTTCAACTAATGCGAGGACTAATAATACGTTTGACAAAGTTCTAAAATTTTCTTTTAAGATTTAATGTGAGCATTCGATCCCTGTTTTTATGCACAAATATGAATACTTGGTAAATCCTTATATCCAACAATTTTTTTAATTATTCGTAGTTATTGTGTATCTTGCGTAAACAAATTCCATTACGACCTAAGTTTGAAAATATGAACTTATCTTCTAAGGCTATTGAAAACTAAGGCCTTAATACTTATTGCAATTTAATAGTAAGTAATTAAACTGTAAGGCATTTTCGTTTTTATTGTCACATTTTATTTTGCTTTTATTAAAGTTTTTCCTTCTTTTTTTTCATATCTTCTTGCTATTAAATCAGCTAATTCCTTAGTCTTGCACTTGGTTAATTTAAAGTGGGTTAATTTATTTTATATTGCAAGTTGTTCTTCTTTAATTGCTTATCTTGATAGCTAATTATTAAGTTAGAATGAATGATGAGTTGTGCACTGATGTTTATTCAAATAATATCTTTAGAATGTGTAGGAATAAACTCCTTATTTCAGGGTATTTGAGAATTGTGCAAAATTGGTGGAATACAAAGGCTTGTTAGTCGAGATTAAATTTTTCCGTTCAAATAAGTTAAAAAAAAACATATCAACATTTAATGTGTCGACTTAGTTTTCTTCCGTGGCAGAGTTATTGCCACGTGGTAGAGGTACTTATTATCTAGCGCGATATTACCTAAAGTTTTTCTAAGTGCGGCCTAGGGCATAAAGATTTAATTACCTTGTATTCCCTAAATGAAATTAAAATATATTTACGTTTTGTAGTGAATTTATTGGTGGGTTGAAATCAGTTTTAACTTAATTAAAATGTAATAAGTTACAATAAGACGTAATCTTTTGTTATAAAGTCCTTGGAAATGCGACTGAAAAATATGGAAATTAAACAGTGTAAAAACGCGGTATATAAAACTTAATTATTTTATATTATTGTGAAGTTAAAATCATTTCGTACGAGAAACTTATCTGGGTAACGGTTTCACAATATTGTAAAAAGAAAGTATTAAGATGTTGTAAAAATATAATATTTTAATCACATCTCTACTGGGCTATTTATGGCACATCGTGTTCCTATATTGGGGATAAACAGACAGGACTCGGGGTGTTGGCCTGGTTTTTGCCTTCAGATGTGAAAAAAGCTGCATTTAGTCTGGGACTTATCCCTTTGTATGGTCAATATCTATTACATGCTGTCATTCTGCTTCTGTGGCAGAGATAGGACCACATGGCAGAGGTATGATATTAACTAAAATTTTGCAGGGATATGTGTATGCGTTTGATTGGACGCCTTGCATAAGGTATAAGAATTTATTTACTTTATATTATTTTAATCGTAAGATTAGCCCGCGTGACTATTTCTTATTTAGTTTAGCGTGGACTAGTTTTGTTTCCACAAGACTCAGAATTGTCATTTTTTTATTATTCTTTTTTTCCTATTTATAATTCATTCAAGTGGTATTATGCTTTGACTCATTACTTTTCTGAAAGGAATCCGTTCGATTTGCCTATTTTGATCTCGCGGCGCCACACGTCGGTGCCACGAAGGCACCGCACGAACTTACCACGCGATAAGGGTGGGGAGGTTCTCACATTTGATTATAATATTACCTATATTCTCTGTTACTTTTTTTTAATTCTATCGCGATATTTTTTACTAGGTTAGCATTTTACGGGGATTTAATTTGAAGAGAAAGTTTCAGGAATTTAGCTTTGTTATATCTTCCAATTCAGGGTTTTTCAAACGTGTTTCTGAACAAAAAGCAAATTTTAACTTTGGGCCGTTGTTAGTACGTTACAGGTGGTGGGATCTATTCACCTGTTCATAAAGTTTTGGCGATTTATGGCTTCCATTTTCGCTTGATTACATTAGAAATTATCCTTGAATCATTCATACCCCGTATAAATGTTCGCTTTTATTTTATTAATTTTAGTTTAAACTCATGTGCCTTAGTGAAAAAATATTTTTTGAACTCTTAAATAGCGTGCATTTCGTAAAGCTTGACTTTCGTGAATAATATGTCATTTACTATGTTACACTTGTTCTTTGGGGGGATAAAGTTTAGCAAGGATCTAAGGCCGTGACTAGTTTATAAGGTTAGTAGAAACTATTAAATACTGTGTTTCTTATTATATGAGCGTTTATGAATAACGATAATTTTTGGAAGAATCTTCTTATTTGTACACTAATTGGTTAGTTTGTGAATAATCTTGGTTGCTAGTCCGTACATTGGCATGTCTGCACGACATGTTGCGGGAATTACGTTTTTCGCGAAAACCCATAGAAATTGGATTACGCTTTTTTTATCCAATTTCTGGAGAATTAGACTAAAACTTGCCTTGTTCTTACAGGTAACTATAGCGCAGGTTAGTTTCAAAATTTCACTGCCTATTTTATATATATATATATATAACATACAACTGATTGCTGGATTGTAAGCGAATAGTTTTATTCGAGACGGGTCTCGTATTTGACTTACTATTTTTGATTATTTTCGAATTACGTTGCCAAACCTTTTGAAAATTAAGGATTCGTCTGGCCTAGGAAAAAGTTTTTATTTTGTTATTCTCATTTATACGGGTTAGCTTTCATATTCTTTAATTGCGTGGCTCATTATTGTACGCTTTGATTCGCTTTAAGATAATCTCGGTTGAATTTATTGCTGCAATTGTTATGGTTTTTGACGATTGTTTTGCCCTTTGCCTATCGGCTGTATGGGTCCCGCTGTTTTTGCTAACGATGATAATAGTTCAGTTAGCTAAGCGTTGGTTACAAATTTAGTTTATGGTACAACAATTTTTGATAGCAAAAATACTTTCTCTATAGAGGGCCATCAAAAGTCAAAAAAAATTAATCAATATTTGTCCTTTTTTTTGCTTTAGTTCTGTCTTATTTGTGACTCCCAGATAGGATATTTTAGAACTTTAATAACTAATATCATGTATTTTTGACTTATGGAAGGTTCCTAATTTTGTCTCTCAAGACTGTCTAATCTGCGCGAGTGACACCTGATTAGTTGCTAGATTACGGGGACAGTTTGTCGAAATAATTTTATTTAGGGTGGTTGTCACACTTGTCTTGAAAGATATGTGTACATAACTTGAATTATGCCACATAGGAAATTCATTAAACCGAAAATATCAAGAGACTAAGACCGTGAAACTGCTATTTTCAGGTTTTTTCATGCCCTGCGCATTTCTGGGGCTTATTTATAAAGTTTAAGGATTATACTGCCCTCGAGGTTTTGTTTATATTTACGGACTTATCTCGTATAAAGGATTAAATCGTATTTCTTTAGGTTGACACATATGTGCAAAGATTAGTATTTTAAATCTTACAATTTTGATTCATCTTTAGGTTCAGGATATTGATTTTTTTTTTGTTTTTTTTGCGTCAATTCTCTAGTGAATATTTTCCTTTGTTCATTTAGGTTTCGAAACAGAATTGTATATTATTTTATTTATTTTGGATTATACCACGCCAACCTATTATCAATATATGATCAAATATATAGATAAAGATATATCGAAGATATCAATATTTGAGATCAAACTATATTTTCCAATCTCCTCCTTTTCACCGGGGCCAATTATTTTTTTTTGCCGCTGGGGTTGGCGTTTTTGTTTCTTGGTATTTAAGGAACATTTTAGTATGGTAAGTTATTTATTTGTTTTTAGGCGAAAGGACTGTTAATTATAGGTATGCAAGTAGCTCAGAGTACACAACGGTACACGGGTCAATTATTCTTCTTCTTAATAAAAAGATGAAAAGGGAAAGTAGTTTAATTCGAGGACATTATGCTTAGGTGATCCGACTAAAATATCATAAATCTTAGTGGTTTCAACTGCGTTTGGAAATTACGGGCTTTGATTTATTATCGTATCGACACTTGAAATGTGGTCAATTGAGCTGTGTATGCGATTAATGACACTTGAGGTAAACAGTATGATTTTCTTTGAAAACCCACGACGTTATTTTTTCCATTTAATTTATGAGAGATTTTTAATGCCATTCGTAGGGGCTTATTTTTTTGCTGACTTTTGTTTGAAAGAATACTTTTGATTACTATTTGCACCAGAGCCCTTTTTGAGTTTTACCGTGAGAAGTGGTTATTAATTATTTAGGTAACTAATACTGCGTTTTAGATATTTGGCTGTTGTTCTAATAATAATAATAATGAGATATTTCTAGAATAAGGTTTTACTTTGACCTATCGTCTGAACGGGTAATCAAGATTTCCATTGCCGCAATAATAAAGATACCAAATATGTCTTATGATGGAGGTGAAGGATAAACGTTCATCATAAGACACAGTTAGGATATTCTTGAATTCTGGGTTTGATTATGTTGTTGGCATGCAGTTTTTTGAATTTGGATAAGATATCCGATAAAATTAATTTCAGAAGAGGTAGGATTGATCCTAAAGGAACCCTCAGTATATCAAACCTCGAAATACAAAAAAAAAACAAGCCTTTCGAGGCTCGATACACCGAAAGCCTCCTTAGACCCGCATTTGAATACTCAATGGAGATCAAAAGTATGTTCTGAATCAGCATATGGAAGAATCCTTATGCACTAAATACAATTATATGCCAAGGGATCCCTAGTGATCCTCATGTTTACCTACTCCGGGGGATACCCGGGATTGGCAAAGCTAGGACGGCTGTCCACTACATTTTCTCTTCTATGGCTGAATTTATAATATATTTTTATTTTTTGTCCAAAATTTAGGAAATACTATATTCTGCTCAGCAGAAATATAGGTACTCTAGTTTAATGTGGATTGCGCACGTGATATTAGGCTATCGCTACATCCTTGCCTACGCACTTTACTGTATTAAACTTGTAAAAAAATATTTCTCTTTTTTTGCATTTAAACGAGAAAAGAATTTTTACCTCCTCCTTGAGTTTAATTAAAAGCCATGATTAATATTTTCATAGTTTTCTGTATCGTCTGGTAACGGATGCGTTTTGGGCGTTCCTGGTGGTGAAGAGATCTCTGATGAGTCATGGACAGTTGTATCAGTTATTTGGATATTGGGGCATTGGGTCCTAATAGTTACGTTATTGTCCGTTGGGGGGTTTTGTTGAATAGACTCCATTTGGGGTTTTATGCGGTGATGACGAGCTTGGTTTGGGATTGTGAAATACGAGGGTTGTGATGGCCCTTCGTTGTAATTGTTAGCAAGAATATTTTCCAAATGGGGACTAAGGGGTAGGTCAATTTCAACTGTGAAATAGGTTGCCACCATTTTCTCTAAGTTTGAGCAGAATTTTCTTTGTTTTTGCAATTCTCTGGTAATTTTGGCTTGGTTTTCCTTCAGTTGTTTCTTTAAGCTGTCCTGTTGTAGTTTAATTATTTCTTTCTGTGCTTTTAAGTGGTCGTATTTATGTTTTAAGTCTAGGACCTTTACTCGTTCGGGTTCCAGGGCTTCTTGTACCGCTATTGTTGCGGATAGAACAGTACTGTTTCTATAATCTTGCACTTTTTTACCAGTTTCTTGAATTTTATTATATAATACTTGTAATTTTCGGACCTTGTCGGGATAATTATATCCCTTAACAAGCGTGGCGTCGCTTATTGATTCCATTTCATTCTGGATTTTGGCGGTCTGCTCCCTAACTTTCATAAACTGGGTCTCGATTAATTTATCCACTTGGTTAGTTACTAGGATCTTATTTATCTTTTTGTTTATTTTTTCTTTGGAAGCCTTAACTTCATCAAGAGATTTAAGTGTGGCTTCTTTCATATTCTCGATTTTCAGTCTTTCTGTTATCAATTGTGCCGAGGCGTCTAGAAGTTTCGATCGTGTCTGAAATAGCTGGTCCATATTCGTTCTGTCTGTAACGAGGTGGCAGTAGGTATTTTTTTAGGAGGGGTTGAACGATTCTTTTTCTGCTTCTATCTTCAGGGAATTTTATCAAGCCGGGATTAAGTTTATCTAGAAAAATTAACTATTAACTTCCTTCGACCTTTTACGGGTAGCTTTCGTTGAAGTGTCTTATTCATACACCTTTGTTTCAAGGGTTTTTTTTCAATCTGCTCACTTCGTCTTAATATTGTTTTTTGAGTTTCTTAGGGTACTTGATCTCTATACGTGTTTCCATTTATTTGGTTTTTTACTTACTCTTCCAGACTTTGTGGTAACTTCCTGTTCGCTTTGTGGCGTTTTATTCTTTTTGAATTTCCCATAGAGTTTAGGTCAAATTTCTTGTACTGTTTCAATAGGAATTTTTGACTTTTTAATTTAGCCGCTTTCGCAGGAGCCGCGGCAGAAGCCGGTTTTCGTTTTTGTGCATCTTGGGGTTCGTCAGGAGCTGATTCATCGTCGGATTCAGTTGAACTAGTCCCTAAATACTCATCATTTGGGCTTTATGGGGTGGTCCTTTGCGATTTAGGAGTATCACCTGCCCTCGCTTCATATATTTCGTCTCTTTTTGAGGTAGAGGGTTTATTTTCCATTTCCTCGCACTGAATCCCCTTTGAAACTCTGGGAGTTTCAAAGAAACTCTGGGAGTTTCCGAAACTCTGGGAGGAGTTAAATGTTTGTGGAGAGTGTCTCCATTGTTTGAATGCCATATCCTCCAGGGGGTGGGGTATATTTTGTAACACGGTCTGTTTCCAGGAGTAGGATTCCTTGGGCTTTACTTTGGATAACGTTATGTGATGGTATTGTCCTAGATTTTCATCTTCAGGGTGTTCCTGGGTCCAAGGTAAGGTACTTTGCCTTGCTTTTATAGGGTAATTGATGATATCCATGGTTTCCCTCAAATTTTTCTTTTTACTCGTTTCCCTGGGTGGGGTTTTCTTTATTTTTACACCCGGGGTTTCCACAGCTCTATTTAATTTATCATGTAATGACAGGGGTCTCTCTATCGGGGTTGCTGGTGATACCATATCATCTGGAAATCTTTTGGGGGGACATGGGGTTGAAATTCTATCGGGGAAAAATTGGGTTTTGGGGGACAGCGTATAATCTAATTCTTCCGAGCTTTCTGATGATGAACTTTTTGGACCTTTTGGGGGTCTTATTGGTATGGGTATTAAGGGTTTTCTTTTAGGGATGAATAAATTTTTCATGGCTAAAAATTCTTCGAAGTTTTCCTCGTCGCTATGATTCTCGAAATAGTCTTGTCTGAAATTGCAAGGTTTTAACTCGGCTAGCCTTGACTTGGGGAATTCATTTTCTGCGTTTGATGAATCAGTAGATGAGGGTTTGGGTACCCACTTGGCTGGGTACTTGGCCCTTTTTATACGGCTAACATGTGCCTTATATGTTCTTCCATTGTCTGGGTTTATTATTTGAAAAGTAAAGTCATTGTCTTATTTCTTGATTATTCTGTAAGGTTCCGAATATTTATTGGAAAGTTTTTTGCCTTCCACCTTTACCTCATTCTTTAGGTATACACCATCTCCTACTTTAAAATTTGTGTTCCCTTTGACTTTGGATTCATTTCTCAACTCTTGGTTTATCTTACATTTTTCTAATTCTTGTCTAACTACCTTATAGGTTTTCCTCATCCTATTTATAAAATCTTGCTTGTAGTCCTCTTTATTATTGTAATATTGTCTGGATTCTATAATTTCCTGATAAGGTATTTTAAAGTCGCATCCGAATAGAAAAAAATGGACATTCTTTAGTTGTCTCTGAATAGACAGTAATTATTACGTTGGTTAAGTAAGGTAGATATTGGTCTTAATCGTTTCGGTTGTCTTTTGTATAAATACTCAAGACATTAGAAAATATTTTGTGCCTATTTTCAATTTTTCAATTAGCTTGGGGATGGAAGTGGGAGGTCATTAATTTTTCTATGTTGAGGAAACTCATTAAATCTTTTGCTACTTTAGAGACAAAATTACTTCCATTATCGCTAATAACTTTGTTAGGGACGCCAAATTTTAAGAATATTTTTGCTAACGCTTTACTCGTAGCGTATGCACCTTGATTTCTCAATGCTTTGGCAAAAGTGAACCCTGAAAAATGATCTATAACTAAAAGAACGCAAGTCTGGCCTCTGTTGGAAACAGGTAGTCCTCCGCTTGTTCCATATAGATCGAATGAAACAATGTCGAAAGGAAATCTTGCTACTGCCACACTTCCCATCGGGGGTGTGGTTAAGATTGGGAATTCTTTCTTATATTACATGATTCGCAATTGTTTATGAAGTCTTTGAGTTTGTTAATGCTGAAGGAACAAAGAAATATTGTTTTAATCTATGATAGGTTTTCGTTATTCCCAGGTGTCCGCCTATATCTGAATGAAAATATTCAAAGGCAGGTATTATCAGGTTTTGGGGTACTACAGGTATTATCGAGATTTGATTTCTATATGTATCGCCAGTTACTATCCTGCAAAGGATTTCTTCATCTAAATCATAGTAAAAGTTATCAATTTCCTTTTTAGGGCTTTGAACTTATCGGGTAGGTTATTAAGATTCACGAAATAATTAATGAGAGTCGAACACATTTCATGCTTAATTTGATTTCATTTAATATTAGCCAGCGATAAGGGGCTATGAGTAATTTCGTTTTCTTCTGTTTGGATTTTAGGTTTATTCTTCTTGTGTCTTCTTTTACTGGGATTAATGGCATTTATTTCTTTATTTTCCTTATCTGAGGAGTCATTTTCGGGGTATCTACTCAAGTAATCACACGGGGCATTTTGTTTACCGGTCAAATGTTCAAATTCGTAATCCAGATCTTGGATTTTCATTATCCATCTAGCTAAGATTCCAGTTGGATTTTTGAATGTGCTTAGGTACTGTAAGCTTTTATGGTCCGAACGCAACTTAAATTTTTGGCCCACTAAATAATGTCTAAATTTGTCTAAATGGTAAATTATAGATATTAGTTCCAATTGCGTCGCAGAATAACTTCTTTCGCCCTTCGATAGAGTTCTACTTGAATAGCATATGATTTTCTCTATATATTGAGGGGGTTTCTGTAGGGGGTCGGGGTAGTTTTCCAAGGGGATTAATTGGGAAAGGATTTCACCGATGCCCAGAGCTGAGGCGTCGGTGGTGACTACAAATTGTCCTTTTTCAAAGTCTGGTAACGATAATATTGGTTCAGAAGTAAATGCTTTCTAGAGAGTGTCCAAAGAAGTTTGAGCTTCCTGCGACCAGTTAATATTTTGGGGGGGGGTCCCTTTAGTTAGGTCCGTTAAGGGTTTTGCAATCTGGGCGTAGTTACGTATGAATTTTCTAAAATAACTTGTTAAACCAAGAATTGCTCGTAATTGTTTTATAGTTTTCGGGGGTTTGAGATTTTCTACACATTTTATTTTCTCGGGGTCCGGTGACATTTGGCCTTGGGTCACTATCATTCCTAAAAATTTTATTTCGGATTGAAGTAAATTTACTTTTTCAGGTCTGCATTTCAAATTGCCTTCTCGGAATTTTTCCAAAACTTTGGCTAATGTGTTTAAGTGATCCTCCGGGGTTTCTCCTACACAGATCACATCATCCACAAAATGAATAATATTCTCTACACCACGTAACAAGTGTAACAGAGGTCTACATAGTGCACTTGAACTAGTTTCGAGTCCAAAGGGTGGTCTTAAATATTCATATGAGCCACATTCAGTCGTTGAAAAGGCCGTTTTATAAACGTCATTATCTGCTATCTTAATCTGATGATAACCTTGTGTAAGGTCGGGAGATGTAAAGATTTTATTTTTGGTTGAGATGGAGTCTAGAATTTCATCGATTCGAGGCAGGGGAAACTTGTCGCTAACTACTTGCTTATTTAAGGCTCTATAGTCTACTACAAGCATAAGGTCCTTGTTCTTTTTTGGCACTAGTAAAACAGGGGCCGAATACGGGCTTATACTTGGGCGCATAATATTGTTTCTTTCTAATTCGCGGATTTTATTTTTTAACCCATTTTTGTAGGGATGAGGGATACGAAAGGGTTGTTTAGCCACAGGTAACCCTGTAGTTTGAATAGAATGTTCATAGAATGGTATCAGTCCAATGTCTTTTTCACATATGGAAAATATATCTCTAAAGTTCCAGAGCAATTCACATAATTTTTCTTTTAATTGCGTATCTTGGATATGGTCTAATTTAAATTTTTCCAAAAATTGGGGTCTTGTTAGTGGGTACCTATTCTTTGGATTACTGATACCAATGCTATTAACTAAGCTTTTCTTGGAGTTTTTCCATTGGGTTTGTTTGCGCTAAGAAATCACTTGTATTTCAACGAGGCATGTTCCCTTTTTTAATGTAATAGTATTATTTTCATGTGTATTTGTCAACCAAATAAAACCTTCCCCTTTCTCATATAAAATGATCTGTTCTTCACAAAACAGATTTTCGGGGATTTCTCTACACGGGGATGCAAACCAAATTTCGGAATTGTCATTTACGGGGGTGACCATTTGAGAGATTTGAATTCTTTGCATTGTTTTTGGGGGGATCTTTGTTTTACGCACCGCGAATCCATAATATTTTTCTTCCGAGTCATTTTCTATTAAGTTAAGATTGGCGCTTGGTTGCGTCAAGTCTTCCGCTTTTGGGGTTGGCTGTAAGGGGACAGTACTTGGATTTATTATTTCATTCCATAATTCTGTTATTTTCTTTATTTCTGTTTGCCTATACTCTTGCATTTTCCCTTTCTTTGCTTTTACTGACTCAATCCATTTGCTGCTTGAGTTTCTCCTACAAGACGAGAAGCGGGGTACAAAAGACTTTATTCTATTCACTGTTGCTTCCCCTTTCTCCACGTATCGAAGAATAGGATCGGATGGATACTCGAGTCTGTGATTCACTATATGTAATAATACTTTATTAGATTTTTAAAAATTAGCATCGATTATAGCCTCATATGGGAAATTCTTGCATATTATGAAGTTTGTAGGAAAGATTCTATTATCTTTTGTCATATCTAGGCGTATGGAGCCTATTGCTTCCAGTCTAAGTCCTGTGACGCTAGTTAAACTGGGAATATTAAATTTTTTCCGTCACTTAATATATACTGGTAATCTATTAAATACATTCGAGTTTATTATGTTAACCGATGCACCGGAATCTATTAACGCTTTGAAATAAATGTTTGCAACACCAAAATCATTTAATATAGGTAATATATATCATTAATTATCACTTAAAGAAGGTACAACTACTGCAAGGGACCTATAAAAATTACTGGCCTCCAGGGTCCCGGTTAATTTTCTTGGGGGCCTGATTCGTTTCCCTGTGCATTTATTTGATAGGTTGGTGTTTGACATTGGGGCTCGGTGGGAACTTCCCTAGCAAGTTGATTGACATTTGATTGTCTTGGTTGCCACGTATTATTACGTTGGTTATAAATTCTTGTGCCGATGGCTCGCGGAATTTGTTCATTTTGCATTGACGAAAAATTTCTTCCCGTCGGGAAAAAATATCCTCTGTTATCGCTCGTATTCCTGTTAAATTTAGTAGGATACACTGTTCGTGAATTAAATTGGTACATATTTTGTTGCGTATTTGGGTTGGGGAACCGATAATTTCTTTGTCGGTTGGGGGAAGGGTTTGCGTATTCTATTCCTTGCTGGTAGGGGTTACGGAACGATGAGAGGAGCGGGGGGTTACTTCTATAACTTCCTGACCCATTGGCATTTAAGTTTGTTCTCCCGAACAAACGGTTATTAAAACTGGGGGTTGCTGGTGTATAGTTGTTTCTAGTATGGCATTCCCTGGCGATATTTCCTTGTTTATTACATGCGTAGCATATAATTGGGGGTTTATTTGCGTAGTTTGCCGTGTTCGTGGGTACAAAACGTACCATTTTTGCCTGGTAGGGGTTGAAGATCTATTTTGGTTCGGTTTGGGTGAATTATCTCTCGAAAAAATTGAATCAGTCTATTATCAGTTTTATGTGCAGTCTAGAGGGAGTCTAGATGAGACTACCAGCAATCTATTATCAGTTTACAGTGAACCTTTGAAAACAGTCTAACGTAGGTTACTTATCTATTGCATCGTATGTGCCCCAGTCTATAACATCGTCTTAATGTCTATTGACTGTAAAGTGATGTACCTATATTCCTGAAGCAACTTTGTACCGCTTATGTGAGTAAAAAATAAATACATTACTTTCTTAATTTTATCTCTTTATGTTAGTATTTCTCAAGATAATTTGTCCTTGTGGCTCCAATCGCTCCCTAAGGAATCTGAATCCTTTCAATCTGATTTCGACTTGGCATGACCATCAATAGATGCTCCCCATTTGAGCCGCTGATTTAATTCCCCGCTACATGAAGCTCCCCCTCTACTATGGTACGATGCTCGCGAATCACCAACCAAAATA
This sequence comes from Artemia sinica, assembly GCA_027921565.1. Lineage (NCBI taxonomy): Eukaryota > Metazoa > Arthropoda > Branchiopoda > Anostraca > Artemiidae > Artemia > Artemia sinica. The sequence goes on along the minus strand of JAPEVW010000032.1, from coordinate 2,799,635 downwards.
ATAATCGATAACCCACCTAATAAACTTTTAATCGAAAACCCCCCAATTGTAATTGGCGCGGCCGGTTTAAAGGAGCGAAGCACAAGGACAAAATTTTCTACAAAACAAAAGATTATTGAGAAATATTACGCATAGAGAACGTGCAATATTTTGTGCAGTATTTGAAGTGCAATATTTTTTCAGGCCTAAGTCCCCTTAAAATAGTAACAAAAAAAACAAGTATACTCCATAAGAAAAAATATATATAAAATCCCCTCATAAGATAACATAAATTTGGAAGTGTCAAATTTGAGTTAAGTAAAAAAAAATAAATAAAACCAGTGCCGAATTTTAGTTGTTTTTGAAAAAAAAATCCAACCAATATGTCGTTAGATCCAAACGAACAATTGCAAAACAAAAACTTATTGCCATAACAGTGGAAATTTCAAAATCCCTTCCCTAATATAACGGAGACTCAGACGTAGATGAATTTAGTATCCAATTAAACCAATTCGTAGAAGTAACGAAAACGGACTTAAAATCATTAGTAGGCATGTTATTAATGAGACTTAAGGGGCAAGCATTAACATTGTTAAAACAAATAGAGAATACTATAGGGGAAGATAACAATCTTCCAATAAACTCCATAGAAAAATTACTAAAAGCGTTCCGAGAAAGATTTGTTGAAACCAGTTCAACACACAAATTAAACCACGGAACTGTATGTTTCGACGAAACCCAAAATGTTAGGGAATACCTACACAAAGTAATGATATCCATTGAGGCTAAATACGGGAAAGAATCTGGTCCTTTATATGATAAAATTGTACTAAATGCTTTCATGCAGGGATTGAGCCCAAAACTGTACCGAATGTTAATATCAAAAAATATTCAAACATTAGAGCTGGCAGTTCAGGAAGTAGAGAGAATGATTGAAATTGACTCGATTGTGGCAAATCACAATAAGTCAAGAATAAATAATGTAGGAGAATGAACTCCGGGACGATCACGAGGAATTTCACCCGCATTTTTTTCGAGAGATAATTCACCCAAACCGAACCAAAATAGATCTTCAACCCCTACCAGGCAAAGAATGGTACGTTTTGTACCCACGAACACGGCAAACTACGCAAATAAACCCCCAATTATATGCTACGCATGTAATAAACAAGGACATATCGCCAGGGAATGCCGTACTAGAAACAACTATACACCCGCAACCCCCAGTTTTAATAACCGTTTGTTCGGGAGAACAAACTTAAATGCCAATGGGTCAGGAAGCTATAGAAGTAACCCCCCATGCCTCCCATCGTTCCGTAACCCCTACCAACAAGGAATGGAATACGCAAACCCTTCCCCCAACCGACAAAATAATTATCGGTTCCCCAACCCAAATACGCGACAAAATATGTACCAATTTAATTCACGGACAGTGTATCCTACTACACCAACCTATCAAATAAATGCACAGGGAAACGAATCAGGCCCCCAAGAAAATTAACCGGGACCCTGGAGGCCAGTAATTTTTATAGGTCTCTTCCAGTAGTTGTACCTTCCTTAAGTGATAATAATGATATATTACCTATATTAAATGATTTTGGTGTTGCAAATATTAATTTCAAAGCGTTAATAGATTCCGGTGCATCGGTTAACATAATAAACTCGAATGTATTTAATAGACTACCAGTATATATTAAGTGACGGAAAAATTTCAATATTCCCAGTTTAACTAGCGTCACAGGACTTAGACTGGAAGCAATAGGCTCCATACGCCTAGATATGACAAAAAGATAATAGAATATTTCCTAAAAACTTCATAATATGCAAGAATTTCCCATATGAGGCTATAATCGGTGCTAATTTTTTAAAATCTAATAAAGTATTATTAGATATAGTGAATCACAGACTCGTGTATCCATCTGATCCTATTCTTCGACGCGTGGAGAAAGGGGAAGCAACAGTGAATAGAATAAAGACTTTTGTACCCCATTTCTCGTCTTGTAGTAGAAACTCAAGCAGCAAATGGATTGAGTCAGTAAAAGCAAAGAAAGGGAAAATGCAAGAGTATAGGCAAACAGAAATAAAGAAAATAACAGAGTTATTGAACGAAATAATAAATCCAAGTACTGTCCCCTTACAGCCAACCCCAAAAGCGGAAGACTTGACGCAACCAAGCGCCAATCTTAACTTAATAGAAAATGACTCGGAAGAAAAATATTATGGATTCGCGGTGCGTAAAACAAAGATCCCCCCAAAAACAATGCAAAGAATTCAAATCTCTCAAATGGTCACCCCCGTAAATGACAATTCCGAAATTTGGTTTGCATCCCCGTGTAGAGAAATCCCCGAAAACTGTTTTGTGAAGAAAAGATCATTTTATATGAGAAAGGGGTAGGTTTTATTTGGTTGACAAATACACATGAAAATGATACTATTACATTAAAAAAGGGAACATGCCTCGTTGAAATACAAGTGATTTCTTAGCGCGAACAAAACGAATGGAAAAACTCCAAGAAAAGCTTAGTTAATAGCATTGGTGTCAGTAATCCAAAGAATAGGTACCCACTAACAAGACCCAAATTTTTAGAAAAATTTAAATTAGACCAAATCCAAGATACGCAATTAAAAGGGAAATTATGTGAATTGCTCTGGAAATTTAGAGATATATTTTCCACATGTGAAGAAGACATTGAACTGATACCATTCTATGAACATTCTATTCAAACTACAGGTTTACCTGTGGCTAAACAACCCTATCGTATCCCTCATCCATACAAAGATTGGTTAAAAAATATAATCCGCGAATTAGAAAGAAACAATATTATACGCCCCAGTATAAGCCCGTATTCGGCCCCTGTTTTACTAGTGCCAAAAAAGAACAAGGACCTTAGGCTTGTAGTAGACTATAGAGCCTTAAATATGCAAATAGTTAGCGACAAGTTTCCCCTGCCCCGAATCGATGAAATTCTAGACTCCATCTCAACCAAAAATAAAATCTTTACATCTCTCGACCTTACACAAGGTTATCATCAGATTAAGATAGCAGATAATGACGTTTATAAACCGGCCTTTTCAGCGACTGAATGTGGCTCATATGAATATTTAAGAGTACACTTTGGACTCAAAACTAGTTCAAGTGCACTATGTAGACCTCTGTTACACTTATTACGAGGTGTAGAGAATATTGTTCATTTTGTGGATGATGTGATCTGTGTAGGAGAAACCCCGGAGGACCACTTAAACACATTAGCCAAAGTTTTTGAAAAATTCCTAGAAGGCAATTTGAAATGTAGACCTGAAAAAGTAAATTTACTTCAATCCGAAATAAAATTTTTAGGAATGATAGTGACCCAAGGCCAAATGCCACCGGACCCCGAGAAAATAAAATGTGTAGAAAATCTCAAACCCCCGAAAACTATAAAACAATTACGAGCAGTTCTTGGTTTAACAAGACAAACACACAGAAACAAGACACACATAGAGAAGACACACACACAGAGACGATACACACACAGAGACGACCCACACACAGAGACGACACACACACAGAGACGACACACACATAGAGACGACACACACAGAGACGACACACATACAGAGACGACACACGCACAGAGACGACACACACATAAAGACGGCACATGCACAGAAACGAAACACACACAGAGACGACACACACACAGACGACACACACACAGAGACGACACACACTTAGAGACGACAAACACACAGAGATGACACACACACACACAGACGACTCACACACAGAGACAACACCCAAACAGAAACGACACACACACAGAGACGACAAAAAAAAGTGACGACTAACACACAGAGACGACACACACACAGAAACGACACACACATAGAGACGACACACACACAGAGACGAAACACACACAGAGACTACACAAACACAGAGACGACACACATACACACAGACTACACAAACACAATGACGACACACACACAGAGACGACACATTGCGACGACGTGCCTTACTCGCCCCTTTGCATTTAGGACTTGCAGTCCAGATGCACCACCATTTTGCTTCTCATTTTCTCATCGACACGCTGAACAAACTTGGTTTCTGTTCGTCTTAGAGCGAAATATTCCGGTTCGAAAAACGTGCAGCAGTCAGATAAAATCAAGGACCTAAAGACGTTACGGCGATAGACGGACGCGGTACTTTCTATGGAATGGGGATTATTTCTGCCATCACTCCAGTGCCTGGAATAGTATCATGGTTCATTCCTAGAATAGAGGTCTCTGCTGAAGATATAGAAGCTCTGTCATCCTTGTCCTTTCACATTTACAACAGAGTACGACAGACGGGCCCGAACGTCCTGTACAAACCCTTGCTGTCACGACTGGAAGAGCCTTCCGATTCTAACACAGACTTATTATGGCATTCGTCTTGGTTTTTCAGACAGCCATGTCCAAACTGGTCTGGATTCATGCAATCGTTACACAAGGGATTTCACCCTGGAAATCTGCCGTCTTCTTCCCTCCAATGACTGACTATAACCAAAGTGACCAGTCTTGTGTCTACTCAACCTTGTTTTACGTGTGTGAACAGGCAAGGTAACAAAGTGTCGCAGCTGTAGTGAATTTTGATCAGCCCCTTTACTGGAAGACTATGACAATTGCGGACTCTGGGCCGACTGGAAGCTCTTTGAAAGATCTCACTATCTTACTTGGAGGATTTCACTCTCGCATGAGCTTTTTAGGTTCAATCGGACACATTATGGAAGACACTGGATTAGAAGAAGTGGTTGAGCAAATTTACGCCAAGAATACGCTAAAGCATATCATGAGCGGCAAAGCACTATCTCGACCAGTTCGCACGCATAATATCATTGATAGATCTCTTGCCATATTGATACTTGACGACAAGCACAACTCGACGGAACAAAATGATAGGGAATTTGAGACCCACGAGGATATTGATAAAGCGCTTGTGATCTTCGAGGGTCTTGATGCTGGTGATGTCTCTATAGAAGATGTTAACTCGTGTGAAGTCGTAACTAGTGCTGCTAAAAAACTAAGAAAGAAGAAGGAGGAGCTAAGAAGCAATCGAACAGCATGCTTGTGGTTTCAGCACATGGTCATGGTGAAATTTTTGCGTAATTTTACTAGAGCAGAGAGGTACGGGAAATGGGATCTGTATTTGGATAGCCTTGAACAGATGCTTCGGTACTATGTGGCAGCAGGGCAAAACGTGTCCGCGAGGTCCAATCGTATTCACCTCCAGACTGTGGTTGACCTGAAAGAAAACAATCCAGAGCTCTACTCAAGTTTCAAAATTGGTCAGTTTGTAATAAGAAGAAGCAATGGGTACTGGACTGGATTTTCGCAGGATCTAGTCATTGAGCAAGCTCTAATGGGCAGTTTGAAGACAACAGGTGGACTAACTCGTGGACGGGGGATCACACAAACTCAGCGTCTGATATTGGATTTTTCGATGCCGATCTTTGCTGAAGTAAATGCCTCAATGCAAGGTTTGACTAGCCTGAGTTACTCAAAACGTGATCAATACGTCGAAACGTTCCAGTGGCGGATGAAGAGAGGTACTGATGACAAGGAGGTGGTCCTAGACTTTTTGCGAACCCTGATTCCGTTCAGAGAACAGGGAGGGCTCCTCAACATCAGTACCAGCGTAACTGCATCAGCTAATGTAGATGCATACACCACGAAAGAAGTTGGAGCCAAAATTCTAGACGAAATGACTGGGAATGCAGCTGATTCATTTTTGTTCCAGAAGAAAGACAAGGCTGTTACAATGGCATCCAAATCAGCTGTTAACATTGATGGTGAACTGGTTCATGTAGATCAAGGGCTTCTGTTCCAGTGCTTGGCTACGGTGGTGAACCGGGAAAAATTTGATCTTCGAGACCTTTTGTCGAATGAGCTTTGTACATATCTCCCATACCTTTTTGGATCCTATGAAGTTCTGTGTCCTGCCAACAAACCATCTCTGTCAAACGCAAATTGAAAGGCGTCAGGGCACCATTCGGATGAGCGTTTAGACTCGTGCCACTATGTCGTTCACGGTTGCTGGCTGCACCAGAAATTGACTCGGCAACCCAACTCTACATTTGACATCGTTTGCAAAAGTTACGTCAAGTGTGTCACCACTAGATTTGGAAAAGCTTCGTTAGTTTTTGACAGATATGACAATGGTCCTTCGACGAAAGGTATGGCTTAACTCAAACGTTCCAGGGGTAAACAGTGCCCAGTGGTAGAATTCACTGGTACAACAAAGTTAACAAGAAAGAAGGAAGAGTTCTTGCAAAACTGCATAAACAAGCGGAGGATAATTCTAGCAATAGGAGAAAAATTGTCCTCAGCAGGTTGTTTGGTACAACATGCCTCTGCTGATGCGGATGTCAAGATTGCAACCACAGCCATTCATATTCCATGAGCTCAGTTGACGTGTCTAATGGTCAACGACGTTGACCTCCTTATCCTTCTCCTCTATCATGTCACTGCCACCCACAAAGGCCTGTATTTCAGGTCCGAGACAAAAGCTTCAAACGAACATAAGCTATGGAATATTTACTCCATCAAAGAAAAACTAAGGGACATTTTTGGTGCAATTCTATTTCTGCACGCATTCCTGGGTTGTGACACCACTTCGAGATTACGAGGAATTGGTAAATCTGTCGGACTGTGATTGTACGGGTCCGATCCGTCATTCCGTGAGGCCGCTATGGTCTTTATGGACTCGAAGGCTACGAAAGACGAGCTCATTGAAGCTGGTAAACAAGCTCTTTTGAGAATTTATAAAGGAAAGCCTTAAGAAACTCTCGTGTCCTTGAGACATCGTCTGTTCTTTGCCAAGCTCGCTTCCTCTTCTGAATTTGTCTGCCCTGATCGGATGCCTCCGAGACCCTCATCTGCGAAGTTCCATTCTTTTTGCGCGTATTTACAGGTAATGTAATGGAAAAGCGAGGCTGCTACGATGAAACCGGAGAACTAGGGATGGCGACTCTCTGCTGATATTTACGTCCCAGTAATGACGGAGAAGAAACCAGCTCCCCAAAGTCTCCTTCAAATTATCCACTGCAAATGCAAATCAGGTTGCGATACGGCCAGATGCACTTGTCGTAATAATGGCCTGCCCTCCACACTTGCTTGTGGAGAGTGCCTGGGAAAAAGTTGTAATAACTCTGACCCAATATTTCTAGAAGAAGAAGAATTTTATTGTTTTGCAATAACGGTGGTTGTCAGGCTTCCACTTTTAGGGAGATTACCCTATTTTAGGGAGAAATCACTTCTTTTAGGGACACTTATTTTGAATCTAGGGATAAAGGAAAATCGGGGGTAAAGTAAGGATTTTCAGGAAAGTCTGGGGTAAATTACTGATTTTAAGAATTTCCAAAAGAAAAAAATCGACCTAAAGTTTGTTCACAAGTTGCTTCAGTTACCAATGTTTAAAAGTTGAATAGATAAAAGAGTGTCAAACAAGTCAAAGAAAAATACTTATATACCGTACTGTAGGTTCTGTTTGAAGTACGAATATTGAGGGAAATCAGAATTGACCTGGCATGTTCTGACCAAGTAGCATATAAAAGCAAGCAATGAAATTAATACAAAGGTTGGCCTTAGCATCATTGAAAAACTTCTGACTGTAGGCAGTAATTCCAAAGAAATTGAACAGCGCACCTGCATATTTTCGGCAGAACATAATCTGCCATTACGTCTTGCAGACAGCTTGATCCCTCTCCTAAGAAAATTATTTCCAAAAGACCAGGCCCTAGCAGGAGTCACTCTAGGTAAACAGAAAGCTACAAATATTTTGCGACTTAATTTTTCTTTGGTACTACACAACCAGTCAGTTAAGTTACTCAAAACTGCTTTTTTCTCCGTGATAATTGATGAGACCCCTGATTATACTAATGATAAACAACTACCTATCATTGTAGTGTTTTTTTTAGTGAGAAAGATCTAAAGCTTCAGGTCGAAGAATGGGACATGGTTAAGCGTAGTGATGGGTCGGCTGAGGGTCTGACTAACTGCATCAAACAAGTCATTGAAAAAAAACTCGATTCCCTGGCAAAATATTGTTGGATTTTGTGCAGACACTACTGAAGTCATTTTGGAGCCAATAGCTCTGCTTCAACGCTAATGAAAGCCATGGTGCCCCATATATTGAATGTGAAATGCTCATGCCATCTTATTCCCTTATGTTCATCCTATGCATGCTTGTCACTTCTCAAGACACAAGAAGACTTGGCGCGAAATATCTATGCCCACTTTTCCAGAAGCGCTTCCAGATAAGATAAGTATGCTGAAATTCAGGAGTTCTTTCAATGCAAAGCATTCTCAATTCTTGCACCAGGACAGACCCACTGGTTGTCCCTTCAGGCCTGCATAAAGAGGCTTATTGATCGTCGGGTTGCTTTTACTCAATATTTCATAGAAACCACATTTGACGGCCCAACTGAAACCAATGACCGTATCTTATCAACATTACAAAGCAAGTTGACTAAGCCATACCTTGAATTAATGGACTACTCTCTCGGCTTCTCTAACGGATTCAGCACAGTTTTTTCTATCTGAGCTTCCACTTCTTCACTCCCTAAAGGCAAGTGCCAGCAAACTTGTGAACGATTTTGCGTCTAACCTCAAGAAACTGGACTGTATTCACAGTGTTGGTTTGTTTACCGAACTGGATCCTTACCTTTCAATTGAGTACCTGCTTTTAGACCAAACATATATGGGAATAGATGCAACCGATTCATTGCAAGAACTCGTTGATGCTCAAGAGTCAAGTGATAATATTGATCTCTTTTACCAGTCTTGTCGAAAAAACTGTATAGTCCTAATCAATGTACCGTGAGTAATATGTGATATATTTAAAATACAATAATTGTTTCCTTCTAAAGATAATTCCGATATAAATTAAACTTCCTCTAATTAAGTTTAAATCTAGTTTCAAAAAAGAAAAGTTCTTAATCAGCAAAATCAGAAATTGCATTTTAGCCTCAGCCAAACAACGACGCTATTCGGTTTTGAATTTCGCTAAGACATTTGGTAATAAAAAAAACCACCAGATACAGAATTCACAGGAAGCTTAAGTTATAATGTTTAATCATCAGAAATATTTAAAACAAATTATTTGACGGTCAGTGAGCATAATGAAGTGAGTTGGTAAACATAATTACAAGGTAGCGGGCCCCTCCACAGGACTTGGGCCAATCGTGAATTAGCTCTTAGAGTGCAGGACCAAAACTATGTTTTATAGTGTTGTAAAAGTGTTTTTTTGATCATTCGTAAATGAGAATTATTATTATTGGCATTCGTATCGATTCAACTGTCAGAGCTGCTATTAGAAACATTCTTTGTCAGAATCATTATGACGCCGTCATTGTCGAGATTTGGTCATCATTATTATCTCTGCCTTTATTTGTCGTCAATTAAAGTGAAGCACTGTTGTACACCTAAAATGTAAGTCACAATAAAACTATTGCTTTTCTACTTGTGTTTGTTTTGTTTATATGCCTGTATCTAATCTCACAGCAGGAAACTAGTTCGTATGCCTCCATCACGTTCCCAGGAATCTTATTTCTAACTATATATTAGAGGTAATTAACAAGAAGATAACTCGAGGAAAAGAGGTTACATTTATATAGTTAAGTATTTTACTTTCTCTCGTTCAGCGAGTGGCGCGGTCACCCATTTATCTATTCCCCCCCATTACAGCCAGTGCAGCCCTCAACGGCACGAGATAAGCTATAACAGCTCAGATGATGCGATCGTAAAATTCCCCGGCAGAACCTTTTGATTTTCTTATTATTTTTATAGCTTGCTTAGCCTATTACTTAGCTTAAGAAAAATTCGTCTGGCAGAACAGAAAAATTCACCCGACAGAAATGCACTTCTCAAATTCACCCGACGAACTGGCACTTCTCGTAATCAACCGGCGGAAATGGCGCGGTCATAAACTTGGAGGAAAACATGCGAACTAGTTATGCTACAAACTTCGTAATTTAAGTTTATATCATTGAAGAGATACAGATTTATAGAAAAAAGTGATTAGGCCTATAACCTCTAAGCTATTACAGGAAAACCCTTTAAAATATCTCATAGGAGATAATAGCCTCCCCAAAAATATGTTAAGTGAAAAAAAAATATTTTGAGTCAATTCAAACTCAAAAATGTCAAAAGAATTAAGCGAAATATTAATGGCGCAAAAGTTGGTCGCAAAAAATGTAGAAATAGCAAAATGTATCCCGCAATACGATGGACACACAGATATCGACGAATTTAATATCCAATTGGCCCAGTTTGTAGAATTAACAAAAACAGAGCTAGAAAAGTTAGTTGGCATGCTCCTATTAAGATTAAAAGGGCAGGCTTTAACCTTCCTAAAACAAATTGAATATACTATAGGTGATGACGCCAGCTTGCCAATAAATAAGGTGGACAAATTGTTAACGGCATTTAAAGTTAGATTTATCGAAACCAGTTCCACAAATAAATTAAAACACGGAATGGTAAGCTTTGACCATTCACAAAACGTAAGAGAATATCTTGATAATATACGGATTTCTGTGGAAGCAAAATACTGAAAAGGTTCAGGAGAACTGTATGAAAAAGTCATACTATATACCTTCTTGCAAGGGCTACCCCCAAAACTATATAGAATGGTAATATCCAAAAATATTCAGACGTTAGATCTTGCAATTCAGGAGGTAGGGCGATTGATCGAAGTCGATACGATGGTGGCAAATCACAGTAAAACGAAAATAAATAGCCTAGGCGAATCAAACGCAAACCTGACCTTCAAGAGCGATCAAGCGTCTCCCAATTTCTTTTCAATGGATAACTCCCCAGTGCCACAAAGAAATAGAACGCAAGAACCCGCTAGGCAGAAAACTGTACGTTTTCAGCTCGTCAAACAAATTAGTTATGAAAATAACCCCACAATAATAAGATGCTATATTTGTAATCGTGATGGGCATATCGCGAGAGAGTGCCGTTATGTCCCCAATCGCACACCAAGGATCGCCGTCGGTAAAAAGCAAAATTATAGCAACCATTTGTTCGGCAGAACAAATTTTAGCGCCAGTGGTGCACTAGGCTATAGCCAGGGAAGATTGCGCCAATCAGTACCTTAAAATGCGTACCAACCAAATGTGTATAACCCTGCCCCAAATAGGCCAAATAATTACCGGCCGACGGGAAATGTAAATTTTTCAAGCCGACGGCAAATAGTTAATTTGCAAACGGGAAATGAAAATTTTTCAAGCCAACGGCATTGGCAGTCAACGCCAGCGCCCGGCACTGGCGCAAGAAATCCAAAATACCGTAATAATACATGGCGAAGGCAGACAAATGTAAATCAATTAGATATGCCTACGGAACCTCACACGTCTGAATCTCTATTGCAGACACCGACGTACGAAATAAATCCACGGGGAAACGCGTCAGGCCCCTCAGAAGAATAAATTGGACCCAGAGGGTGCCTAGAATATTTTATAGGTCCAAACCAATAATAGTACCGTCCTTTAGTGAGAGTGATAACAAGCTACCTATATTTAATGATTTTTGTGTGGCAAATGTTTACTTTAAGGCTTTAATTGACTCGGGTGCTACGGCGAACATCTTAAAGTCATGCGTATTAAATATGTTGCCTCCGCATATTAGGCAAAAAAGAAATTTAAATAATCCCAATTTAACTAGCGTGACAGGGCATAGATTGGATGCAAGAGGTTCAATTCGCCCAGACGTAAAAAGGGACAATAGAATTTTTCCGACAAATTTTATAATATGCGATAACTTTCCATATGAAGCCATTATCGGCGCAAATTTTTTAAGGTCTAATAGAGTACTATTAGACGTAGTAAACGAAATGCTTGTCTACCCGGCTAAGGTAGGGGAAGGAATTTCTACCTTAAGAAATTGTAACAGAGGTTACGAAGAGAACGTAACAGTAAATAAAATTTCTGGCGGTATAATGTCGCAATATCTTTGAACCTCATGTCTCGCAAGGAGGACATGGCATAGTCAGAAATTTGTTCAATTATTCTGAGAGACATTGCAGAAATGAAGTAAATTTAAATAATAAGTGTATTGAATCTGCAAAAATAAAAATAGGTGATATGCGACAGTAGAGGTCAAATGAAATCAAGAAAATAGCGGAATTATGGAAAAACATGGTAAAACCGAATGTGACGCCGCAAGATGCCGCAATGACGCAGCCTAGCGCCAGTATGAATCTAATAGACAATAATGGTGAAGAGAAATTGTACGGGTTCGCGATACGGAAAAAAAAGATCCCTCCCAAAACAATGCAAAGAATCACAGATGATTGAACCAGTAGATAGCAAATCTGAAATATGGCTTGCGATCCAATCGAATGAAATTTCTGAAAATCTGTTATGCGAGAAACAGATTATATCTTACGACAAAGGAGAAAGTTTTATTTGGGTAAATAATAACCATGAAAATGATACAATTACAATAAAAAAGGGGACGTGCTTAGTTCAAATCAAAGTTATCTCGGAGAAAGATTTAGATAGATGGGAAAATTCCAAAAGAAACCTAGTTAATGGCATTGAAACCTCTAATAACATAAACCCTCTAACTAAAACGCAATTCTTAAACAAATTTAACATGGATCATATTACGGACTAGGAACTTAATAAAAAATTATGCGAATTATTATGGAATTTTAAAGATGTATTTTCCGCATCTGAAGATGACATCGGACTGATGCCATTTTATAAACATTCAATTTTAACGACTGGTATTCCTGCAGCAAAACAGCCATATCGTGTGCCGTAAAAGCACAAAGAATGGTTAAAAAATAAAATTAATGAATTAGAAAAAATGAAATTATACGCCCCAGTATAAGTCTGTATAGTGCACCAGTGATCTTGGTACCAAAAAAAATGGTGATCTAAGACTTGTTGTAGATTATAGAGCCCTTAACAAACAAGTAGTTAGTGGTAAATTTCCTTTACCAAGAATAGATGAAATCCTTGACTCTATATCAAGCAAAAACAAAATTTTTACTTCTTTGGACCTTATCAAAGGCTACCACCAAGTGAAAATAGCCGAAAAGATGTCTATAAAACTGTGTTTTCTACGACTGAATGTGGTTCATACGAATATTTAAGAGTACCTTTTGGACTTAAGACAAGTTCAGCGCGCTATGTAGACCCTTATTACCACTATTAAGAGGATTAAAAAATATCGTTCATTTTGATGATGATGTCATATGCGTTGGAGAAAACTCTGAACAACACTTAGCAACATTAGCTAAGGTGTTCGAGAAATTCAGACAGGGCAACTCAAAATTCCGGCCTGAAAAAGTAAACTTATTTCAACCTAAAATTAAACTTTTAGGAGTAGTTGTGACGCACGGAGAGATATCCCCAGACCCAGATAAAATAAAATGTGTTGAAAACCTCAAACCCCCTAGAACCATGAAAGAATTAAGAGGAATTTTAGGTCTTACTGGCTACTTCAGAAAATTCATGCGCAATTACGCCCAAATTGCGAAACCCATTACAGCATTAACTAAAGGGAACTCCCACAATGTTACCTGGTCCCAGGAAGATCAAACTTCCCTAGACCGTCTCAAAAAGTTACTCACTTCTGAACCAATATTATCGCTGCCTGATTTTGAAAACGGGCAATTCGTGGTCACAATCGATGCAAGTTCGAAGGGCATTGGCGCTATTCTTCGCAAATAATCCCGGTAGAAAACCCTAATCCTCTAGAGGGGACGCCTAAACAAAAAAAATAGAAAAAGTAATATGCTATTGAAGTAGAACCTTATCAAAAGGCGAAAGTAGTTATTCCGCCACAAACTTAGAATTATTATCTATAATCCACCCCTTGGACAAATTTAGACACTATTTAATTGGTAGAAAATTTATGCTACAATCAGATCATAAAAGCTTGCAGTGCCTGCGCATATTTAAAAACCCAACGGGAATTCTAGCTAGATGGATTATGAAAATCCAAGATCTAGATTACGAATTTGGATATTTAAAAGGTAAACAAAATGCAACTTGGGACTTTTTGAGTAGATACCCAGAAAATATGCCGTCGGACGCCAAGGAAAATGAATTTAACACTATCAATACTAAGAGCAAACATAAATGTAAGAAAAGTAAAGTCAAAGACACAGTAAAAGAAAATCAGGATAAGCATTGTCCCTTGTCTTTAGAAAATATAAAAAGAAATCATAAAAAGGACGAAATGTGTGTAGCAATTATTAATTATTTTATGAATAATGATGCGTTACCAGATAAATTCAAAACCATTAGAAAAGAGATAGATAATTTTTACTATGATCTTGATGAAGAAATACTATGCAGAATCGCGACTGCTGAGGAAAATAGAAACCAAACCTCAATAATACCTGTATTGCCCCAAAACTTAATAATACCTGCCTTCGAATATTTTCATTCAGATATAGGTGGACATTTAGAAGTATCGAAAATTTTCCATATATTAAACAATATTTTTACGTTCCGTCGGCAGTAACAAAACTTAAAGAATTTGTAAGTACATACGAAGCGTGCAACTTAAGAAAAAACCCCCATGCTTATCCTAATCCTCCTATGGAAAGAGTCCCGGTAGAGAGGTTCCCCTTCGATATTGTCTCATTTGATTTATATGGAGCCAATGGAGGCTTACCTGTTTTCAACAGGGGCCATACTTGTATTTTTTCAGTTATAGATCACTTTTCTGGATTTACTTTTGCAAAAGCATTAAAAAATCAAGGTGCTTACGCCACGAGTAAGGCGTTAGCGAAATTATTTTTAAAATTTGGCATTCCAAATAAAATTTTAAGTGACAACGGAAGCAATTTTGTTTCAAAAGTAACAAAAGACTTAATGAGTTTTCTTAACATAGAGAAATTGGTGACATCACCATATCACCCACAAGCTAATGGTAAAATAGAAAATAGGCATAAAATATTTTCGAATGTATTAAGCACTTATACAAAAGACAAAAGGAACGATTAGGATCAATTCTTACCTTATTTAACTAACATAATCAACACTGCTTATTCAGAAAAAAACAAAGACAACCCTTTTTATTTACTTTTTGGTAGTGATTTTAAAATCCCGTATGATGAGATTATTGATTCCCGGCAATATTACAATAACTCGGAGGATTACAAACAAGAATTCATAAATAGGATGAGGAAAACTTATAAGATAGCTAGGCAAGAGTTGGAAAAATGTAAAATAAACCAAGAGCTAAGGAACCAACCCAAAGTCAAGGGGAGCATAGATTTCAAGATAGGAGATTGCGTCTACCTAAAGAACGAGGCAAAGACAGAAGGCAAAAAACTTTCCAACAAATATTTTGGACCGTACAGAATAGTCAAAAAGTATGATAACGATTATTCTTTTAAAGTAGTGAACCCTGATAGCGGAAGAACTTACAAGGCACATGTTAGCCAAATAAAAAGAGCAAAATTTCCAGAAAGATGGGTACCGCGTCCCTCTTCTACCGATTCGTCAGATGCAGAAAATGAGCCCCCTAAATCAAGATTGGCAGAGCTAAAACCCTTTAATTCCAAGCAAGTCTATTTCGAGAATGATAGTGACAAGGAAGACTTTGAAGAATTTTTAGCTATGAAAAATCTAGTCATTCCCAAGAGAAAGTCCCTAATACTAGTGAGAATAAAAACACCAAAAAGCCCAAAACGTTCATCATCAGAGAGCGCAGGAGAATTAGATTATACGATATCTCCAAAAACCCAATTTTTCCCTGATAGAATTTCGACCCTGTGTCCCCCCAAAAGATTTCCAGATGATATGTTTTCCCCTGCAACACAAATAGAGAGGCCCCTGTCATTACAGGAGGAATTGAACAGAGCTGTAGAAACTCAGGATATTATTGTAAAGAAAACTCCTCCCAAAAATTCAATTAAAACAAATCTGCGAGAAGCAATGGATTTAATAAATTCCCCAATAAAAAAGAGTCAAAGTACATTGCCTAGAAATCAAACTCCCAAGGATGACCAGCAAGGACAATATCATGATATAACTGTGTCCAAGGTCAAGCCTAAACAGTGGACTTCATGGAGGGAACACTAGTGCAAAGAATACCCCATCCCCCCCTTAGACATGGCATTTAAGCAGTGGAGGCACCCCGCAAAAACTTTTGATTCCTCTCAAAGCTCTCAAGAATCTTTCAAATCTCCCGTTTTGAAAACTCAAAGCGACAACTTAGAGAATAAACCCTCTACATCCAAAGGAGTAGAAATATACGAAGGAAGGGGAGGTGATACATCAAAAATGCGAGGTGCAACCTTCAAAGTTCTAATGCGGAATCATCGGAAACTAGTTCCAAAGAGTCTGACGACGAATCAGAACATATAGTAGTTAAAGAAATAGGGAAATCAAAACCGGCTTTGCGGCCGCGCACGCGAAAAAAACAAAATTAAAAGGGCAAGAATTTTTGAAAAAACAATTCCAAAAATTTGATCTTATTTCGTTAGCAAAACCTAAAAAGAAAAAACCGCAAGAAACAGAAGAAAAAGTAACGACACAGTCGGGTAGAACGGTTAAGGAACTGGACAGATTAAAATACCCTTAAAAATACAAAAAAAAAGATTTTTATGGATAGGCGTCATAAAGGAATAATAAATTAAAAACTCTTTGCTCACAATGAAAAATCATACAATTATAAAAATACGGTAGAAAAATTTGGTTCAACATATATCAAGGCTTTGCATGAATCAAAACCGTCTGATACCGTCTGTTCAACATATATCAGTTCAAAACAAATTCTAATTAAAAAGTCACATTGCATATAATTAATTCGAATAATTTCCTTTAACATAAGAAATCTACCTGTACCATTCCAGTACGATGTATCCAGTCCAGCTGAAAGAAGCCATGATAGGAAGTACTAAACGAGAAAAATTCATACATCTTAGAAATGATCTTTGGTTATTTTCTGTTCCAAGAGAAACTGTTGGAACTTTGTCTTATTATAATAATACAGAAAGAATAAATCCAAGTTACAGGAGAGAATTACTGTTGCAAGATGTGGGTACGATAAACATAAAACAAGGATGTCGACTTGTAACTAAAGAGTCAACTGTTCGAAAGCCGTTAATTACCACGAGCGCAAATATAATAAGTCCTAAAATAATCAATTTTAAGGCGATTAACCTGTCGCACACTGTTCCCAATATAGAAAGTGAGGAAATGAAAACCTCGTTATGGTCCAAAATAGTAAAAAATAAAGGGACATTAAGGCTTACAAAAATAAGAGAAGCATTAGACTCCCAGATTCCCCTATCTACAAATGAAGACCAAAGATTAACGTACGTGGATGATAGATACGGATTATTCTCAACCAATTTTTGGTGGAACATACTACTGACCGTATGTTTCGTATTTGCGATTTCCCTGACCATGAGAAGCTTACTGACTTTTAATTATGGAAAAATCTTGAGACTAAGAAGGCAAAACCCAAAGGAAGAACACGGGGAAGCGGCTGAAATGCAGAAGTTAAACCCGGAACCCCATGAGAACGTCTAAGCCAAGAAAAAGGGAAGACATTAGAAAACGAGTGGGTATAGATGTCTCCACTCGTCCTAGCCATGTCTTGTTCCCTCATTGTAAGTGTCTTTTACGTAAAACCGTGCGGTTACGACGCTGCAACATGCGTTTCTTAAAAAGCACAGACGTGCGTGAACAATGAAGGCGTGAAATATGTTGTAAACTAAGACCTCAAACTAAATGATGTAGTGTAACTTATGTTTTTAAATCTAATGTAGAATTAAATAAGGGTTAAGAAGATTAAGATAAAGCGTGTGTAATAACTTATACTAAGGAAAATAATAAGAGACCTTATTTAAAGTAACAATGTCATTTCTTTTAATTCTTGTGCATTAACATTAGCACTTGCTTAATATTGCATTGTAGCTTATTATGTATTATGACGACTTGTTTTAAAGAACGTGTGATTCTGCTTCGTTATTTTTATTCCAGGAATTGGAATGACATAATGGAAATCAATCATTACAATACGTAGTCCAGTGCAGATACAACCTAGTAGCATCTATTTTCATCATACCTCAACCAACGAAGAGTACTCACCATAGACTCCAGGCAATTTTCATCCCAGCTTCGTTCACGAGAATTACAGTTACCTTTTGATCGTTGTTTCGTCGAACACAAACCATATTACGTATCAGGTAACACTATATTTGAATCTCAGTATCCAGTGCATTATCGAACTATATAATCACATAAATCCTGAGAACCCCATCGACCAGTACAAGATATAAGTACATAAATATCACCCTTGATAATCCTTATGGACCCATGTACCATATGACTGTATAGTCATAATATTTGATGAACCCAAAGATTATTTATGTGTCACAGATTCACGCGTCGAATCCCTTTCGACCATTTCTCGGAATCCATCCTATCACCTCTATCAAATGCGAAAAGCTCATATCTCTGTTATCCCATAAATGTTACGAGATAATTTTTGAAAATGGACCTGGAAATCAACCATTGAATTACAGAAACCAAACTTAACCCCAGTGACCAACCCCTTTGTGACAATATACCCCTCCCACAAGTTAAAGACAATATGTTGAAGGAGTCCCTAGATTTGATGTCGACCCATTCCAAATCCAAACATCAATTCACCTGTGATTAACCAAGGAATCACCGCAAAAGTTAATAGACGCAAGCCAGGCACGAACAATTTTATAAGAGAACTGTAATCTCTAAGTGCACAAACGAACAATTTTATACGAAAAGTACATACTCTATGTGCTTTAAAATATCCCAAAAATGATATGCTGAGAAGAAAAGGAACGCAGTCCCAGTGTTCAACCCCTTAATGATAAGGCACCCTACTAACTATCAAAAACAGCAGGTGAGAATGAACTCTGATATCAAAATTCCACACACCTGTAGCTGGGAGTATCATTTCCCATGGAGAAAGTGTTTCGTCCAAGATGAACACAACCATGCTCGAACTGTTCTGTGAAGAAACTATATTGTAAGTGTTTTAAAAATTTTGCCAAGACGAAAGGAGTGAAGGACAGTAATTTAAAACAGAAGGATTGAGTACGCTAAGAGACACGAAGGTGATGAAATAGGTGTGAATTTACATACGTTACATTTTAATAACTTCGATAACTTACAAATTCCAATATCCTATCATTAATATGATAGGTTCTAATGTTTACCAGTGAACGTGGTAAACATAATATTGTGTGTTTTAAATCGTTCTTATATGTAGTGTTAGATGTTCAGATAGAGTTGTGTGTAGCGTTGTCGTACTATTCATTTAATTTAGCGTAGATAGGAAGCAGTGTGCCCTATAGTCAGCAAAAACAAAAAAAACTTGTAAAAGGTGAATTCTCAAAAAAATCTTATGTAAAGGTAGAATAGCCCCAACCTTGTTGGAAATGTAAAAGTCATCAGTGTTAGATGTAAAAAAAGAAAAAAAAATCTTTATTATAGTAGCTAGGCTAGAACCATAAATAATCTTAGTCCAGTAGATGAACTTTAGAAAGGGATATATAATAAAATAAGAAAAGTAATAGAGAAAATTTTTATCACTCCTAATTGAGCTTATATAAAAGTATAAAATAATACAATTTCAATTAAAATCACGTAGGACCAAAAGTAAATAAAATAGCGAATATTTCAGAAACCTAAGGGCAAGCAAGTCTTAATGACGGGACGTCATTAAATAATGGGAAGGGTAATATGTACCGTGAGTAATATGTGATATATTTAAAATACAAAAATTCTTTCCTTCTAAAGATAATTCCGCAATAAATTAAACTTCCTCTAATTAAGTTTAAATCTAGTTTAAAAAAAGAAAAGTTCTTAATCATTAAAATCAGAAATTGCATTTTAGCCTCAGCCAAAACCGACGTTATTCGGTTTGGAATTTCGCTAAGATTTTTGGTAATAAAAAATCACCAGATACAGAACTCACAGGAAGCTTAATTTATAATGTTTAATCATCAGAAATATTTAAAACAAATAATTGGACGGTCAGTGAGCATAATGAAGTGAGTTGGTAAACAAAATTACAAGGTAGCGGCCCCTTCCACAGGACGACTTGGGCCAATCGTTAATTAGCTCTTAGAGCGCAGGACCAAAACTATGTTTTATAGTGTTGTAGAAGTGTTTTTTGGAGCATTCGTAAATCAGAATTATTATTATTGGCATTCGTATCGATTCAACTGTCAGAGCTACTATTAGAAACATTCTTTGTCAGAATCATTATGACGCAGTCATTGTAGAGATTTGGTCATCATTATTATCTCTGCCTTTATTTGTCGTCAATTGAAGTGAAGCACTGTTGTACACCTAAAATGTAAGTCACATTAAAACTATTGCTTTTCTACTTGTGCTTGTTTTGTTTATATGCCTGTATCTAATCTCACAGCAGGTACCTAGTTCGTATGCCTCCATCGGTAATGTTCCCAGGAATCTGATTTCTAACTAAACATTAGAGGTAATTAACAAGAAGATAACTCGAGGAAGCGAGGTTACGCTCCCGGATTGATAGTTGGAGAATTTGTAACCTACTATAATTACGCATTTCATATTCTCGCGTTCAGCGAGTGGCGCGGTCACCCATTTATCTATTCCCCCCCCCCCCATTACAGCCGGTGCAGCCCTCAACGGCACGAGATAAGCTATAACGGCTCAGATGGTGCGATCGTAAAATTCTCCGGTGGAACCTTTTGATTTTCTTATTATTTTTATAGCTTGCTTAGCCTATTACTTAGCTTAAGAAAAATTCGCCTGGCAGAACAAAAAAATTCACCCGGCAGAAAGGCACTTCTCATATTCACCCGGCGAACTTGCACTTCTCGTATTCACCCGGCGGATCTACCAGATCCAAGACCGTTTCAAGTTTGAAGACAAAATTTATGACATTTTGGCTTTGGTTGAACCTAGGAATGCAAGACATTTTAAGCAAAACTCTCTAAGGCAACTATTTGCGAGATTTCCTGTTCTGAGAGAATACTGTTGCCTCAAGAAAACAGACGTAAAATGGAGGTCAGCGGCAATGACTGATGTAACTGAGCTCCATTTGGGAGATACTCAACTGAAAGACCTGTAGGTTTAGCAGTACTAGATGAAGATATTTAGTTTGAAGACTTGCGGTGGCGAAATCGAGTACCCGGAATTGCGAAAGTGCATATCACGGATCTTCTCTTCACCTTTTAGCAATTTACCAGCTGAGCATTTATTTATTCTCCTTAAATTAATCAAAACAGACATCCGAGATAGTGTCGAGAATGTAACACTAGTTTCACTTATTCGAGTCAATTACTGGTTGAAAAACGAAGATAAAACTTCATCCACTGTCAGTATACCGAAAGTTTTCGCTGGATTCTAGACGAAGGCAAACGCTACGTACGATGAAGTGCTGGAGATGACACTTAATTAAACTTTCTTATGTGTTGTCGGTAGTGTAAAAGATGTAATAAGCAAAAATTATCTGAAGTAAAAGATAGCAATTTGATGCTGCACTATTTTTTTCGTAAAAACTGTATGGAAATGTAAGTGTGGTAAATTGGTTTTATGGTTGTAGTGTGAAGTTGTGGTTGTTGCCTTTATTCTCCCTTTATAGGGGAGCTATACTTTGGCCCTAAGGTAATTAAACTTTGGTAGCGTGCCTTAGGCTATGACCTGACTAATGCTATACTAGTCAGGTCATAGGTTGGCTATAATAGAGTACTTTCATTCAATTAACATACACTAGTATAGGGTTTGATAATATATGTTCCGCTGGGACTGGTTGTCCCAGGGAGACAACAAGCATCAGAAATCTACAATAATATATAATACAATAAGATACTTAGACACTTACAATAATCCGACAATATTCCAAGGTATTTCTAAATCAACGGACCAGAGGTCAGTCCAGCATAAGGCTAGTATCAGACAGCCCCTTCCCATAAAATGTATCTTTTATACATTTCCTCAACCACACCTTATCGGGACCCACTGACGCACATAGCTAGGAAGTGGTAATTTCTCAATTTCCTGTTAAGCATACTCCTGCCAGGATATGTTCCTTATCTTAATAAAAAAGTGGTATTTCTAAACTTTTGCATTTGCGTCTTAATATTTTACTAAATTCCAAATTGACTTATTAGATAGTGTCACCACATAAGGAAAAATATGTCTTTTTCTAGGGAGAAAAATAGGGAGAAATAAGACCTAAATGCAAGGAATTTTAGGGAAAATCGATAAAAAAAAGTAGAGTAAATTGAGATCAAAAAGTGGAAGTACTGGTGGTTGTGCTCTTTTCTAGTGCTCATTAATGAAATGATGTTCTCAATATTATGTGATCTAAAAATGATGATTATCAAAACTGTGATTTATATATAGACGTGTTAATGTTTTGGTTTTCCAACTGTAAAAGAAGCCGATAATAAGAA
Source organism: Artemia sinica (assembly GCA_027921565.1). Lineage (NCBI taxonomy): Eukaryota > Metazoa > Arthropoda > Branchiopoda > Anostraca > Artemiidae > Artemia > Artemia sinica. The sequence continues at coordinate 2,777,224 of JAPEVW010000032.1, read as the reverse complement.
TGATTTTTCAGGTTTCTATTCGTCTATGCCTATAGTTTCCCTTTTTCTGCAGTCTGGTCTGCACACGGTTGATTCTCATCAGATAACCAGGTTTCCAACGATTGGCGAAGCAACAAAGAGTCGGGTACTTCTTTGCTCCTTTAAATTACCGTACGATATTTTCTTGTGTTGCTGTTTGAAGTATTTCAGGTTTCCATTGATCTGATCTTTCTAACACTTCGGAAGAAAAGCTATTTCCTTTATTTTTGTGATGAACTTATTAAAATCTTATTTATAGTTTAATATAAGTTACAGACGTGTTACAATAAAAGTAACATCATTTTCGGATTCAGCGAGTTGATTTATACCATAAATCGAGTCCCCAAACGTACAGAAATAACAAAAATTGAAAAAAAAAATTACCTCCTTTAAGCAGCCCCAGGAGGTTTTTCCGACGGGCGATTTTTGTGGATTTTGTATATATTGTTCAATGATTTTTTCTGAACATTTTAGTGTAAAAAAGCTTCCTAATTGTCAAAAAAAACGATTTTTCGCCCCTTTCACACCCCCTTTAAGCAGCCGTAGAAGATTTTTCCGACGGGAGATTTTAGCAGACTTCGCATATGTTGTTCAGCGATTTTTTCGGAATATTTTAGTGTAAGAAAAGCTTCCTAAATGTCAAAAATGGAAAAACCTTTTCTTCCCCTTTCCACCCTCTTCAAGCAGCCCCAGAAAGTTTTCCCAGCGGGCGATTTTAGCGGATTTTGGATATGTTGTTCAGCGATTTTTTTGAATATTTTGATGTAAAAAAAACCTTTTGTTGCAATTTTGTCCCGGTCAAACCGTACTTTTACTGGACTAATATAGATACTTTTTACCATGAAAAAGACCATGTTAATAAATACAAAGAGAAACTAATTTAAAAAACTTCTTCCGCAAAAAAAAGTTTGTGAAAAAAGAATACAGAGCTCCATCAAGCCAAAATTAATTAGAAATAAATTGAAAAACAAATTTTAAGTGTAAAACTACCATAAATCACCATCAATAAATAATTTAAACCGAAAACGAGTAGAAATTACAATAAATAACTGATTCAAACTCAAAACAAGCAAAAATTAACATGGGTAGGGCTGACGACCCCCACGCCTTCTCAAAGCCAGAAAATAATTTATACTTTACTGAAAACAGAATAAATAATTATAAATAAAGAGGTATATAATAAATAAAGAAGTATTAAGACTTTAAAGAATAAATATCAGAATATGTACATTAAAGTGAGAGTTCACGGTAACTTTATTTATTTACGCCCAGAACCATTAAATTGACATTTTCAGAGCCAATATTGGGTCTGCTAATGAATATGAGTTTTTAAGAACTTATTTCTGCTGGTTTTGAGTTTTAAGTGACTCTGCTTTTCTTTGAAATACTTCTTTTTCGAAAGTTTTTTTAGTTAACCACGCATAAATAGTTGTTTTGTATGAAAATGTCCGAGAGTGAGCCACGGATCAAACAGAAAAGGTAAAAATTGAATTGGATTTTGATCAAAGCGTTTTATGACCCATCAATGGCTTGTTTTTCAAAGGCTCTGGCTTTTTTTGGCTTGTTTTCAAAAGATCTGGTTTGCTTTTTGGTTTACTTCTTTACAATCAAGGTTAACACCGGTGACACTTTAGTGTCACTTTTGACACTTTTTTTAAGAAATGGCACTTTTTGGGACACCTGACACTATTAGGACACTTTTTTGCAAAAGTTGCACTTTTTTTGCTAAGTAGCACTATTTTACAAAAAAAGAATTTTTTTCAGACAAAAAACCGAAAGGAAAACTGTCAATGTAGATATGCATCGATATCCTTTTTCTGTCAATTAAGATTCTTATCTTAACTCCGCGCTCGGCAATTATTGGATGCAAGAATCTTTCTGTGCGGTGTAAACATAAACTTGTTTTTGTGTGAGAAATTTGTGCTTGCGGTGAAAACATAAACTGTGTGTGAGAAATTTTTATATTCTTATTCTTATCAGTGATAAGCGAAGATCTTCCAGTGATCTTCGGCTACGAAATACTTGGCAATGGAGAGGACAGAGATAGACATTTAACTGCAATGTGGTGGAGGAGCCTTCAATTATTTTCAGTTGTTTAGTTCAACTATTTTGTGTTGTTGCAATAATTTGTAGGCTCATAGACGATAAGTCAGTCAAGCTGTTTGCAATTCTTGAGTGGGTCCGAATTCAATTTTTTATATTTTATTAGTTGAGGGTTGACTACAATTCAAAGAATAAAAGAGGAAGAAAAGGTAAGAGTGTGTTTTTGAGCCACTATGTTAATAGCTGTTACTATGTTAACCAGCCACTGAGCCAGTGACTGCTTAACTTTACGCGTCTTTTCATCGATTTCCGTGACTGGAGCTCTTGAAGCCCAGTGACTGAAAAGCTCACTGGTGACATTACACAACGACTCAGCAACACAAAAACATCCACTGAGCTCACTGGTGTCCCACAAGAATATCTAGTGACCTCTTCAGTGACTGGGCCAGTGACGCAAAAACGGGCTCTAACATTTCCGTTCATATTTTCCTTTGAACTCTTGGCAATGGACAAATGAATATTCATACATAACCATCATACTTAAAACAAAATTGATACCAAAACTTCCATTATCTTTAATCCTATGTAATCATTAGCAAAATCACAATCTAATTTCACTTTTTTTTCCTTACTTAAATTTTTAAATTTTTGAATTGTAAATGTGCTTTCACGCTGATACACTAAATGCTCGTTTTTTATTATAATGGTGCTTTCATATTGATACTTAAAATTCTTGTTGACTGTTCCTATGCCCTAGTCCCTGGAGACATCGTAAAGAAAAATTTACTGGGAGTGGCGAGAGTTCTCGTGAAACTTATTCTATTCAGGTTGTGATAAATAGATTACATTATATAGCTGTCTTATTGTTTTTCTACTATTTTTTGAAAAAAAGAGAAGAAAGTACTCTGTGGGACGAGTTCCCATTTTAAACAGTAAGCACCATTTGTGTTTTAGCGGGTTTTTAGGAGGGGGGCTGGAAAGTTGACAAGAGTGGAAGTGCTGCGCAAAGCCGGAAATCAGCACTGACTAAGTAAAATCAAAATTTCTTTTTTATAGTTGATAGATGACATTAGATCCGACATTTCATGTTGGAGAAGTTAAAGATGCGGGAAACCACGCGGGGATGATCCCAAGCGGATTGGCCAATATTATCAATTTAAAAAGCTTCTTGATATGAGCGCGTACGACGCGAAGCGTCGCGAGCGGCAAATTTTTGGAAAATAACACTTTTTACACAAAATTGACACTATTAAGCCACCCAAAGTGGCACCAAAAAAACCGGCCGAGTGGCAACCCTGTTTACAACTGCGGCAGTGTTGCCAGATGGGCTTGTTTTCCGCCCCGTGGGCTTGTTTTAGCCGTCAGGGGCGGGCTGAATTTTGGAGTGGGCGTGAGGGCCTTGGGGCGGGAAAATGGGCTTTTTTTGTAAAAAAAATGGGTTTATTTTGGGCTTATTTTGACTGAAAATTTGGAACCAGACAAAAATTCCAAAATCACGGTGGCTCAGCCGTGGTTATGCACCAAAAATACAAGAGCCCTCCCTTAGGGCATAGAACGCTTTCTATTCTGAAACGATTCGCCATTAGGAATTTATTTCTGCATGGCTGAGATGGCTCTGCGTTAGGAGTATTACAAGTTACAAGCAATTTTATTGCTGCTCAGATTAAGGCAAGACTTTAATTTTATGCAGATCTATCCTTTTTTATATATTTGACAGATCTGGCCCAATCTTTTTGTGGCCTAGGCTTAGTCGATAATTGGGATTGCTCTACTCCCCCTCCCTAATGTGTAAATATACATGGGTGCCCACAGGCTGAATTATAGGAGGGGCTTACATGGTCTAATTGGCACTTCCAGTGCTGTATATATTTAAAATCTCAAGACAAAATATCGTAGGCAGCACAATAGTACTGCCTAAGTAAAGAGCAATGTGGGCACAATATATTGTTTTGTTTTTTAGACCAGGGTACTTCTTATAGAAAGAAATGTCATAGGAACTTCAAAAACAGCTCATGGAGGGCAACCAGCTCCCCCTCCCACACGTCAATCACTTACCCAAACACATCCAATCAAAATTTTGAGATAGCCATTTTGTTGTACTAGACTTTTGTATACTTTTGTAGACCTTTGTTTGTATACTTTTAGTACTAGAACTATAGTTACTGTAACTAATGATGCTAAGAGTACGAAGGTGAAGGTGCCCCCCCCCCCCTTGTTCCCCCTTATGGGCACCCATGCAAATATATAGTCTGAATTATATATGGTAAAATTCTAGACAAGCTATTTGTTGCTATCTTGGGAAGGGGTTAGGTTACAGAAATTAAGCTTCCTGGGATGGGTTTACAGACTAAAGTATGTCCTTGAAAAATATTTTGAAGTAGCCAACCCATCTCTACTCCTTCTCCAAGAAAGGGCACTGACCTTTGATGACCTTTAAAAATCTTTGTTTTATAAAAGTGAAACCATGCAGAATAGATCTTCAGCTTTACAACTTTACTCAATCCAAATTTGGGAAGTATCAAAGATCTGGAAATAAATTTCCTAAATTTAGGAAAAAAACTTTGATATGGCTTGAAATTCTACTCTAATAACAGGAATTGCATTTTCAAACTAAAACCAGAGAAAATAAACTCTTTTTCAAAATTCTTTGTTTTGACAAAAAAAAGAGTTTTTTCAAAACTCTTTGTTTTGTCAAATTTCCAAGACTTAGAAATCAGAAAGGGGTTAACATAATAGAATGGCAATACCTTCCCAGAGCATGTTTCTGGCCCTGGATTCATCACTGAAAGTTTTGTTTTCCTAACCTAACTCTTCCAAGATATCAAAAAGTAGCTTGTCTAGAATTTTACCTTACACATTTCCTGCTCATTTTTACATTCACTCTTGTCTTATCAATCTGCCCAAAATTGAATCAATTAGTACATAATCAAGAAACAGAAAATATATTGGAAATATAGAATTTGGGCTAGGCTAGCCTATATTTTTGCACATTGGGGGAGGGGGGAGGGAGTAAAGTTGAATTACAATCAAAATGTGCCATCTATAATTATTTAATTTACAAGGTTTCACAAGGATTGTTTAAGGTCATCAAATATCAGTGCCTTCTAAAGGGAGAAGGAGGTGGAGGTAAGTATTTCAAAATATGTTCCTAAGAGATTATTAATTATTATCTTGATCCATTCTTGAAAGATTCATTCACCTAACTCAAATATTTTCCAAGACAGCAAAAAGCCACTAAACTAGAAATTTACCAAAACAGAAATTAAGGTCTATTAGTCTTAAATCAGAGCTACTGAATAAGAAACATATAAAGAAAACAATTCTCACTTAAAAGTATGGAGAAAAATTGTAGTTAAGCTATTTTGAAGGCACTTCCAGTATAATTTACCCCTTCCCCTAATCTGCAAGTATATAGCCCTACTCATATATTTCCCATGGATTTTGCCATGCATCACTCTTGTTTAAACCCAAAACATGTTGTATGTTGTAAAGAAATAATTATGTGGTTTGAGTGTTTTTGTTGTCCTGTATAAACATATGTCCTAGGCCTATATATGGGACTATGAGAGTTGAAGGACACATTTTTTGAGTGAAACAAGTATTACAATTAGATAGAGTAAAATGTATTTATTAGTGTTCCCCTTGTCCCTAGTTCTGATATGGAATCTTATATGTATTTACCAAACGTACCATTCAATTCTTTTCAGTGGTATTTCCGAGTATAGAAATTGCATCCCAACCTTCTAATGGCTATGTAGTGGTTGCATTCTATGCTGCTCTCATAATTAATGATGATCAATTTGGGCTAGAATGTCTTCCATATTGCCTCAGCCCTGCCCATTACTAATTTCTGTTCTTCATTTGTAAAATAATTAGTTATTTTAATTCTAGTAAGGAATTGGGTTATAAATGGGCTGAACACAATAAGCCTTAACCAAATTAAAAGTGGAAAGAATTGTTTGCTTTGAATATTGTAACTAATACACTTGAGAATCTTAAGACAAATGTGTAAACATACATTTTCTCATAAACTGTGTTTCATTGTTTATTATATGTAATTAAAATTTTATTCTTTGATAGTTTGTACTTTAGGAGTAACTCAGAAGTCTGCCAATGGAAAAAGGACAGAGAAATATTCTGGATTATTATCCTGCAAATTGCTTGGTAATAGCAAATTCTCAGGATTTCTCTGGTGATAAGGAGGATACTCATGATGAGGAATTGTACACCCGAAAACAAAGAGAAATTCCACCAAGAGCAGCTATCTATCAACTTATGAGTAAGACAGCAGTATCAAAATCAGTATCACGTAAACATGAGTTGACAAAAGCCTTAAAAAGACAAGTTATCCAGTGTGAGAATAGTAGTGACTCTAGTCAGAGGGACAAGAGTAGAAGTCCGACAAATGTTTCAAGTGAAAGCGTTATACAACCAATAATTTGTGCTATCAATTTGCCTAAAGACGCACCCCAAATGCTCAAGACAGTTAGATCTGAAACCGCTAAAATGTTGCCGTCCTTCAGGCACATAGCTTCCAAAGAAGGGGAAAATATTGCACAGACTGCAGTAAGCTCTGGAGCCCAAATCCCAATGCTGGTGAGTGCTGAACCTACTAGTCTGAAACCGCTCTTTCCGCTAAAATGTTGCCGTCCTTCAGGCACATAGCTTCCAAAGAAGGGGAAAATATTGCTCAGACTGCAGTAAGCTCTGGAGCCCAAATCCCAATGCTGGTGAGTGCTGAACCTACCAGTCAACAAAACTATGACAAAATTAGTCGTTAAAGGGATACTAATAATATACTTACACATACCTACTCAGATGGGAATGATAGAGAGAAAAGCAATCATGTAGAATCAAAATACAAAAGAGTGTATTTGCCTGAGTGGGAACGCGATTCTGATTTTAAGGGATGGCTGCAACCTATGCCAGGAGATGACGAGAAGGCCGTCTGCAAAATCTGTAGTGGGACAGTATTAAGAGCTCACAAGGATGATATTCGTCAGCATTCAAACTCAGCCAAACACGAGAAAAATTCTCAAGCCATAGGGATACAGAGACCAGTTACAAAGCATGGTGAGTTTTCAAATATTTCTAGATTTATCCATTCAACCTAATGTACAACAGGAGTGAAGTCTGAATATAGTCTGTGATCCATGGTGGGCTATTGTTAAAAAAATATTTTGGGGGTATACATCTGCTGCAGTTGGTATGAAGGCCAAACTAGCCTACAGCAACATGGTAACAGTTTTTATTTCTACTGAGTCTAAAGAAATAAAAAGTAATAAAAGGCGACATACCTTGAATTTTATTTTCTGTTCTCTTGGTTAATATCAACAAAATTTATATTTTCCAACACTATTAGAACCTATATGACTAAGCAAAAAATTTGAGAGAAAATCATGTAATTTTCACAGAAAACGCCATTTTTCTCAGAAAAGTTTTCAGTCAACATGCACATTTTATCTGGCCAAACGATAGCTCGTTTATCGATGAGTCAGGCCGTATTTTTTGCTTTTAATGAAATTTAATTCCACATCAAAGAAAAAATTAAACAACAACTGTTGTTGCTTCAGAGACGCGCTGTTTCTGGGGCGGTTTCTTTTTTATGGACCTTACAGTATTGTTATGTCTATAATGTGTGAGCCAGAGTTGTATCTAAAATCTTTTTTTGAGGGGAGGGGGGAGGGGCTACCAAATTTTTTCTGAATGGAAAAGGCGCCTAATTCCCTTTTGTTGCGCATCTTGTTGTGGCCGATCCCAGTATTGTCAGACCGTATTCACCAATCTATTTCTCATGGCTTTTCCTCCGTTTCTCGTATTTCCTTTATGAGACCGGACTCTGTATCATAACCCAATGGAGAGCCCAGCGGGTGAAGCTCGAGACATTAGGGTCAAAAAGCATAGTTTCAACATGATTAAAACAATCTTCAGTGTTTTCCAAGTTCCTAGTAGGTCTGATTTCCCTATTTGTTAGGTAGACAGATTCCACCCTAACTCTTCCTCCATATGCAGGCATAGTAAATGGGTTGGGTTTTATATTCATCCTCTACTTTGCTCATCTCACAACTATCTGCTCTACATCTTTCTTGGATCACTATTACTCTCTGTATCTTAATTTTGAGGATGGAGTAGAATTGGTGAGGTACTTAATATCCATTTGCCTCTTTTTTTTGCTCCTTTGGGATTACTCGGACTATGCTTCTGCAAGTTCTTTGCTGAACATGGTCAAGGGCGGTCTGAGCCTCTTTTCATTGAGGAACGACCCTCATAAAATTTACCGAATCGGTAACTGATTTTACCCAAGTCTATCGACAAAAAAAAAGAAAAAAAAAGTTTCCTTAGGCTTCTATTTATTGAGCAAAGTACGTAAAAAATCAAGATTAAAGTGACATTCGACACGTTCAACATTCTAGTAGATCGAAATTATGCCCACTGTATATGTATTTTAAAAACTAAAAATTTATTTTTGTCTATCTTCTAGGAATAACTCAGCTTGACACTACAAAGTGGAAGGCGGAGCTCGTATTAGCTGCACACGTTTCTTGCCATTCATCTATACAGACTATCGACCACCTGTCTACAATTATTAAGAATCTTTTCCCCGGGCTAGTTTCTGAAGCTGTGAGAATAAAACGAACCAAATGTTCAGCCCTAATCAAGAATGTTCTGGGGCCTGAAACTCTTCGTGAGATTGTCGAGGATATTGGGAATAGTGGATACTCACTTATTTTAGATGAGTCCACAGATGTTGCCACAATGAAGTTCATGTGGATATGTGTAAGGTATTATAGTCCCAAAATGAAACAAATTGTGAGTACAGCCTTGGGATTATTGAAGTACCTTCAACTACCGCTGTTATACTGTATGACAAACTCAAAGAGTTCCTTTATATCTGCAAAGTACCTATGATTAACCTTATTGGTATCGGCACAGACGTTGCTAGTAACATGTGCGGAGTAAACCACTCCCTTTTTACCCTATTACGAGACAATGGCTTACCCTATCTTCAGCTCTTCAAGTGTGTTTTCCACTCAATCCATCTATGTGCTTCAGAGGCGGTCTGTGAACTCCCTTCGAACCTTGAGTTTATGATGTCCGAAACATGTAAATGGTTTAATGTAAGCCCCCTTAGAAGGGAGACATATCAACATGTATTTAAGTTGATAAACGATGGAAATTCACCCTTACGTATTATCTCTCCCTCGAATACTCGTTGGCTCTCTCGGTACAATGCCTTGGTTCGTATACATGAGCAGTACTTGGAGCTCACCACACACTTCAGTCTAGCCAAAGAGAAAGAACGTTGCTATACTGCCAGAGTGCTACACGCTATGTATCAAGATGAGCAAAACAGAATTGTCATTGTCTTCTTGAATCCATTGCTGTCCGAATTTCAAAGGGTCAACTTGCTGTTTCAGCACACACACGCTGACCAATTTCGTATTTTTGAAGAACTCCAGGGTTTGATACTAAGTCTCCTGCGTAGGATACTCTGCTCATCTGCAGTGTCTTTGATGGTTAATATGGACTTCGAAATCAATTATTTGCCACCAGATCACGATCACGGACACGAGTTCCTCACTGAACTGTGAGGAACTCGTTCCTCAAGTGAAGAACGAGTTCCTCACTTGATTACGGACACGAGTTCCTCACTGAACTGGCCAAATCTAAACTTTCAGACACACAGAAGAGCGAAATCAAAATACGGTGTTTTGCGTTCCTGAAAGCTGCGGCTAAAGCGGTGCTTAAACGAATGCCTCCTGCTCTGGATTCGCTCCTAAAGCTGAAATTTTTATCCCCTGTGATTTGCTTGTCTCAGTTTCGACCCCGATTTGGAGACTTGCCATTGAGAATGGTTCCTACTACTGATCTCAGTACCTTGGAGAATCAGTGGAGAAAACTGTTGGACGTTAATTGGTCTTTTGTTTGTGGAGGAACAATCCCAAAAGACTCCTCTGAGTTCTGGATAGCTGTCCTACATTATCCTGATGCTGTTGGGGCATTTTCTTTTCGTGAGTTAGCCAAGTGGGCATTGACCCTGTTGAGTTTGCCAATTAGCAATGCGATAGTGGAACGGTCCTTTTGTATGATGAATGTCATTGAGAGCAAGCTCCGAAACCGTATGCTCTTGCCCATGTTGAACTCAATACTTGTTTTTAGGCTGTGGTTGTCAGAATATGGCTCTTGTTGCTCGACGTTTGAGCCTACAAAGCATATGCTGCTTTTCAATAGTGATATTTATAAGGCTTGTGAAGTCGAAGAAACTGACCAAACAACTGATCTAGTCGATCTAGATAATATCCTAGCCTCCTTTGAGTCTTAAATCTCTTAGTGCCTTATTGCTCTTCTTTTTTTTGTTTTTTTAGTTGTCTGTATTATTTCATCTTTGGATTACGAAGGCTTTTGTATTAACCCAGTTCTCACGTTTCTTTTTGAGGCCATACTATAATCATAAAGTTATTTTTAAATATTGCGTTGCAACTGTACCAAATAACGTGTACCAAAATTTTTTATGCGATAATAAACCAAAGATATTGTATGTCTTCGGCTTGTGGTTGTTACTAGCGTATTTATTGGAATAAGTCATATTAAATTCTAAAAGTTAATAAAAAGAGTTCACAGCTGTTTAACCATTATGACGCATAAAACTGCAGCTAAAAACAGATGAATTTTGGCAGATCACATAAATCGTTGTTCTTCCGTGAAAGTGGAGCAAGATGAACAAAGGGTAAGCAAGCAAGGTAAAAGTAGAATTAGATTAGGGGCAAAACTTTTTCTGACTTTAGCACGAAAGAACTATTTTAGCAATATTTCATCATGTGTAGCACTGTAGCACATGCTTCAATTGTAGCATTTTCGTAGTACAATTTTGTCACTGACCAAATGATGAGGATCTTGAAAGAAGTTAAGGAATTAACAAAAAGCTTGGACCGCATTTTCCGCATTTGTTTTGAGAGATTTGTGCGAAGTTTGATTTAATTAGGATCACCTTTTTTTGCCGTATTTGTTTCGAAAGATTGGTGCTAAGTTTGAAATAACCGGACAAAAAAACTGATCTAGAACTAATCCAACTACACTTATCGGACCATGCGCGTGTCGCGGCGCAAGCCGCGACACGCGAAAAATTTTTCTTTGACCAAAAATTGTTGTGAAACACACAAATTTGGGCAATTTTAGAACTTTAGGAACTGACCATGATGGCAGTCTTGGTTTTTAAAGGCTCGGGCGTATTTTGGCTTGTTTTTCAGAGGCTAGGGCTTGTTTTTTTTTACTTTCTGGCAACCCTGCACTGCGGCAGTAAAAGCAAAAACCTTAAAATACATTAATGGGACCAGACTACAAGTTTTTACTCATTGATGTTATAGTCCTTGCAGCTTTGGGTGTACTTTTTCTAATATTTTTTGGACGGAGACAAATAGAAAGATTTAAGCAAAGATCTAAATATGGTCCCTATGTGCCTGTCGGCAATGGTGCTCCAAAGGTAATAGGCTAGTCTTGTTTTTATCAAACTAGTTTTTCTCTGGTAAAAAGAGGGTTTCCCTCTTTTTAGGCTTGTTCATATTGTCAAAAATTAGTAATCCATTAATTTGCTTATTTGCTAGTTGGCCAGCTAATCAACTCTCTAACAGCCAGCCTAAATCATTTTAAAATCTCTGTCATAGCATAGGCTGGATACCACCAGATGGCTAATTTGACAGTGTATATATATACAAATCTTTAAATTAGCCAACCAGTATTTTAAGCCTAGGAGTCAAGCTGGACATAAGGAAACATATTAAGAAAACAATTAGTATTCCATGATATGCAGAATAATCCTAGTTAACACATTTTGGGGATACCACCAGATGGCTAATTTGACAGTGTATATATATACAAATCTTTAAATTAGCCAACTGGCCAACTAGTATTTTAAGCCTAGGAGTCCAGCTAGACAAAAGGAAACATATTAAGAAAACAATTCTTACTCCATAGGCTATTAGGAAGAATAATCCTAATATGGGATCCACATCCTATGTGGAATAAACCTAGTTAACACATTTTGCAGTGGGAGAGCCTTTATTTTCACTTCTTTGCTTGTTTTTTTTTTTTAGTTTTTCTAAGAAATTCATGAATTTCTTAGAGCCTATATATTTACAGAATATATGCCCCCGCCCCCCTAATGTGTAAATATATACCTAGAATTGCACCCCCAATCTAAATATAACATCCATTTGCATCACAAATGAAATTTACTCACACATTAGCCATGTGGTAGATGTCCCACATTTTGCAGGGGTAGAGCCTTTATCTTCACCTATCTCCTTGTTTTCTCAGTTTTTCTAAGAAGTTTGTGAATTTCTTAGAACCTATATATTTGCAGAATATATACCCCCACTCCCCTAATGTGCAAATATATAGCCTACCTAGAATTACATCCTTGATCTAAATACAATATCCATTTGTATCACAAATAAACTTTACTCCCATAATAGCCATGTGGTGGATCACAATGCTCACAATTTTAAATATACTGATAGACAACAGAGGAGTCCAATCTTGGTCATCCATTTAAAGCTGGAACCTAATCTTAAAGTAAAATTCTAGACAAGCTAGTTTTTGCTATCTTGGAAAGTAGTTAGGTTAGGTAAATGAAACTTTCAGGGATGGATATTCAACTAAAGTAGGCTATGTCCTGGAAGGTAATTTAGGCTAAAGTACTTACCTCAACTTTCTAGAGGGCACTGAGGTAAACTTTTTGTTATTCATATTATTGACTTATGAATAAAATAATTTTTATGCTCTTTTGCCCTTTTTTTATGCTCTTTCCAAATATAATAATCATTTTTGTCAGAAATAAATTTTACCCCCCACCTCGATATATACCAATACAGGGTATATATATGTACATCAGGGGGGGAGTTTAAACTTCCCTCTAATTTACATCAGAAATAAAGTTTACCCCCACCCTCCTAATGTGCAAATATATACCCTGAATTGGTATATATAGGGGTGTTGGTAAAATTTATTTCTGACAAAATGATCAGGCCATTATATTTTGGAAAGGGCATAAAAAAAGGCATCAAGTTGTATGTTTACTTTATTCATAAGTCAATAATATGAATAACAAAAAAATTACCAGCACTGACCTTTGAGGATCTTTGAAATCTTTGTAAAAATGACCCCTTGTACAGGTAAAATAGATCTTCTGCTTAGATGAAGTACAAGAAAAGAAATTTCACCTTTACAATTATTGTCAATCCCAATTTATGATGTTTCAAAGATCTCCAAATACATTTCTTAAATTTAGAAGGCTTAATGTTTTACTCAAATAACAGTAGGCCTTATTGCATTTTAGAATTAAAACAAGAGAAAACAAAAACTGAAAATTAAGGTATAATGTTGTTTTTTCCAAAGTCCAATAGGTATATAGACCTGTCAAGTAAGCAAATTTCTAAAAGAGTTAGAGAATTCTAGAAAAGCTACTTTTTGCTTTCTTGCTAAGAGGTTAGGAAAGGGAAATGGGTCAAAGGGGGGGGGGTGCACTCCTGAAAAGTCAAGGAATCTTAAGAAAAATCACATCATCAGATTCAGCATATCAAAAAATCCTACTGTTGAAGTTTCAAGCTCCTATATACAAAAATGTGTGATTTTGCATTTTTTTGCCAAAAGAATGATCACAAGTGTGTATTTATTTTATTTTTTTTGTCCAGGGGTAAATGTATCAATATAATAGTCTTAGAAGATCAAGAGAGGGTTCATTTAAATGGAAATTAAAAGTGCTAGTGTCATTTTTACATGACTAAAAAGATTTGAGGGTAACTAGCCCCCCTCCCATGCCCATTTTTTCCAAAAGTTATCCAGTCAATATTTTTAGATAGTCATTTTGTTCAGCATAGTTGAAAGATCTAATAACTATGTTCTTAGGAATAACATGGCCCCCCACAGTCTATGGGGAGAGGTTTATAAATTCTGAAATTTGCCTGTTGTTTATGTACAGTATTTGTTATTGGGAAGTATACAGACATTTTCTGGGAGGTAGGAATTTTGTGCTTTAATGGGTTTCTATTGGAAGAATTTGAAGGGAGGTGAACCTTCCAGGTGAAATTTTAACCTGGGGGGGATTTGACAGAATTTCTATGTAATTTTTTTATTTGTCTTGCTTTCTCTTTGCCAAATCAACTTTGTATGTGGAGTTGTTCTGGAGGTATTATCTTGGGGCTATTTTCAATATGTTTGGATTTCCAGGAAAAAATTTCCATGGAAGGGGGATTTCTTGAGTGGTCAAGAAAATAATTAGAAATTAAGTCTTTTCAAATGAAAGTTTGCTAAGGAGAATTTTTCAGACTGAATTACCAGCAAGAAATATTAGGGGGGGGGGGGGGTTCAGCAATGATGGAACTATCCAGAAGGAATTTTAAGTGGGAAGAAATTTCTGTGGAGAAGTTTCCTGTAAGGGGGGGGGTCATTGAGGTTGAGCCAGGTTTACTGGCATTATTTGAAAATAATCAGAAATTAAAATAAAAAACACAAGTTCTTTAACTGAAAGTGAGGAGCAACATTAAAACTCAAAACAAACAAAAGTTATTTTGTATATGAAGGGGTTGTCTCCCTCTTCAATACTTTGTTCTTTCTGCTAGAGTTTAACTGTTTGTCCCAATTTTTTAAGAATGACTCCTGAAACACAAGGGCTGTTTAATTAGAATAGGGAGCTTTTTTAAAAGTGCTAAAACCTTAAGCATAAAGAGCAAGGTAGTGAGGAGGATGGCAACCCCTTCACATATAGAATAATTTCTGTTTGTTTTGAGTTTTCATATTGCTCCTATCTATCAATTTAAAAAAATTATGTCTTGTAAGAACAGGGGAGATAATAAAGAGGGAAACAAAGAAGAAGAATAATAAAGAAAAGAGGCAATAAGAATTTTAAGAAAAGGTAGCTCTGACTATGGGCTCAATCCTTTTATAGTTGAATTAAGACAAAGCAGGATCTCAGGGCTTCCACAAGGTCCATATTGTCTCTAAAAATGGAGGAGGTCTCTAAAAGCCACTAAACAGCTCTCAAGTCCCTAAAAGTCCTTTTTGCAAGATTAAGCCATGTCAATAGTCCCAAAGACTGAAGAATAATTCCAATGCTACAGCATCCAAGTCTTTTTGATAATGATGGACAAAGAGATTTGATGTCCTTTGCCTCTGGAGTCACTTCAGCTGCTGTGCTTTTCTTATGTTTGTATTGTAGATATGTATTCCAGGAGATTTGACATTTTCTCAGCTTACTCTTAATAGACATTCACCAAAATAACCATTGATGTTAAATCATCGCGTACCTAATCCTTAGGTCATTGTTGTAGTGGTAGCAGCAGCCTCATAAAGAACAATCCTTAGGCCATAGTAACCAAAAAAAAAATACCTTAAAAAAGATTAATGCTAATAATATTGAACTAAAAGAAATCCAGGAGGGGCAATTGCTATTCTTGTTTAACTCAACAATAATTTGTTCTTAGGAACTAAAAATGATTTATTAATAAATTATTTTTATATTAGAATAATTTGGAATTAAAAAACTTAAACCTGTCAAAAATGGCATCACTTCAAAAATTACACCACTGAAAATGCCATGTTCAAAAATCCTTCATTAGAGGCACACAGCCTAAAGAAAAAACAGACAGCATTGTTATGTCTTCATTTTTTCATCCCCATGCCCCTAGGTAGTATTAAATTGCTATTCTTATATAGTGCCTCATAGCACATTCCTCAGGGACTAGCGTTTCAAGTTCAAGTCTCATGCTCAAACCTTTTTTCAATGTTTGTCAAAGCAAGTAGGATTGGATAGGCTACTTTCTTGAGGAATAAAGCATTCTCTTCATCATCAATCAAAACAACAACTGTGAAACAGGAATGTTGTTCTAAGTTAAGAAAGTTATCTTGGTAACCAGAGAGACCTGAAAAAAAAAGAGTCAAGAAGAACAATGAAAACTTACTGAAAAAAGCAGAAAAATAAAAATAAATGCTTACTGATTTTTTTTTCCCTGTAAACAAAGAATAGAGGCTCTTGAAAAGTCATTATGCAAAACAAATAAACTGCTGGATACAAGGAGCAAACTGCTAACAAGATGTTTGAAGAAGCAAGAAATTGGCTTAAAATGGACACTGATAAGGAAAAGCTGATAGAAATTTAGCTTGCCCAAACCATGTTGGATGGGTCAGTTGTGTTCCACACTGATAAGGAAAATGGAGTCAGCAGCTGTTGAAAGTGTTAAGTACTTGTGTGCAGAAATAAAGGCAGTTGCTGATAACTACACTTTTGAAAGTTTAAAGGAAGTAAAGTCAGAAAACAGCAGAATCAAAAGAAACAGGTGGTTTTGAAATATTGTGGTCTTGTGAGGCTTTTTTGGTCATTAATCAAAGTTGCTACCTGTGCTTGTATGCTTTTTGAATTTTGTACCTTCATAGTTGACAATCAAGAAAAAAAAACCAAAGAAGATGTATTTGGAAAGTCAATGGTTTAGATCATCTTGATATTACTCATTTCTTTCAAGAAGATTATGATGCTAAATTGCTGTCAGTTCTGGTTTCAGATTTATGAGAGATCATTTTTAATATTCAGTATGATGTTAACTGGTGAACTTTGCAGTAAGCAACAGCCGGACCAGGTCCTTTTAGGTCATTTTTTTGGTGTCAGGAAGTTCCCTAAAGGTCCTCTTTCTGCCCAAAAAATGTCTCTATTTTTGAGTCCTTGAATCTATGGCAGCCCTTTGATCTTATCTCAGTAATTTTTGTATGAGCTTCTGAAGATATAGATGCCTTGTGACTCTTGTTGCACCATTCAAACAGTTCGTGGTAACGAACTGTAAGTAAGGAGCAACCCAGCTCAATGGTAACCAAAACTCGAGAAAACGGAATATTGATACCAATAGATACATCAAAAGAATCAGATTTTAATGCTGATTTCAAATATATAAGTTTCATCAAGTTTAGTGCTACCCGTCAAAAGTTAAGTGCCTGAGAAAATTTGGCTGATTTTCGAAAAAAGGGGGAAAGACCCCCTAAATGCTATTGAACCTTAATGAAAATCACACCATCATATTCAGCGTATCATAGAACTCTACTGCAGAGGTTTCAAGCTCCTATCTACAAAAATGTGGAATTTTGCATTTTTTGCCAGAAGAAAGATCATGGCTGCATGTTACTTTGTTTTTTTTTTTTTTTGTTTTTTTCCGAGGGGTGATCGTATCGACCCAGTGGTCCTAGAATATCGTAGGAGGGCTCATTGGAGTGGAAATTAAAAGTTCTAGTGTCCTTTTTAAGTAAACAAAAATAATGGAGGGCAACTAGGCCCCCTCCCATGCTCATTTTTTCCTAAAGTCGCTAGATCAAAATTTTGAGATAGCCATTTTGTTCAGCATTGTCGAAAATATAATAACAATGTCTTTTAGGATGACTCAATCCCCCAATGTCCCCAGGGGGAGGGCTGAAAGTTATGAACTTTACCCAACATTAACATATAGTATTGGTAAGTGGGAAGTATACATACGTTTTCAGGTGGGATTTTTTCTGGTAGTGGGGGGGGGGGTCGGGGTTATGTGGAAGGATCTTTCCATGAAGGACGTTTTCATAGGGGAAGGGACATTGCTGTGAAGGGGGTGCCGGATTTCCCAATATTTTTTAAAAAAAAGATCAGAAATTATATATAAACAAAAACAAGTTTTTCAACTGAAATTAAGGAGCAACATCAATACTTAAAACGACAGAAAACATTACACATATGATTAGGTTCACCCCCTAGTCAATACCTTGCTCTTTAAGCCAAAGATTTCTTAGTACTTTCATAAGAGCTATTTATTCTAATTAACGGCCTTTGTGATTAAGGGTCATTTTTAAAGAATTGGAACAAAATTCGAACTTTAGCTTAAAAAGCAAGGTATTGACTAGGGAGCTAACCCTCTAATATACGTATTAAAAAATATATGAATATAGAAGTTCGTTACGTAAGTTAATTCGTAAGTTACTTATATTTATTACTAATGAAATCTTTCGTAAATAAAATCAAACAAGTTTCGAGAAAGCCATTTAACCAAATAAAAGAAAATTAATATTCAAATTTTGTTTTAATTATTCATGTTCGTTGAGCCAAAATCAAAACCAGCATTAATTCAAAAACGTTCAAAAATTAAATAAAAAAACAAGTTTTTTTTTAACTGAAAGTAAGGAACAACGTTGAAACTTAAAACGAAAAGAAATTATTCCGTATATGAAAGGGGCTGTCCCCTCTTCAACACCTCACTCTTTACACTAAAGTTTTATTTTCTCACAACTCTTTTTTTTTAAGCAATGAAAAACTTTAGCGTAAAGAGCGAGGCGTTGAGGAGGGGACAGCCCCTTTCAAGCCCCTTCCCATCTAAAAGAGATGGGAGCTGGAAAAAGCTTGCTGCTATTAGTGAGAGATTTTCTGCGAGGTATATCCGTTATTTGCCAATGATATCCGCTCTGAGTGGACCGAACTTACTTGTGGCTGTCCCCAAGGAACGAAACTAGCTGCCCTTTGATTCCTTGCAGTCATCAATAAAATCCTTTCAGAATTTGAGGAGCGTTTCAAGTTCGTTGACGACTTGTCGTCACTTCTCAAATACATAGTAGAAAACGAAGTAGCAAAACAGCAGTTTGAACCAACATTTTTTTCGGACTTCGTTAACCAGTGTAAATCTAATAGTCTGCAACTGAACGAGCAGAAATCGAAATTTCTACGCTTCAACCTGCTCAAACGAGATATTACAATACCAGATGTTCCCTTTCCAACTGTTTCTTCCGTGACAATACTAGGCGTGACTTTTACAAGCGATTGCTCGTTTAAACTGCACGTAGACAATATCTTGCACAAAGGACACTACTCAATCCACAGTCTAACGAGTATGCGAAGGCTGGGTTTCTTAGATCGTCAGCTCTTACTGGCTTACATGACATACATCAGGCCAATCCTTGAATATTGTTGTCCTGTCTGGGGTTCCCAAGCACAAAACACTGCCTACATGTCAGAGGAACTAGAAGACGTTCAAAAACGTGTTACTAAAATAATTCTTGGACCCAGGTATGAGAGTTACGAGCATACCCTTGTGGTTATGAGCTTGCCCACTTTGTTCGCCCGAAGACACGATTTGATAATGAGATTCAGGAAATCACTCATGTCAAATGAGTAACATCGCTCAATTCTTCCTCCAACCGCACAGACTCCCAAACTCACCAGGCATCAGAACAGACTTCAACCCGTCAAATGCCGAACCAACAGAGTTGCAAATTCCTTTGTACCATATGTTGCTAGTGTATTAAATAAGTGATATTTTTTCCTCTCTCTCTTAAATGACTGTACAAATAGCATAATTTAGCGTTCAGTTTTGTTTGCTATGAAAGCTATTTGATTAAACCAATACAAATACGAATGAAGCCCAAAGTGATATTACCTCTATCAAATTGTATTTGGCCTGCTGTCATATTCGCAATTATAATATTAGCTATTAAATAATTAGTTCTATTTTCAATAAGATAAAATTGAAGGAACAAAACTTTTTTCTGTTTCCAACTCATCATGCTTGCGAAAATTCATCCTACTTATCCTCTTACATGTTATAACTCTCACTATTTAACACAGCAGCTATTTTCAGAAAAACCGAACCGAGATTTTATTTATGAGCCTACTACCATGCATGTCTTTCAAGTCTTTGTGCATTGATGACTATGTGATGATGTTTTTTTAACAGTAAAACGAGTGTGCCAGATATTTTAATTTGTATCATGATTGTCGTCGTGTCACAACCTTGAGCATATTTGTGTTTTAATCTACTGATGATTGAAGTCTTGTTCATTGGGTCCAAGAAATTCATACTGGTATACAATTTTCAGTGCTCTTTCTGACCATAATAATCTTTACTGTCAATTGTTTCCCAGTCCCATCACCCCTCCTATAAGGGGCTGGATTTAGCCCTTAATGGTTAATTTTTTTTTTACATTTGTTTTTGGCATTAAAAGCAAATTGTGAATGAGAAATAAGTGTTAAGAATAATGAAAATCCACAAAAGCAGAAATAAATTGTAAATGCCCTGGAGCTATATCCAGCCTCAGTAGGGAGAGAGGGGGGTGAAATCATGATAGCATTGATGTTGTATTTGGAAAGAACGTTGAATATTGAACCAATGTTTTTATTTATGTTTTTTCTATATATTTTTTTACAGTGTAAATTTACCCATAAATCAGTGCTTTTGGCCACTACTTTTTATCTACTTGGCCACTACTTTTTATCGTCTAGGAAGCAAAAGAAAGGGGAACAGGAAAACTGTTAAATAATTTGAAATGCTTAAATATTTACTTTACAAAATGTTTTCTTAGTACATGCACAAAATTTCTTTTCTGCAAATTTAGCACGTGTTTGATTTGCTGTGTTCACCACATGACCAATGAAATCGGCAATTTATATTTTTCTTTTTTTTATCAAGGTCTGTTTAAAGCTTATCGTGACGAAACTGGAAGTAATAAGCTATAAATTTCTTCTTTCATTTGACAAAATTCTTCCTGCTCTCTTGGAAATTACCTTACCTTAAATTCCATTATGATGAGACATAAGGATGGCTGGCTTCTTGTGGTACCTTCTTGTGGTTTACTTCAAAGTTTGGTTGAAGATTCTGGGGCATCCCAGTGTAGACGCCACTCCTTTTGCTCCAAGCTCTTGTCCACACCTTACTCGGATGTTTTTCAGGGTTAGAGATTGGATTGCTTGATTGCTTAGGAGTTCCAATAAGCTATAACTTTCTTCTTTCATTTGACAAAATTCTTCCTGCTCTCTTGGAAATTACCTTACCTTAAATTCCATTATGATTGCACATAAGGATGGCTTCTTGTGGTACCTTCTTGTGGTTTACTTCAAAGTTTGGTTGAACATTATGGGGCATCCCAGTGTAGACGCCACTCCTTTTGCTCCTAGCCCTTGTCCACACCTTACTCGGATGTTTTTCAGGGTTAGAGATTGGATTGCGTGATTGCTTAGGGAGTTCCAAAGCAGAGCATAATAGTTGAGGTAGAAATTTTAGTGTTCTCTGTGGTTAGCAGTTTGTAGGCCAACCGTCTAGGGTTAAACGGAAAGCAGGTCGTCCTCGTCTAGGGTGGGAGGACGTCATAAAGAAAGATTTAAAGGAAACGGGAACTTCATGGGCGGGTGTAAAAAGAGAGGCTTTGAATAGATTGGGATAAAGAATTAGCGTGCGTAGCTGTGTTGGCCTCCGGCGGCTTGGTGCTGCGATGAGTTGTTAGTAGTAGTAGTAGTAGTTTGTAGGAAAATTTTATAGGAGTTTTCCTAGATTCTCTGTATGGGCCTGGTGGGGAGAAGGCTTGAAGTGGAATTGGCTTGTAGAGGCCAGAATACTAAAATGACGTCACCTCTTTTTCTACATTAGGTAAGGTTGGAACTTTTAATGCTAATAGCCTGTCATGATAAATGAGGGTTCTCAGGTTGTATGGTATCTTAGTGGCACACTGCTGGAGACTTTAAAGGTCTCCAGCAGTAAAACCTATAAAATATACTTAAAACAAGCCAATGGTAGATCCTTCATTCAATGTTGTTTCTGGTCTACAACATAAAGAATATCCTTGAAACAGACCCGTAAAAAAATTCATCAGAAGGGCAAAAAGTTGGTTTGCCTTGATACTTATTTATTTGAAGACCCCTCAAATATATAAAAATAACTGCTGAGCTGTTTTATTCTTTTTCTACATTCTTTTCCACAGAATATTGAAAAAGAAAAAAGTTACCAAGTTTTATTTTTATTCGTCAGAATGTTTCAATTTAGTGTGGAAATTCTGTGTTCAGTATAATATAAAGAACTAAGTTCACTTAGTAACCATGCTAACTCATTCACTACACTTTAAAAATTAAAGTAAGCAACACAAAGTAACCTAGCAGGTCTGTTTAATTTTATTCTTGGCTAATCACTTCTTGACCTGGAAAGGCAGAAAGTTAGGTTATAGAAGGGAATTATTTTAGCTCTCAGTTATTGCAAAATATAATATACAGTATGGAAAAAAAATATGTATTTATCCATAAAATCAATTGCTATGCTCTCCTGTTCCTGCTTGCAATGTGAAAGAAGAACATTGGATGTTGAAATAACTAACTATAATCAAAATATTCAAGACAAAGTGCACTATTTTACTCACAACAAAGTTTTATGTAGGTAGATCTGTTCCTACAAAATTAGTTTAAATATATTTAAATTCATTGTCCTGTTCTTTGAAAAGAGCTGGGTGTGAACATATCAAAACACCTTCCTGAGACATAATTTGGGCTTTAATTTGGAAAATCGTATACTGTTTTAATTCAACTCCTGAGGAGGATTATATTTAAGAAAGCTGAAAACAAGCATATAGCTTATAGTTATATAATTGCATTTGAACAAAAGAGTCCCTCTAATAATTTTTGTTTGGGGGAAACACCATTAACTCTAAGCTGGAGTCAACTGGTTCAGGCTTCACCCCATCAAAGTGAAAAATAAAGCAAAAAAAAACGTCATTTTTTTGAAAATCTCATGGGGAAATCTATAGTAATGATTTTTATAATTAAACTGTGTTTTTTTTTTATTCAAAGGTATTTCAGGTTTTATCTTTATTAAGAATTTGAAATCTTGACGCAGCATCATATTATATTCCTTAGTAATATCAAAATTCCAATCTATTTTTGTCCTCTGAACATTTTTTCCTTACTTGGATAGCTAAAATAGTTGTTTACTATTTTATTCATATCATTAGGGAATGACATTTCTGACACTGCAATAAAATACTTCCTTACATGATGGATGTAATAAGCTCTGTATTAAAATGTATATTTTTAGTTTTGATTTCGATCTTTACTTTCCAATGAATGTCAAAACTCGAAAAAATCCATGGATTAAATTCAACTTTCACTCTCTTAACAGTCTCAGAAAGTCTCATTTCGATAAGTTTATTTAAACTGGAGATATCAATTACTAATTGTATGGGGTGGAATTAATTATTTCTTACTTCTGAAATAAAAAAGGTCCTAAGATTCATAGTTTTATTTACCAGTTACAAAGATTCAGTTCCAAAAAACATATATAGAAAATACAATTTTTTTTAAGGGAGGGGGCAGGGGACAATTTTTGAGGTAAAATTGAAAACGTTAAAAATAAAAAATAAATGAGATTTGCCTCGAGGGCTAGCTTTGGGAACCTCTTAAAGGCTTTGTTTATGCATCTTTTAGATTTAAATATTGCTCTTTATTTTCCTCTGAAGGTTCGCGTTCAAAATAATCTAGAGGTTTGATTCAAAATTCATTGCCTTCATCCTCACGAAAGTTTTGTCTTGATAATTCCAACCCTCCCTTGAATATTGATTATTGACTTTTTTAACATATATAACTCTATTTGACCTTGGCAGATAAAAATATGTAAATTATTTTTTAGAATGTGACTTCTTATACATTGAACTCTCTTATTATGCCATTAGAAATGTTCCGTTTGTAATTCATTTTCAGATATTAAAATGTATGTTTTTAGTTTTGGTATTACTCTTTACTTTCCCTTGAGGGTGCGTGTATAAAAAATCTATGAATTAAATTCAAAATTCACCCACCTAAAAATCTGAGAAAGTTTTATCTCGATAGCTCCAATTGATGCTTTTATCCAATTAAGAAATATTATTAATTTTGAGCATTCAAAGAGTGTAGACGTAAAGTTATAATAATAAGATTCTTAATAAGACATTAACGTGACCCTAATTGGTGAGCAGGAGAGGGGCAGATCCTCCCGTCAATCAGAATCAATACTTTCCCTTTTAATAATGCCTAAATATTATTGTCCTGAATGTAGAAACACAGCAACCAGTGGGACAGTTCAGTGCACTAAATGCAGCCAATGGTGGCACCCCAAATGTGCAAAGATTACTCTTGGTTTAAGAGAGAAGTTAGAGAAATGGCTTTGCTTAAAACTGTGATATTCCCACTTCCCCTTTGATTACAAGTGATGAAAAACTTTCTGGCAAAGTTACGCAAAAAGAAAGCCCTAGATCTGTTGCGAAAAACACGCCTATAGTTACTCCCAGGTCCTCCAATCCCCAAACAAAGACAATAACCAGGCCCAACATAAAGCAGAAAACTCCCTGTGTCGATTGTGGAGAATATATACGAGAAATTTCAGCGTTAAGAAATAAATGCTCTATCCTTGAGAATGAACTTTCAGCCCATGATAAGCTTGACAATGAAGTCAGGTCTGTTTCTGAACGCAGGATTGCCAGAAAGTCAAACAAAAAACAAGCCCGAGCCTTTGAAAAAACAAGCCAAAATACGCCCGAGCCTTTAAAAACCAAGACTGTCATCATGATCAGGTCCTAAAGTTCTAAAATTGCCCAAATTTGTGTGTTTCACAACAATTTTCGGTCAAAAAAAAATTGTGCGTGTCGCGGCTTCCGCCGCGACACGCGCATGGCCCGATAAGTGTAGTCGGATTAGTTCTAGATCAGTTTTTTTGTCCGGTTATTTCAAACTTAGCACCAATCTTTCGAAACAAACACGGCCAAAAAAGGTGGTCCTAATTAAATCAAACTTCGCACAAATCTCTCAAAACAAATACGGAAAATGCAGTCCAAACTTTTTGTTAATTCCTTAACTTTTTTCAAAATCCTCATCATTTGGTCAGTGACAAAATTGTACTACGAAAGTGCTACAAATTGAAGCATTTGCTACAGTGCTAAAATAGTTCTTTCGTGCTAAAGTCAGAAAAAGTTTTGCCCCTAATCTAATTCTACTTTTACCTTGCTTGCTTACCCTTTGTTCATCCTGCTTCACTTTCACGGAAGAACAACGATTTATGTGATCTGCCAAAATTCATCTGTTTTTAGCTGCAGTTTTATGCGTCATAATGGTTAAACAGCTGTGAACTCTTTTTATTAACTTTTGGAATTTAATATGACTTATTCCAATGAATATGCTAGTAACAACCACAAGCCGAAGACATACAATATCTTTGGTTTATTATCGCATAAAAAATTTTGGTACACGTTATTTTATACAGTTGCAACACAATATTTAAAGATAACTTCATGATTATAGTGTGGCCTCAAAAAGAAACGTCAGAACTGGGTTAATACAAAAGCCTTCGTAATCCCAAGATGAAATAATACAGACAACTAAAAAATCAAAAAACAGAAAGGCACTTAGATCCATAAGGCACTAAGAGATTTAAGACTCAAAGGAGGCTAGGATATTTTCTCGATCGACTAGATCAGTTGTTTGGTCAGTTTCTCCGACCTCAAAAGCCTTATAAATATCACTATTGAAAAGCTGCATACGCTTTGTAGGCTCAAACGTCAAGCAACTCGACATCACAAGCCTTGTGAATATCACTATTGAAAAGAAGTTGCAATACAATATTTAAAGATAACTTTATGATTAAAGTAAGGCCTCAAAAAAACGTAAGAACGGGGTTAATACAAAAGCCTTCGTAATCCCAAAATGAAATAATAAGTACAGATAAAAAACAATAACAAAAAAGAAAGGCACTAAGAGATTTAAGACTCAAAGGAGGCTAGGATATTATCTGGAACGACGAGATCGGTTGTTTGGTCAGTTTCTTTGACTTCAAATATCACTATTGAAAAGCAGTTGCAACACAATATTTTAAGATAACTTTATGATTAAAGTAAGGCCTGAAAAAAACGTAAGAACGGGGCTAATAAAAAAGCCTTCGTAATCACAAGATGAAATAATATGGACGGATAAAAAAAAAAGAAAAAAGAAAGGCACTTAGATCCACAAGGCACTAAGAGATTTAAGACTCAAAGGAGGCTAGGATATTATCTAGATCGACTAGATCAGTTGTTTGGTCAGTTTCTTCGACTCCACAAGCCCTATAAATATCACTATTGAAAAGCAGTTGCAACACAATATTTAAAGATAACTTTACGATTAAAGTAATGCCTCAAAAAGAAACGTGAGAACTTGGCTAATACAAAAGCCTTCGTAATCCCAATATGAAATAATACAGACGGATAAAAAAAACAAAAACAAAAAAGAAAGGCACTGAGATCCACAAGGCACTAAAAGATTTAAGACTCAAGGAAAGCTAGATATTATCTAGATCACTATTGAAAAGCAGTTGCAACACAATATTTAAAGATAACTTTATGATTAAAGTAAGGCCTCAAAAAGAAACGTGAGAACTGGGCTAATACAAAAGCCTTCGTAATCCCAAGATGAAATAATACGGACGGATAAAAAAAAAACAAAAAAGAAAGGCACTTAGATCCATAAGGCACTAAGAGATTTAAGACTCAAAGGAGGCTAGGATATTATCTAGATCGACGAGATCAGTTGTTTGGTCAGTTTCTTCGACTTCACAAGCCTTATAAATATCACTATTGAAAAGCAGCATACGCTTTGTAGGCTCAAACGTCGAGCAACAAGAGCCATATGCTGACAACCACAGCCCAAACACAAGTATTGAGTTCAACATGGGCAAGAGCATACGGTTTCGGAGCTTGCTCTTAATGACATTCATCATAGAAAAGGACCGTTCCACTATCGCATTGCTAATTGGCAAACTCAACAGGGTCAATGCCCACTTGGCTAACTCACGAAAAGGAAATGCCCCAACAGCATCAAGATAATGTAGGACAGCTATCCAGAACTCAGAGGAGTCGTTGGGGATTGTTCCTCCAAAACAAAAGACCAATTAACGTCCAACAGTTTCCTCCACTGATTCTCCAAGGTACTGAGATCAGTAGTAGGGACAATTCTCAATGGCAAGTCTCCAAATCGGGGTCGAAACTGAGACAAGCAAATCACAGGGGATAAAAATTTTAGCTGTAGGAGCGAATCCAGAGCAGGAGGCATTCGTTTAAGCACCGCTTTAGCCGCAGCTTTCAGGAACGCAAAACACCGTATTTTGATTTCGCTCTTCTGTGTGTCTGAAAGTGTAGATTTGGCCAGTTCAATGAGGAACTCGTGTCCGTAATCAACTTGATCTGGTGGCAAATAATTGATTTCGAAGTCCATATTAACCATCAAAGACACTGCAGATGAGCAGAGTATCCTACGCAGGAGACTTAGTATCAAACCCTGGAGTTCTTCAAAAAGACGAAATTGGTCAGCGTGTGTGTGCTGAAACAGCAAGTTGACCCTTTAAATTCGGACAGCAATGGCTTCAAGAACACAATGAAAATTCTGTTTTGCTCATCTTGATACATAGCGTGTAGCACTCTGGCAGTATAGCAACGTTCTTTCTCTTTGGCTAGACTGAAGTGTGTGGTGAGCTCCAAGTACTGCTCGTGTATGCGAACCAAGCCATTGTACCGAGAGAGCCAACGAGTATTCGAGGGAGAAATAATACGTAAGGGTGAATTTCCGTCGTTTATCAACTTAAATACATGTTGATATGTCTCCCTTCTAAGGGGGCTTACATTAAACCATTTATATGTTTCGGACATCAAAAACTCAAGGTTCGAAGGGAGTTCACAGACCGCCTCTGAAGCACATAGATGGATTCAGTGGTAAACACACTTGAAGTGCTGAAGATAGGGTAAGCCATTGTCTCGTAGTAGGGTAAAAAGGGAGTGGTTTACTCCGCACATGTTACTAGCACCGTCTGTGCCAATACCAATAAGGTTAATTATAGGTACTTTGCAGATATCCAGGAACTCTTTGAGTTTGTCATACAGTATAACAGCGGTAGTCTAAAGTACTTCAAT
Source organism: Artemia sinica (assembly GCA_027921565.1). Lineage (NCBI taxonomy): Eukaryota > Metazoa > Arthropoda > Branchiopoda > Anostraca > Artemiidae > Artemia > Artemia sinica. The sequence continues at coordinate 2,749,450 of JAPEVW010000032.1, read as the reverse complement.
CATCCCCAAGGCTGTACTCACAATTTGTTTCACTTTGGGACTATAATACCTTACACATATGCACATGAACTTCATTGTGGCAACATCTATGGACTCATCTAAAATAAGTGGGTATCCGCTATTCCCAATATCCTCGACAATCTCACGAAGATTTTCAGGCCCCAGAACATTCTTGATTAGGACTGAACATTTGGTTCGTTTTATTCTCACAGCTTCAGAAACAAGCCCGGGGAAAAGATTCTTAATAATTGTAGACAGGTGGTCGATAGTCTGTATAGATGAATGGCAAGAAACGTGTGCAGCTAATACGAGCTCCGCCTTCCGCGTTGTAGTGTCAAGCTCGGTTATTCCTAGAAGATAGACAAAAATAAATTTTAGTTTTTAAAATACATATAAAGTGGGCATAATTTCGATCTACTAGAATGTGTAACGTGTCGAATTCCACTTTAATCTTAATTTTGTACGTCCTTTGCTCAATAGTAAGCCTAAGGAAACTTTTTTTTTCTTTTTTTTGTCGATAGACTTGGGTAAAATCAGTTACCGATTCGGTAAATTTTATGAGAGTCGTTCCCCAATGAAAAGAGGCTCAGACCGCCCTTGACCATGTTCAGTAAAGAACTCGTAGTAGCATAGTCCGAGTAATCCCAAAGGAGCAAAAAGAGGCAAATGGATATTAAGTACCTCACCAATTCTACTCCATCCTCAAAAATTAAGATACAGAGAGCAATAGTGATCCAAGAAAGATGTAAAGCAGATAGTTGTGAGATGATCAAAGTAGAGGATGAATGAAAAAACCCAACCCATTTATTATGTCTGCATATGGAGAAAGAATTAGGGTGATTTCTCTACCTAACAAATAGGGAAATCAGACCTACTAGGAACTTGGAAAACGCTGAAGATTTTTTTAATCATGTTGAAACTATGCTTTTTGACCCTGATGTCTCATGCTTCACCCGCTGGGCTCTCCATTGGGTTATGATACAGAGTCCGGTCTCATAAAGGAAATACGAGAAACGGAGGAAAAGTAATGAGAAATAGATTGGTGAAAACGGTCTGACAATACAGGGATCGGCCACAACAAGATGCGCAACAAAAGGGAATTAGGCGCCTTTTCCATTCAGAAAAAAATTGGTAACCCTCCCCCCCCCCCCCCCTCCCCTCAAAAAAAGATTCTAGATACAACTCTGGCTCACACATTAAAGACATAGCAATACTGTAAGGTCCATAAAAAAGAAACCGCCCCAGAAACAGCGCGTCTCTGAAGCAACAACAGTTGTTGTTTAATTTTTTCTTTGATGTGGAGTTAAATTTCATTAAAAGCAAAAAATACGGCCTGACTCGTCGATAAATGATCTATCGTTTGGCCAGATAAAATGTGCATGTTTACTGAAAACTTTTCTGAGAAAAATGGCATTTTCTGTGAAAATTTCATGATTTTCTGTCAAATTTTTTGCTTAGTCATATAGGTTCTAATAGTATTGGAAAATATAAATTTGGTTGATATTAACCAAGAGAACAGAAAATAAAATTCAAGGTATTTCCACTCTTATTACTTTTTTTTCTTTAGACTCAGTAAAAATAAAAAACGGTTACCATGTTGTTGTAAGCTATTTTGGCCTTCAAACCAACTGCAGCAGATGTATACCCCCAAAATATTTTTTTAGCAATAGCCCACCATGGATCACAGACTATATTCAGACTTCACTCCTGTTGTACATTAGGTTGAATGGATAAATCTAGAAATGTTTGAAAACTCACCATGCTTTGTAATTGGTCTCTGTATTCTCATGGCTTGAGAATTCTTCTTGTGTTTGGCTGAGTTTGAACGTTGACGAATATCAGCCTTGTGAGCACTAAATACTGTCCCACTACAGATTTTGCAGACGGCCTTTTCGTCATCTCCTGGCATAGGTTGCAGCCATCCCTTAAAATCAGAATCGCGTTCCCACTCAGGATGATACACTCTTTTGCGTTTTGATTCTCCATGATTGCTCTTCTCTCTATCATTCCTGTCTGAGTAGGTATGTGTAAGTACATTATTAGTATCCCTTTCACGACTAATTTCGTCATAGTTTTGTTGACTGGTAGGTTCAGCACTCACCAGCATTGGGATTTGGGCTCCAGAGCTTACTGCAGTCTGTGCAATATTTTCCCCTTCTTTAGAAGCTATATGCCTGAAGGACGGCAACATTTTAGCGATTTCAGATCTAACTGTCTTGAGCCTTTGGGGTGCGTCTTTAGGCAAATTGATAGCACAAATTATGGGTTGTATAACGCTTTCACTTGAAACATTTGTTGGACTTCTACTCTTGTCCCTCTGACTAGAGTCACTACTATTCTCACACTGGATAACTTGTCTTTTTAAGGCTTTTGTCAACTCATGTTTACGTGATACTGGTTTTGATACTGCTGTCTTACTCATAAGTTGATAGATAGCTGCTCTTGGTGGAATTTCTCTTTGTTTTCGGGTGTACAATTCCTCATCATGAGTATCCTCCTTATCACCAGAGAAATCCTGAGAATTTGCTATAACCAATCAATTTGCAGGATAAAAATCCAGAATTTTGCTCTGTCCTTTTTCCATTGGCAGACTTCTGAGTTACTCCTAAAGTACAAGCTATTAAAAGAATAAAATTTTAATTACATATAATAAGCAATGAAACACAGTTTATGAGAAAATGTTTGTTTACACATTTGTCTTAAGATTCTCAAGTGTATTAGTTACAATATTCAAAGCACACGATTCTTTCCACTTTTAATTTGGTTAAGGCTTATTGTGTTCAGGCCCATTTATAACCCAATTCCTGACTTGAATTAAAATAACTAATTATTTTACAAATGAAGAACAGAAATTAGTAATGGGTAGGGCTGAGGCAATATGGAAGACATTCTTGCCCAAATTGATCATCATTAATCATGAGAGCAGCATAGAATGCAACCACTACCTGACAGCCATTAGAAGGTTGGGATGCAATTTCTATACTCGGAAATACCACTGGAAAGAATTGAGTGGTACGTTTGGTAAATACATATAAGATTCCATATCAGAACTAGGGACAAGGGGAACACTAATAAATACATTTTACTCTATCTTATTGTAATACTTGTTTCACTAAAAAAATGTATCCTTCAACTCTCATAGTCCCATATATAGGCCTAGGACATATGTTTATACAGGACAACAAAAACACTCAAACGACATAATTATTTCTTTGCAACATACAACATGTTTTTATTCATCATATTATCAAGTTCATTTTCATTGTTATCTATATTCATAAATCTGTTTAAATAATGATTGATATGCACTATGTCTGAAAGTCTTCTACAATCAGATATAGATCAAATGGTTTTGGCAGGTCAACAAACTTAGGTAAAAGATGTATACAATTCAATAGTTGATACAGGGATGGGTGAACACACTACTTGATTTGGTATTAGCCTATAGTTGGGGCTATTGAGAAGGAAACATTTTAAGACAACAAATGTTCCTTTACAGTATGAAACAAAAAAGTAGTTAAAAACTTTGAAGGTGCTTCCACTATACTTTATCCCACCCCTCTAATGTGCAAATGTGTTGCCGAAATTGTATATTTACCATCTGTTTTTCTGTTTCTTGACTTCATCAGTATTTATTTAATTTAAAGAAAACAAGGGTTTAAACAAGAGTGATACATGGCAAAATACATGGGAAATATATGAGTAGGGCTATATACTTGTAGATTAGTGGAAGGGGTAAATTACACTGGAAGTGCCTTCAAAATAGCTTAATACAATTTTTCTCCATATTTTTAAGTGAGAATTGTTTTCTTTATATGTTTCTTATTCAGTAGCTCTAATTTAAGACTAATAGACCTTGATTTCTGTTTTGGTAAATTTCTAGTTTAGTGGCTTTTTGCTGTCTTGGAAAATATTTGAGTCAGGTGAATGAATCTTTCAAGAAGGCATCAAGATAATAATTAATAATCTCTTAGGAAAATATTTTGTAAGACTTACCTCCACCTCCTTCTCCCTTTAAAAGGCGCTGATATTTGATGACCTTAAACAATCCATGTGAAACCTTGTAAATTAAATAATTATAGATGACACATTTTGATTGTAATTCAACTTTACTCCCTCCCCCCACCCCCAATGTCAAAAATTATAGTCTAGCCTAGCCCAAATTCTATATTTCCAATATATTTTCTGTTTCTTGATTTAGTACTAATTGATTCAATTTTTGGGCAGATTGTTAAGACAAGAGTGAGTGTAAAAATGACCAGGAAATGTGTAAGGTAAAATTCTAGACAAGCTCCTTTTTGATATCTTGGAAGAGTTAGGTTAGGAAAACAAAACTTTCAGTGATGAATCCAGGGCCAGAAACATGGTCTGGGAAGGTATTGCCGTTCTATTATGTTAACCCCCTTCTGATTTCTAAGTCTTGGAATTTTGACAAAACAACATTATATCTTAATTTTGAGTTCTCTGGTTTTAGTTTGAAAATGCAATTCCTGTTATTAAAGTAGAATTTCAAGCCATATCAAAGGTTTTTTCCTAAATTTAGGAAATTTATTTCCAGATCTTTGAAACTTCCCAAATTTTGATTGAGCAAAGATGTAAAGCTGAAGATCTATTCTGCATGTTTTCACTTTTATAAAACAAAGATTATTAAAGGGCATCACAGGTCAGAGCCCTCTATTGGGGAAGGAGTAGAGATGGGTTGGCTAATTCAAAATATCTTTCAAGGACATTCTTTAGTCTGTAAACCCATCCCAGGAAGCTTCATTTCTGTAACCTAACCCCTTCCCAAGATAGCAACAAATAGCTTGTCTAGAATTTTACCATATATAATTCAGACTATATATTTGCATGGGCGCCCATAAGGGGAAACAAGGGGGGGGGGAACCTTCACCTTAGTACTCTTAGCATCATTAGTTACAGTAACTATAGTTCTAGTACTAAAAGTATACAAACAAAGGTCTACAAAAGTCTAGTACAACAAAATGGATATCTCCAAATTTTGATTGGATGTGTTTGGGGAAGTGATTGACGTGGGGGAGGGGGATCTGGTTGCCCTCCTTGAGCTCTTTTTGAAGTCCCTATGACATTTCCTTCTATAACAAGTACCCTGGTCTAAAAAACAAAACAATATATTGTGCCCACATTGCTCTTTTCTTAGGCAGTACTATTGTGCTTCCTATGATATTTTGTCTTGAGATTTTAATTATACAGCACTGGAAGTGCTAATTAGACCATGTAAGCCCCTCCTATAATACAGCCTATGGGCACCCATGTATATTTATGCATTAGGGGGGGGGGAGATAAAGTATAATAAACTTGCAGTTGAAAAGTGTTAATTACAAGTCTAGAGAAGGACATGTACAGAAGGAAACATGTTAAGAAAACAATTCATAATATGCAGAATAATTGTAGATAACACATAGTGCATGTATCTCAGCTATACTTTTTCCCTAACTCCTTCCCCTAATGTGCAAATATATAACCCAAATTAGATATTTCCAATTCATTCTGCCTCCCATCAGTAACTTGTTTTTCTGTTTTTGTTTTGTCACAGTTGATTAAATTTACTGGTACAATGGATGAATTTCAGCCATGTATTTGCAAATAAAGGGGGATGGCCTGGGGTAATGTATAGCAGGGCTACAAGCAAGATATCAGCAACAATTATTTCTGTATATTTATTATCAAGTATGAATTATTTTCTTAACATGTTTCCTTCTCTAGGTATATACCATTACAAGTAGGGAAATCTGCATATTACAAAGTATAAATTGTTTTCTTGAAATGATTTTTTCGAAACAGTCCCAATTCTCGACTAAGCCTAGACCATAAAAAGATTGGGCCAGATCTGTCAAATATATAAAAAAAAGGTAGATCTGCATAAAATTCAAGTCTTGCCTTAATCTGAGCAGCAATAAAATTCCTTGTAACTTGTAAGACTCCTAACGCAGAGCCATCTCAGCCATGCAGAAATAAATTCCTAATGGTGAAGCGTTTCAGAATAGAAAGCGTCCTACGCCCTAAAGGAGGGCTCTTGTCTTTTTGGTGCATAACCACGGGTGAGCCACCGTGATTTTGGAATTTTTGTCTGGTTCCAAATTTTCAGTCAAAATAAGCCCTTTTTTACAAAAAAAGCCCATTTTCCCGCCCCACGGCCCTCACGCCCACTCCAAAATTCAGCCCGCCCCTGGCGGCTAAAACAAGCCCACGGGGCGGAAAACAAGCCCATCTGGCAACACAGCTGAAAAGCTTGCGATAGGTATGCAAGAATGCCGCAAGCTAGACATTTTAGTCGACAAAAAAAAACAACAATCGATTCTCTGAGGATGCAGATAAATCAGTTTCAAAACCGGTTTCCGCTGGATCAAATCCCAAGCGGCCACGAACTTGGTACCCAGCCAGCCGCCCAAAATAACGAACGCGAAATGAATGCTGTAAGTGTGACGTCAGTTAAATCGGATATGCCCCTTCCAAGTGCGGTGAATAATAATACTGACATAGGCGCAAGTGATGAGAATAATGTGATTCCGATTGACAAGTTACAGGAAGAGGACTTACACATCATTTTCGAGAAAACAATCAAGCCACCATATAAAAGAGAGTGTTGGTTCTTTCGGAATGGTTTTTGCAAGAGGGGAAATTTGCAAGAGGGGAAATTTGCAAATTTGCTCATGAAAATAAAGTGACTCCGATCAACAAAAATACAGTTCGACCTTGCCCTGAACAGCCCAAATCAAAAGGGGTGTGTAAATGTTTCGAAGAAGGAGCATGTAAATTTGGTATTCACTGCCGGTTCCTACATCCATGTTATAGTTTCCTTGTCAAGTCATGTAGTAGTATTGAATGTGTCCTTGATCATATAAAGATGTGCCCTCGTTTTGGATGCTTAGATGAAAATTGTAGACTAGCGCATTTTAACCGTACTGACCTAAGCTCATCAAAAAACGCTCACCTTCGACGACGCAAACAGCAGAAAATCCAAAACAAACCCTCTTGGGGTCTAGAAAAGAGGGGACATTCTTGGGTTCAAACGCAGGTCCACCTTCCTGGGGAATCCAGCAACCCTTTTCAGTACAACACCCCTCCTATGACACATCTCAGGAGCCTCCTAGACCCCCTCCCTCCTCCTCCCCCACCTATCCATTTTCATCAACAGCCAATCAACAACCAGCCCCGTCCTTATTCTATTCCCCCTCCCCTTTACCCCTTTCCCTGCAGAAGGAAGAAATTGTTGGTGACTTCAGTTTAAATAATCCTGTTGCTGCCCCAGTCGCGATAGGGAGCAAGAAATTCCAAAATAAACCTTTTTCCCGGGAGTTTCACGACAAACGTTACGTATTTCCTTCTTTCCTTTACAGCAACGCCGAAAGTTTAAATCTAGAGAAATTTACTGAACTTCAGACTACGGCTCAAAGGCTTGGCTCTTCCGTTATCTGTGTTTCCGAGGTCCACCGGCAAGATCTTAATTTATTGAGGGTTCCTAACTTTTCTTCTTTTATTAAACTTCGGCCTGATGACTATCCTCTTGGGAAAAAGGAGGAGGAATTATGACACTCGTGCACGAATATTTTAAACCTCAGCTTTTAAATATACCTTTTCTTGAAGATAATGATGAAATTATTTGGGTCAAAGCCCAACCTAAGCGACTCCCTAGGCCGCTCTCTGCCGTAGCAGTGTGCGTTTTCTATTATTCACCTAGTCAGCCAGTTGCAGCAAGAAAAGCTTTTTGGGAGAAGCTGCAGGAATCGACAGATTACGTCCAGAGAACTCACCCATATTTTGGAGTAGTAATGCTAGGAGATGCTAACGAACTCGATAGCAAATCGCTGGCCAGGTCACTTAACCTTAAAACTCTAGTCGATTTCCCAACAACTAAGGGGAATACTTCTCTGGATGTAATCCTGACAAATCTTTCGGAATATTACCAGAATCCAAGTAAACTAGCACCACTTGGTGAAAGTTATCATTATATGTTACAGTGGAACCCCTTGGAAAAAGTAAAAATTAAATATTCAGTAACCGAAGTTTCTTCAAGGCCGATCACTGACCATGGTCTGCTGCAATTCGGTGACTGGATAACGGGAGAAAACTGCGTCGCGGTCTCTTCAACTAAAGACTTGGACTCCCAAGTAGAAGAATTCCATAATAAGGTAAATTCAAAATTTCTCGAGTGCTTTCCCGAACGTAAGACTAATTTCTGTTCTAGTGATAAACCATACGTAAATTCAAAAATAAAGCAACTGATAAAACATAAATTGCACCTAATACGAAAAGGTCAAGTGAACCAAGTAAAACAGTTGGCAAACCAAATAAAATGGAAAATTAAAAAGGCACAAGCAAATTACTATGAAAATGAAGTTGACCATCTTTTGGAGTCCAAGCCGTCGCAGTTTTTCAGTAAAGTAAAAAGTCTGACAAAAGTTCTCAACCAGTTGACTTCATGAAGGAGGAGCCTCTAGAGAAAACTGCGAATGATTCAAATGCCCATTTTGCTTCAATTGTGCAGTCTTACCCCCCTCTTCCACCCGAGGATCCTCCAGTAAGTTTAACTACTCCTTCAGATGATAATTTAATTGCTGATATTTCATCGGCAATTATAATCCGTAAACTCTCTTCGTTAAAAAGAACTTCTGTTGCCCCTTTTGACATTCCAGTTGCTCTCATTAAAGCATTTGCTAAAGAATTATCATTTCCCCTTCAGATAATTTTCAATAATATAACAAAAACAAGATATTTTCCAAAGAAATGGAAGAAAGGGTTTATTACTCCCATTCCAAAGAAGGGAGCAGCTAATGATTTCTCTGGTGTCCGGCCGATCACATTTACATCAGTTTTTAGCAGAATATATGAAAGCTTTGTTGCCGCATGGCTGAAAAAATATCTTTTGAAAGTAACTGATCGAAAGCAATTTGGTAACATCCCTAAGTGTTTGACAGTTCATTACCTCGTTAATTTAATTGATTTTATTTTAAAACACCTGGATGAACCTGGAAAATGGATAAATTTAATTGCAATTGATTTCAGAAAAGCATTTGACCTTGTTGATCACAAAATCCTTTTAGAAAAAATGGCGGAAAAAATATACCCAGCTTTATTATTAAAATCATCAAGAGCTTCTTAACAAATAGAGAGCAAACTGTGAAGTATAAAGACCAATTTTCCACTTCTCTGCCAGTTTTTTGTGGAATTCCACAAGGAACTGTGATCGGGCCGCTGGGCTTCCTCCTCATGATAAACGAAATTGCTGCTGAGCTGGAGGACAGATGGAAATACGTTGACGACTTGTCCTTAACGGAAATCGTACCTAAGGATTCGAAGAGCAATGCTGTTGGTTTTATCGACCAAGTTACCTCAGAGGCGGCTGAACTAAACATGGTCGTGAATAAAGACAAATGCTCGGTCACGACATTTTCTTTTCTTCATAATACTCAACCGTCTTTCGAACCTCCTACTGCTTCCGAGCTAATAAGCCATAAAATAACTTTGCTTGGTGTGGTGAGTTCTTCTGACCTCTCATGGCGGGAGAATACAAAGACAATTGTAAAAAAAGTTAACGGCGCAATCCAAATGCTAAAAACACTGAAAAATTTCGAGTTCCTGAGGACAAGCTGAAACTAATATTTCACACTTTCATCCGCTCCTTAGTTGAATATGCTTGTCCGGTTTGGCACTTTGCCCTTACCCAGGATGAAATTGATAAAATAAAACGAGTTCAGAAGAGATCACTGCAAATCATTTATGGCGGTTCCCCTCTACCTTACTCCTTTTACCCCAAGGAATTTAAACTTGAATCCCTTTCTTCCCGCCGAGGAAAATTATGCCGAAGATTTGGCTCCTCCCTCCTTCAACATCCCATCTACCGATCATTCCTTCCCCCACCTTTTGTCCCTATAAGATCTCGTACCCCCAGGGAAGTGGCTGAGAAGGTTCCGAAACTAACCCCAGTTCACTGTAACACCATGCGCTACAGTAAAAGCTTTGTGCCAAGCTTTGTGAAATATTACAATGATCTCTAGTGTTTATTGTTTAGTTTATTTTATCCTGACGAAGTTTTATCAGATAATTTAATTCTCAATCTCAAGTGTTTTTATCCTTTAATTTATTTATCCTGACAAAGTTTTATCAGACAACTTTATTTTGCTAATTATGACTAAGAGACATCATATTTGGGCTTTGCCCACGAGAGCTATGTCTTGTTTTTGAATTAAATGAATTTGAAATTTGAATTTATGTTTAGACAGCAATTATTGACTGTTTATAGCATCTTTGACCCTTTTTGACTTGGGGACGGGGTGATCCTTTGTAGAAACTAAAACAATGCTCTGAATTGAAAATAAATGGCGATTTTCCTTTCTGTTCATAGTAATGGGCTGTAAGTAGCCCGTTTTAAATTTTAAACAATGGAGACTCCAATGATGCATTTTTATTTTTGGTTGGACACCATTTTCAAGGGATTAGAGGCTCTTCTTCAAAATTCCTGTAAATTTGTTTTAAAAATAAAATTTACTGTTAAGATTAATCAAAATAATAATTCTTATTCCTGAATCAGCTGCCATTGACAACTTGTCTCACTGCACAGCTTTTTTTTAATGTATTTTTAAACTTTTGGTTAGTATGTGCTGTGGTTTGCTCTACTAGGTTGCAGCAATAGTTGCAGCTATTGCTGTAACCATGATAAAGGGGTAGCTCTGTCCCATGCAAGTGAAAGGATTTTTTGTTGCCTAAAACTTCGATTAGGATATTTCATCGGCAATTATAATCCGTAAACTCTCTTCGTTAAAAAGAACTTCTGTTGCCCCTTTTGACATTCCAGTTGCTCTCATTAAAGCATTTGCTAAAGAAATATCATTTTCTCCCAGTTTTTTGTGGAATTCCACAAGGAACTGTGATCGGGCCGCTGGGCTTCCTCCTCATGATAAACGAAATTGCTGCTGAGCTGGAGGACAGATGGAAATACGTTGACGACTTGTCCTTAACGGAAATCGTATCTAAGGATTCGAAGAGCAATGCTGCTGGTTTCATCGACCAAGTTACCTCAGAGGCGGCTGAACTAAACATGGTCGTGAATAAAGACAAATGCTCGGTCACGACATTTTCTTTTCTTCAGAATACTCAACCGTCTTTCGAACCTCCTACTGCTTCCGAGCTAATAAGCCATAAAATAACTTTGCTTGGTGTGGTGAGTTCTTCTGACCTCTCATGGCGGGAGAATACAAAGACAATTGTAAAAAAAAGTTAACGGCGCAATCCAAATGCTAAAAACACTGAAAAATTTCGAGTTCCTGAGGACAAGCTGAAACTAATATTTCACACTTTCATCCACCCCTTAGTTGAATATGCTTGTCCGGTTTGGCACTTTGCCCTTACCCAGGATGAAATTGATAAAATAAAACGAGTTCAGAAGAGATCACTACAAATCATTTATGGCGGTTCCCCTCTACCTTACTCCTTTTACCCCAAGGAATTTGAACTTGAATCCCTTTCTTCCCGCCGAGGAAAATTATGCCGAAGATTTGGCTCCTCCCTCCTTCAACATCCCATCTACCGATCATTCCTTCCCCCACCTTTTGTCCCTATAAGATCTCGTACCCCCAGGGAAGTGGCTGAGAAGGTTCCGAAACTAACCCCAGTCCACTGTAACACCATGCGCTACAGTAAAAGCTTTGTGCCAAGCTTTGTGAAATATTACAATGATCTCTAGTGTTTATTGTTTAGTTTATTTTATCCTGACGAAGTTTTATCAGATAATTTAATTCTCAATCTCAAGTGTTTTTATCCTTTAGTTTATTTATCCTGACAAAGTTTTATCAGACAACTTTATTTTGCTAATTATGACTAAGAGACATCATATTTGGACTTTGCCCAAGAGAGCTATGTCTTGTTTTTGAATTAAATGAATTTGAATTTATGTTTAGACAGCAATTATTGACTGTTTATAGCATCTTTGACCCTTTTTGACTTGGGGACGGGGTGATCCTTTGTAGAAACTAAAACAATGCTCTGAATTGAAAATAAATGACGATTTTCCTTTCTGTTCATAGTAATGGGCTGTAAGTAGCCCGTTTTAAATTTTAAACAATGGAGACTCCAATGATGCATTTTTATTTTTGGTTGGACACCATTTTCAAGGGATTAGAGGCTCTTTTTCAAAATTCCTGTAAATTTGTTTTAAAAATAAAATTTACTGTTAAGATTAATCAAAATAATAATTCTTTTTCCTGAATCAGCTGCCATTGACAATTTGTCTCACTGCACAGCTTTTTTTTAATGTATTTTTAAACTTTTGGTTACTATGTGCTGTGGTTTGCTCTACTAGGTTGCAGCAATAGTTGCAGCTATTGCTGCAACCATGATAAAGGGGTAGCTCTGTCCCATGCAAGTGAAAGGATTTTTTGTTGCCTAAAACTTCGATTAGGAAAGTTTTGATATTTAAATGTCTTGATTGACCCCCCCCCCCCCCCCCGAGAAAAAAAAGAGAAATTTAATGAAATTCCCTTGTATTCCCTCGCAGGTACCAAATGTGCAAATTTTTGTAAGGTTTGCTGTTTGGAATTCCTAAGTCATCCTCCCTGCACTAACTGGTGGATGTGTATCTCCTACAGGGATTGCAATTAACTTTGTGTTTGGGCCAAATTCTGTTCTGGTGTTTTAATGTAAGGGTTTAACTTGTCACATGTTATTCCAAAAGCAAAGTAGACAAGAGCTTCTTTGAAATCCAAAGTTACAACTTGTAGCTACTGTTGGTCTTTTTTTCTAGGGTTTAAAGAGAGAAATTAACCGAAGATTGGATGCCATAGACAAGATTCGTAAACAGTTTGAACCAAGACTCTTGAACATAAATGGCAATCTTGTTTATCCAAAAGTATCAGAATCAACTGTGTTTAGAATGAAGGCTGTTGATGAACTTAAAAACCTTGGTAAAGTATTTGCATATACTTAAACATGGTTAACTAGCTAACAAGGAATGTTTCAGCCCTTTAAACCACAATATGTAACCGAAAGTCTGATTTAGTCTTCCCTGGATTTTTATTTTAAAACTTAGAAACTAAAAAAAAAAATCCGATTATATGGGGCTATTTGCGGCAAGCCATGCCTTAGCAAAACCACTTGCCAGTCACGAAAAACCCATTAAAAAACCGTGCAGTGTTACAGCAACTGTGTCTCATAGGTCACAGTTGCGAAGCATAACTTGCAACTATATGCCATGGGTAATAAATGTTTATCTTCCCATACCACGTTTGCGTATGCATTATGGTTATTGTAAGTTATCATTTGTAAGGTCAACGTGTAATTAGAGAGTTTCTGAAGTGAGTTGTGTGTGCACGAAGTAGTCGTCAAACTCTGTATCTGCATTATTTTAGTATTTACCTGCAATAAGATGAAGTGGTGCCTTTAAATCATTTTGTGAGCCACTTTGTTGGCTAACGTCATAACAACAAAGGGCCCATTAGCGAATTTTCTAGGAGGAATAGTCATCATCGAGAGCTGTTGTGAATATGTGGTATTGATGTGAAAACCATAGATTTTTGACTGAAAAGACAATGAACTCTTGCACCGAGCCCTTTTGTCAGTGAACTTGTCAATCAAAGTGGGTGGCATCACAGGAAACTCCCAAAGCGGTCAAATCGCTCAGATGATAATTCCTTTGAGTTGATTTTTAGTGTTTTCTTAGCAGGTATGGTAAGTTTTTAAAACTCTCTTTTCCTGAACTGCAAAAGAAAAATATGCTTCATTTAATCGGAAAAATCAAAATTCACACTTTGTGATGATGCAAGTTTAATTGAAATTGAATGTCTCTATCTCATGTACAAAACGCGAGAAGTTAAATGGTTTTTAAGATTCCCGGGAACATAGGTTTGGCAATTTGTTTTCTATTATTTATTCGGCTCTCTTTTAAAAGCTCTTCAAGCTGTGGCAAGATTGCTCAATCAATTCTAAATAATGTGGCCACACAAACTAAAAAGGTTTATAATGGACGAGATAGAGGAATTCTTCCAGGTACTGTATCGCCGTTAGGCAGTGTACTGTTTGCTGCGTGTGATGGGCATGCGTAAACCGGTTCGCTGTGCAAACTTTTATTTCTTAGTGTACAGTTCGTTTTTTTATATTAACTCTGCTTGTCTTATTGCTTTATTTTCACGGCATTGAATGTCTAAAATATGATAAGAATAGAGAATTTTAGAAAAAAACTAAAAATCGGAACTTTAGTTTCGAAATCAGGATTTCTGGTTTCAAAAATTTATATGATATACGGAGATTTTCTTTGGTTGTCGAAGAGACCATGTGAAATTTTTATCAGTATTCAAATTTATTTGACTTCTAAAAAGCTAAGCTTCAAACCTAGGTTTCCACTTTGACAAAATATAAGGAACTCGCAGAATCAAAACTTCAAAATAGAAAAAGTCACAGGAGGGATTTATTTCTGAAAAAAAAAAACAATTTAAGTTCCAATTCTTATAGCATTAAGCATTAATTATAGCACTAAATCTTATATCCATGTTGGAAAAAATTCTAGCTTGTCTAGAGAAAAAGTAACCTCTAGGATGTCAGCAGGGCCGACCCTATAAGTTTTTTTGGGGTAAGTGGACTATTCTTCGCCCCCCCCCCCTGGTAGACTGAAATATAATTATACACCCTTAAAGTAAGGTGTTCAGGGTTTTCTAGTAAAAAGTGTAACAATAAAAAAAATTTTTATTGTGTAGTATAATTCTAAGTTAGATATTAAAATTGAATGTATCAATAAACAACAAGGTGATTTATTAAAAATGGAGAGTTAAATTATGATTCACAATTTATCGGTTAAACATACTACTTATAAAACAATTCAACATACAACTTTTTATAATGAAAAACAAATTTTTCTAGCTTTTATGTTTGAATACTCATTGAGCAGTCTGTCCGTATTGAATTCATTTAGCACCTTTGGCCATGGATGCAAGCCCACTCAGTCGATCTTCACTCAACGTAGATCTTAAGTAAGTTTTTACTAACTTTGACTGGGAGAAACTCCTTTGGCCACTGGCAGCTGATACTGGAAGCCTTAATAGAACTCTCAGTGCAATAAAAACGTTTGGGAATGTGTCCACATAACCATTTTTGTTATATACGACAAAGCTTGAGTGGGGGACTCTTAGAGGGCAGCATTTCTGCGAAAATTTGTAACTCGTGAAACTACTCGTTGCCGTTCATATCGCATTCTTCTCCTTCACTCAATATGTTTTGAAGATGTTTACGGGATTGACAATGCTAAAAGGAAAAGAATGGACAATTTGCCAACTAATTGCTTAATAGGCATAAAACCATATGGTTTAGTAAATACCTCCAAGGCATTGGTTGACATTGATCTGACCCTTGGTTTAGGGGGGGGGCTTCAAGATAGGAAGAAATAATTGTATGTCTGTTTTTACTGGGAGGGGGAGGGCTTTGAGAAAGTTTAGTTTTTTTCCTAGTTCCTGGGTATTATTTTTAATATAGGCTAAGCAATATTTTGTTTTTCTTTTCGGTAGAGTCCTGTAATTAAATCATTTTGGATTCCTAGTTAGAGTGTAAAGCGTTGCCCAATTGTAATAATCAATTGTTACACACACTTCAAAAGTTCGACAACATCTGCTCTAAAACCTTTCAAAATTCCGTATCAATTACTCACCACTGCTGAAGGCTTAGGATATAGATTGGAAACAAAATTCGTTTCTCTTAGGAATTTTCCCTTAGAATTTCCGCCATAGAAGAGGAGCCGAACCTTAGGGTGGGGCCGACGCCTCCCCCCAAGCCTGGAGAAGGACGCTCACGACGCGTGCAGAGTATTGTTAAAGCATATAATAGTGGTGTTCTTCTTTATCCGCGAAATTCTGCAACTTTGAATGTCGTAGAGTAATTTAAACTCTCACTGTGGTATCCGTTAGCTTAAGTCTCTCCTTTAGTGAAGATATTTCAGTGTTTGGCACGACAAAGAAGAAATTGACCTTAAATGAATGTTCTCCAGAATTTACAGTTTCACCTTCCCCCTCATAAGAAAATAATTTTTTTTTTTTTTATTCGGCGGACTGTGGTTTCTTTTTCAAAATCAGGAACAATACCGATTTTTTGCAAGTTCCTTAGCATCGGTGATCACGTTGTGTACTCCTTCATCAGATCTCATCTTGGTTAAAAATAATCTGCACACTTTTTATTAGATTCATCGAACTCTGCAAATCATTCGTTACTTTTTGCAACGACTTACTCACCATATTTGTTTTGTGCAGGATGTCGTGCCATGTTGCTAAACAACACATAAATTTGAAGCTTTTTAGTTTCTTAGCAAGTCCTAAGGCGGAGTTCCTGCCAAATGCATCGAGTTTTTGGTCTTGAGAAGGTTCATATAAGGCATCATATACTTCTTCAATATGGTACCTCAGAGGCAACAAGGACCCAATTCTGCTCTCCCATCAGACCCATTTGTCGTATTTATATTTTTTATGCTCTCCCATCGTGTGTTACAGAGTGGTTTTACTGTAAGATTGGAAACGCTATTAAGCAAAATACTTCAACTGTGAATAGAACTTGAGAAAAAATTGAGGATTTCTTGAATTGTGCTGAAACAGTCTACTCTAGCATTGCAAGAGAGAGCAGCATCGTTAATTACAAGGTTCAGTGAGTGGTTTCCACATGGTACGTAAAAATAATGAGTATTTAAATCACAGATCCTCTTCTGAACTCCAAAATGCTTTCCTTTCATTGCAGAGCCATTATCATATCCCTTGCCTCTTATGTTATTTAAAGGAATGCCTCGTGCTTGCAACTCTTTTAGTAATACTTCTGTGAGGCCAAGAATTGGCAATAGGAACAAAGTCTAAAAAATGTTCCCTAATGAAAACATCCTCACCTGCTGCAATTTTGACGAATCTTACCACCAATATCATTTGCTTTGTCCAGCTGACATCGGTAGTGCAGTCTAATCTTTATACAATAATATTTTGCGTGCCGCAGCTGCTCTAAAATTTGGTCTTGGATCTTTTTCGAAAGAAAATAAACAAATTCATTCTGTACATTTTTGTTCAAGTAGTGAATGTTTGTTTCTTTTGAAGTAATCCTTCTGACATGAAACCATAAAACCATAAAATTTTGCGGGCATAAAACCATTGAATTTTGCAACGTGTTCTACGGGCTTTAAAAATTCCCATTACTACGAGTGAAAAGAGTATCATTTTTACCTCGAAACGCACTTGAACTCCTAAAAACTGTATTATACATAAGAAACGTTTGAGAACTTGGTTCCCATGTTCGGTTTCAGCACGAATGATTCTTTTATTCTCTTGATCAGTAGTTTTGTTCAAACGTAAACGTAGGGATAATTTTTGCCAAAACTGACAATTTTTTATATGGGCCGGAAACTTCTCGTGCTTGTTCAAAATTTTGGCCAAGTTTTGCCAATCAGAATAACCTTGGTCACTGGCAAGAGAGGAGTCTGCACTGGTGAATAGTGTGCAGGCAAAAAAAAATACCACATTTTTCAATGGTGAGTACATTAGCCAAATTCTGTGGAGTTTCCTGTTATGTGCTCTCGGGGGCTTTTTACTACTTGACATAATGTATAACTTGTTTATAATGGGGCCTAGCACTGACAAATCCCTATACAGTAATACAGTTCACGTTGGTCACTCAAGTCAATGTCACGAATGCAGTGTGAATCGGAGGTCAAACTCCAATTCAGGATCCTGTGTCGTCATGCGGATGACACAGTACGTAGCAATGTATTTCCTATCAACAGAAATGATTAAATTAATATGGTTTGATTATTTGAATTGGAAACATGTAGCGATTTGAATTTAAAATTCGCTAAATTGTGGTCATTTTGTAATAATAAGAATAACTGATAGAATATTTGCACTGCTCAAAAAACTATTGGCACTGGGAAATATTCCCATAAATCAATGAAAATGTACTTGCCTTCCATTTACCTTACGCACTCCATCACATTCCTTCAAACTGAAATGCTTCTTTTCAAACACAAAACTGCTTGAATCACTTCTAAACTCATTATTTTTAACATCGGCATATTTTTTTATACGTTGTAAACTGCATGTATTTCGTTTGGAAAGGAAATAATCTGCACAATGTGTGTATGTATCGATGACTAAACGCGTATGTAAAGTATGAGGCATATTTAAGTTTAAATTAACCATCAATACTCAAATAAGTTCAAGTTCTTTATTAATCAATAAAAAATGTGTTGACAAAACTATCAAATTAATGACCCACAGTGAGAATAACTCGTGTGTGGGTTTATATACACTCAACAATAAATAAATAATACTATCTCCAGATACTGGAATAAAAAGATTGCTCTTCAACTCTCCGTACGGTAACAACAAACAAAATCCGAATAAAATCAAAATAACCAAATAAATAAAGTGAAATGAGGAGCATCCACCCCAGAAAATAAATCAAATTAATAATTACTGATTAAGTGATTCATTAATCTAATTTTATTATTAACCAACGAATTATTCAAATCTATAAAACTATGAAATTTATTCCAATTATATATAATACTATGCAGTGGAAGGATATTTAAAATTTGATACATACTTTTTGTTGACGATTTACCAGGGTAAGAAAACGGGCTAGGCAGGCAATTTTTCAATAGACGCAGAGCTTTATTTTGTTGCCTCTGAAGAGGAAGAATATGAGTTTTAAAAGTATTCAAAAAAATAATGGGACAGTAATTTATATATGAATGCACTAGAGAATGATAAAGAGATTTCAGGGCAAAAAACGGCAGAACAAATTTCAGATGATTCATCATTCCAATATTTCTTGCCAGTTTCATTCGAAGATAAATTGCATGGCTTTTAAATGATAAACTTGAATCCAGTATTATCCCGAGATATTTAATATCATCAACTCTTTCAATTTCAATGGGTAGGCCTTGAATATTAATCATCATAATTTCCGGTGCTGTTTTCCCAGTACGAGAGAAGATGATGAATTTTGTCTTAGTACAATTAATAGTCAATTTATTTCTCGAAAACCATAAGATAAGCCTCGACAGTGCTGATTCCAGCCTAAGCTTCAAAGATCTAGAGTCGGGGCTGCTGACATTGCATGCCGTGTCATCGGCGAATAATATGTTAAGGCCAATATCTTTGATGCTATTACTGATATCATTAGCATAGATAAGAAATAGGAGTGGACCCAAAATAGAGCCTTGTGGGACTCCAACTGACTGAGATTGAGATACTGATGAGGAAGAAGTATCACCTGCGTCTACAAGCTGATTTCGGTTTTTTAGGTATGACATTACTAAGTCATTAACTGGGCCTCTTATGTCGCAGTTATCAAGTTTAGTATGCAATATTTTATGGGAAATCGTATCAAATGCCTTTTTAATGTCAATAAAAATTGTAGCAGGAATATCACCTTTGTCGAGGGTGTCATGAACAAACTGAGTCATTGCCATAATAGCATGCTCAGTAGAGTGAGACTTCCGGAACCCAAATTGCATCGGACTAAAAAATTTCGATTTCACTAGAAAGCTGACTATACGGTTATATAGGCACTTTTCGAGCAACTTCCCAAATGTAGAGAGGATCGAAATCGGCCGATAGTTTGTTGGGTTCTTCGGGTCTCCTCCTTTATACAAAGAGATAATTCTTGCAGACTTGAAACAAGAAGGAAATCTTCCGGTTTTAAAACAGGGGTTGAACACATGGGAAAGCGGTTTTACAATATTTGGTGCTATGCACTTAATCAGATTAGTCGATGACCCATCAATCCCTTCCGAAGATCCATTCTTTAAAAGGTTTGTTGTAAGTAAAAGTTCATCTGGGGCTACAGGAGTAAGAAAAATGGAGCAATTGTGAGACGGGGTTAGATATGATTGAAAGTCCTCTCCAGTTTCATTATCAAGATGACGCGCCAGGTTGTTTCCAGCAGTTGACGCGGTTTCCTTGCCAATTTTCGCAAAGTTTATATTTAATGCATTGATAACTTTCACTTCCCTGTAGCAAGTTTAGTTCCATCTTCAGCTATTAATTCATCAGGAAGGTCATTTGTCTTATGCTTTCCTAAGCACTTCTTAATTATTTCCCATGTCTTCTTGGGAGACCCTTCTTCTTCAACAAATGCTTCGGCGAAGTAATGACTTTTTGCTGAGCTTAAAATTTTTGTTAAATAATTTTTGTATCTGCAAAATTCAGCTAATTTAACTTCAGATGGATGCATTAAGTATGCCTTATATAAAAGATTCTTATTTTTTATTGATACCAGCAATCCAGGAGATATTCAAGGCTTAATCGGCTTTATACTATTTCTTCTTGATATTTTGTGGAGAGAGAAAGCATTATTGAAACAACGTTTAAACTGATTCACAAAAAATTCAGCAGCAAAATCAGGGTCCGAAGACTCTAAACAAGAATAAAAATCACTTGAAGAAAGCAATACTTTAAATTTACTTAAGGAGTTTCTATTAGTCATTGTCATTTTTCTTTTAGTAGGCCTATTAAACTCTGTAATCAAGTGAAGGTCGGTCACTAGCATCAAATCGTCTGAAAAATCTTCAATAACCACATCACTAGATTTTAGTTCCAGATTCGTAAACAAATTATCAGTAAGGGAAGCAGAATCTTTCGTTATTCTTGTTGGGACGCCATAAGCTGGTAAGAGACCACCGGACAAGCAAACTGATAACAAGTCCGCCCCGTCAGAAGAGATTCCGTGGAAATTACCACTTGAATTATTAGAATTATATAAATCAATATTAAAGTCACCCATGATAACTATTTTTGGATACTTTTTCGAAGCAACAAGCACAAAATCGTCAAGAAGTTCCATGAATTTTGAAGCAGGAGAACTTGGAGGCCGGTAAAAAACACAACACAAAATTTTCATACCATTTACATCTATTTTAACTGCCAAAAATTCAAACGCCATTTCAAGATATAGGTGATCAAATTCACTTACCAGATCTGACTGAATGGTTGATTTAATGAAAAAACCTAACCCTCCCTGTTTTTTATCAATCCGATTCTTATGAAAAAAGTATAATCCTGTTTATTAATAAATGTCTTTGTCGAATCATTTAAAAATGTTTCACAAGAGGCGAAGACATCTATATTATGATGATAAATAAACAGGGATATTAGATCAAAAATATTTAGTAACCCGCGACAGTTCAAAAGTGCCATTCTAAAATTAGCGCCTTTATTTAAAACTTGGGTGGGGAGTAGATATTTATTTTTTGGGATAGAATGAACCATCATATCAAAAACATCGTCATCTTTGCATAAATTCTCAAATATTTTACCTAAATCTAGGGGGAGCTCCTCGAAATTACGAATTCTATCATCCATTATCTCGATGCTGGGTATACTTATTGACAAAAAGTGACTTACCAACCATACGGAGAGTCAAAGGAGACACAATTGTAACCAGAACTTCATCTGAAAGAGACAAACATAAACAAAAAACTAGAACTTTATAACATGAAAACCTTATACAAGAAAAATCAGGAATAGTGTGACACAAAGTAAAGAAATTAAATATAACAGTTTTGATAACAAAAAAAAACAAAGTAAGAAAAAACTACATAATACTCATTGTGATACTTTTGCGAACGGGCCTCTGAAAATAAGATAATCATAATCCTCAAACAATCATAAATTATCAACTAACTTAACAACCAGAGCACTAAACACAAAACAAACAAAATACTCCACAAAATCATATAAATCTAAACTCAGATTACTACTATCCTATTCAGTTATTGATCAGCTCTCTCCCATATCGCCGAACCATTTTTTTTTATCTCAAGCCATACATGGGTTCCTTTATTTTTAACCCGAGAAGCAATAATCATTTCAGACTCCTTCATCTCTTTTGCTTTAGTGAGGAATCCTGTGCGTAAAGCGTTAAGTGCTGGAGGAAGGTTCGTGCAAATTTTTATTCCAGAGCCCTTAAGCTTGGATACGTTTTGCATAACTAGATAAGCTTCAGCTTCATTCCTGAGCCTAATTAGCACGGGATTAACTGCCGGTTTACGTGACTGACTTTGATTACGGCGTCTATTCGTTATATTGACAGTTTTCCTCCTAAGCGATAACATTTGTTAATTGACACAGATGACTCAATTTTTAAGGTGTTCTTAAGTAGATCTTTCACGTGAGCTTTAAGGGATTGATTCGG
The DNA here is from genome assembly GCA_027921565.1 of Artemia sinica. Classification (NCBI taxonomy): domain Eukaryota; kingdom Metazoa; phylum Arthropoda; class Branchiopoda; order Anostraca; family Artemiidae; genus Artemia; species Artemia sinica. The sequence goes on along the minus strand of JAPEVW010000032.1, from coordinate 2,727,289 downwards.
ATTAATATCCGTCGGTAAGCCGTATATGATCAAGTTCGAACTTCTTTCTTTTACTTCAATTAAATAAAAAAAAACAAGTTTTTTAAACTGAAAGTAAGGAGCGACATTAAAACTTAAAACGAACAGAAATTATTCCGTATATGAAAGGGGCTGTCTCCTCCTCAACGCCTCGCTCTTTACGCTAAAGTTTTTATTGTTTTAAAAAATAAAGTTGTGAGACACAGTCAAACTTTAGCGTAAAGAGCGAGGCGTTGAGGAGGAGACAGCCCCTTTCATATACGGAATAATTTCTGTTCGTTTTAAGTTTTAATGTCGCTCCTTACTTTCAGTTTAAAAAACTTGTTTTTTTTATTTAATTTTTGAACGTTTTTGAATTAATGCAGGTTTTGATTATGGCTCACCGTACATGAATAATTAAAACAAAATTTGCATATTATATTTGGTTAAATGGCTTTCTCGAAACTTGTTTAATTTTATTTACGAACGTTTTTATTAGTAATAAATATACGTAACTTAGAATTAACTTACGTAACGAACTTCTATATTCATAAATTTTTAACACGTATATTAGGGGGTTCGCCCCCTAGTCAATACCCTGCTCTTTAAACTATAGTTCGAATTTTTTTTTCCAGTTCTTTAAAAATGACCTCTTAATCACAATCAGTTGATCAGTTGAAAAACTTGTTTTTTTTTTAAATTCCTGATCTTTTTCTTTAATAATGCTGGGAATCCGGCGCCCCCTTCATAGCAATGTCCCTTCCCCATGAAAACTTCCTTCATGGAAAGATCCTTCCATATAGCCCCCGACCCTCTCCTTCCCCCACCTACCAGAAAAAATCTCCTCTGAAAAAGTCTGTATACTTCCCAATAACCAATACTATATGTTAACATTCAGTAAAGTTCATAACTTTCAGCCCTCCCCCTGGGGACTTTGGGGGATCAAGTCATCCTAAAAGACATTTTTATCATATTTTCGACCATGTTGAACAAAATGGCTATCTCAAAATTTTGATCGGGTGACTTTGAGAAAAAAATGAGCGTGGGAGGGGGCCTAGTTGCCCTCCATTTTTTTTGGTCACTTAAAAAGGGCACTAGAACTCTTAATTTCCGTTCCAATGAGCCCTCCCACGATATTCTAGGACCACTGGGTCGATACGATCACCCCTGGGAAAAAAAAAAACAAAAAAACAAAAAAACAAACAAATAAACACGCATCCGTGATCTTTCTTCTGGCAAAAAATGGAAAATTCCACATTTTTATAGATAGGAGCTTGAAACCTCTACAGTAGGGTTCTCTGATACGCTGAATATGATGGTGTGATTTTCATTAAGGCTCTATAACTTTTAGGGGGTCTTTCCCCCTTTTTTTCGAAAATCAGCCAAATTTTCTCAGGCACGTAACTTTTGATGGGTAAGATTAAACTTAATGAAGCTTATATATTTGAAATCAGAATTAAAATCTGATTCTTTTGATGTATCTATTGGTATCAAAATCCCGTTTTTTAGAGTTTCGGTTACCATTGAGCCGGGTCGCTCCTTACTTACAGTTCGTTACCACGAACTGTTTGATTAGTAGCATTTGACGCTCGAGCAACGAGTTCTTTTGCTCTTCCAGTGACCTTTCTAATTCGGCTATTTTTCTATCTCTTTCTAAAGCCTCATTCTTTAACTCCTGTATTTCAGAAGACAAATTGTTAACTGCAGTTATTAAATCACCCTTCTTACTAAGTGATCGGTCTAATTTTTCGTTTTGGAGCTCATTAGCTTGGTCGAACTTGGCTTGGGATACTGCAATATTCATTATATAATTTGGCGTTATGCCCGAACTCAAATTTTTTTTTCAAACATCATTAAACGAGACTTACTCGCAAGGGGGGTGATTGACTACCCCCCCCCCCCAAAAAAAAAAAAAATCCAAAAAACATGTTGTTGAAAGAAAAAATTTTGTTGAATGAATTTCTCAGATGACAGTTCAGGTATCCAGTAATTGCGCAATTTTAATCCTTTCATTCACTCAAATGTTTTTCGATTAGGATAGCTATCTATTTCATATACTGGTCTTCACAGTACAGGAGCTAGATTCATACTGAACAGTATTAAGTTGAACAGTATTAAATGTCATTATAGATTAGAGATGCGCCCTGTGCTCAAAGTGCTCCCTGTCACTCGGTGCCCTACGTGGCCGCTTACTTCGCTTACCCCAACACCTGCCCCTGGATATCAAGGAGATCGATGGGTGATTGCAATTTTGAAAATCATTTTTTCTCTACACTTTATCTTCAAATATAGAAGAACGCATGTCATCTTGCTTACTTTTCACGACATTAAATGTTCAAAATATGACAATAGTCAAAATCTATCTAATTTATGGGAAAAAATCAGAACTTCTGTTCCGAAATCAGAATTTAGAGTATTATATCCCGAAAATTCATATACCGGTATTCAAAATTGTTCGTATAACACATACGAAAATTTTGCTCAGGCTGTCGAAGAGGTAATATGAAATTCTATCAGTACTCAAAGTTATTGGGCTTTTAAAAAGTTAAGCTTTTTGGGTTATTGAGTTTTTTAAAAGTTAACTATTTTTCTTAGACCAAATGTAAGGAATTTGCAGAATCGGAAATTCAAAATAGAAAAAGTCACAGATAGAATTTTATTTCGGGCAAACCAATAAAAAGTGCAGGATGTATGTCGTGGTATTAGATGTCTCTTTAGAATGGAACGATGGAGATGGTAGTGACTCAGATGAACTTTACTTATAGCTACAGGAACAAATAGACAGGATCCCAGGTAGAACTATGGTATTTTAATGGCCAGGTTGGTAGAAAATGGCATAGATGGTATCGTAGCCTAGGTAATGTAGGGAAAGAAAACAGTAACGAATACAAACTGCTGCAATTTTATAGGAATGACAGTCTAGTTATAATCAATACAGTATTTGGTCATAAGATGGCCCATAAGTTAACATGGTATTCACATGAGGGCTAGACGACTAACCTTATTGATTATGTTATTGGAAACTGAAGATTGGCAGGATGGTCCTTATCCGCCAATCATCTAGGGCCAAACGTAAAGCAGGTCAACCATGAATAGGGTAAGAGGATGCCTTAAGTAAAGATTAAAGCGAAATTGAGGCTTCTTGGGTAGGTGTAAAGAGGAAGGCTTTGAATAGATTGAGACGGAGGAGGAGTGTGCGTAGCTGTGTTGGCCTCAAGTGGCTTGCTGCTGCAGTGAGTTATAATTAATATTAGTAGTGTAAGCTCCAATTCTATGGGCATTTACTTTGCCCTGAGATATTAATGGCTTTTTTATGTAACGACTGAATTGTTGGTCACTGCATTGTCTAACTCTATTCAGAGGATATATATCTTCAAATGTATTAGCTAAAAAGGTTGGCATAATTTGTAAAATTAAACACCGTTTTCCGAAGGAAACTATCCGTATATAATACTTTAGTATAATCCACTCCCATATTTTTGGTTTTAGTTAAAAATGGCGGGGGACTTTCTCCTCAATCCTTCGTCCATCCGAGTTTTGCAAAATATTGTTGTTAGAATTCTTGCTAATTTAAGCCCTTTTGAATCGTGTCGTGAGGCTTATTTTAGGTTAAAAACACTTCCAGTGGCTGTTCTCTGTGATTTTTATGCTGGCGTTTTCATGTATACTTGAGTCAGACGTAAGTCCGCTTCTTTTCTAAGTGTTTTCACGCAAGATAATGAGGTTTATTTCCATGGCACAAGGTCAATGAAGTAAATTTATGTTAATAATTTGGTTACGTTGAGGTCATGGTTTTCTGTTGTTTTTAGAAGGGCTATGTTAAGGAATTCCCTAAATGAGAATATTGAAGGTAGTGATTAAACTGAATTTAAAAGACTGTTGAAGAATGAACGGTTTTCTAAATATGATTTTAATTATTTATTTAATAGGATGCATAGTTGATAGATTGAATTGTTATTAAATCATTAAATTAAGTGTTATAGTTTAATTAAGGTGTCTCAAGGAAGGAGTTGAGTGTTGAGTGTTAAGTTAGTGGTAGGAGGGTACATGATGTTGAAGTTTTGTTTTGTTTTTTTAACCCCTTCTGAGATATTATTATTATTTATTTTGTGGATTTTATTGGTTATCCCTCCTCCATATCATCCTGTGGCATTTGGAGGGGATGTGTTTTTGTTAATAGTTCATATTAAAATAAACAATTATTATTATGGAAATTAATTTTTAGCTTCCCCTTGGTTGAAAAGACGCTTATAAATTCAGGTTAAAGTTTCAACCAAATGCTGGGAGGCAATCCCCTTGTTATTAGTAAATATTCATCAATGCTACTAATGATTGGATAATCTTTTGACAAGGCTACCCTTCTCAACTACCAGCAATAACTCAACAACAGAAAGAAATTGTCAGTAAATGATTATACCATTCACTTCCTCCTATCTTGAACCTCCTTCTCCCCCCCCCCCTTAATACCTGGGAATAGCTATAATTGTAATAGTAAGCTAAAGCCAGTTGTAAGGAAAGGTAATAAGGAAAAAAGTGACTTGCTTGCAAAAATAAATCACAAAAATAAACCAGTGCAATTACAACGCACTTTTTGACATGCAAGTAAAGAATATTGGATAATGCTATATTTTGATAGTAATTTTTATAGGAATTGGTTGTTTTTGGTATAAAAACCTTCAGTTTTTGTTTTACCTAAACTTGAAAAAAAATTCACATTTATATTACGTTTACAAAATACACCTTACGAAATTGTTTCTGTTTTACTTTTGTTTCTGTCTTAGTTTTAATTTCGGTCTATTCGCTTGCATCTTCATTTTTCATCGAACTCACCCAACTCTTTCCCAAATACTTTTTTTTTTGCTTAAAGATTGTCGGATTTTCATATGTCGTATATTTTAATCATTTATTATCTATTACATCTTATATATTACATCTTATATATGCCAGATTATTTATATTGTATTTTTTTATCTTTTGTTATACATTATTTTTTTAAGTATTTATAGTTTATTATTTTATCTTATTATCTTGTAGTATTAATCATTTTTTACAATAAACTTAGATATACTATGTATATATGGTGTATTTGATCTGCTGTGTTTAATATTGATCAAAATATAATTTCGAATTTTTAGTTTTATAACGTATGATTCGACACAGGAAGCAGAGTGTTGACCAAAGATGTTGAATTTTTAGGGAATGGGAAGAATTAAGCAGTGTAGGTTCTTTTGAATGCAGAATTGTATTAGTTCCTTGTTATCTCAGCAATATTTCATTTTTCAAAGTTATAATCAAAGAACAGGAAATGTTTAATATATAGTTTGATTTCAGGCTTTCATTTATTCATTGACTTTATTTTATGTTCGTTTTTAAGATTAAATAATTATATGACTTTATTTATGAATTAAATAAAAAAAAACAAGTTTTTTTAACTGAAAGTAAGGAACGACGTTAAAACTTAAAACGAACAGAAATTATTCCGTATATGAAAGGGACTGTCCCCTCCTCAACGCCTCGCTCTTTACGCTAAAGTTTTTTATCGTTTAAAAAAAATAAGAATTGTGAGAAAGTCAAACTTTAGCGTAAAGAGCGAGGCGCTGAGGAGGGGACAGCCCCTTTCGCATACGGAATAATTTCTGTTCGTTTTAAGTTTTAACGTCGTTCCTTACTTTCAGTTAAAAAAAATTGTTTTTTTTATTTAATTTTGAACGTTTTTGAATTGATGCAGGTTTTGATTTGGGGTCACCGTACATGAATAATTAAAACAAAATTTGCATATTAATTTTTCTTTTATTTGGTTAAATGTCTTTCTTGAGACTTGTTTAATTTTATTTACGAACGTTTTTATTAGTAATAAATATACGTAACATACGAACTAACTTACGTAACGAACTTCTGCATTCATATATTTTTAATACGTATATTAGGGGGCTCGCCTACTGGTCAATACCTCGCTCTTTAAGCTAAAGTTCGAATTTGTTCCAATTCTTTAAAAATGACCCCTTAATCACAAAGGCCGTTATTTAGAATAAATAGCTCTTATGAAAGTACTAAAAAATCTTTGGCTTAAAGAGCGAGGTACTGACTAGGGGGTGAACCCAATCATACACGTGATATTTTCTGTTCGTTTTAAGTTTTGATGTTACTCCTTATTTTCAGTTGGAAAACTTTTTTTTATATTTAATTTCTGATTTTTTTTTAAATAATGCTGGGAAATCCGGCGCCCCCTTCATAGCAATGTCCCTTCCCCCATGAAAACTTCCTTCATGGAAAGATCCTCCCACATAACCCCCAACCCACCCACCCCCTACTACCAGAAATCCCCCCCCTGAAAACGTCTGTATACTTCCTAATAACCAATACTATATGTTAATATTGGGCAAAGTTCATAACTTTCAGCCCTCCCCCCGGGGACTTCGGGGGATTAAGTCATCCTAAAGGACATATTTATCACATTTTCAACCATGCTGAACAAAATGGCTATCTCAAAATTTTGATCAGGTGACTTTGGGAAAAAAATGAGCGTGGGAGGGGACCTAGTTGCCCTCCATTTTTTTAGTCACTTAAAAAGGGCACTAGAACTTTTAATTTCCGATCCAATGGGTCCTCCCACGATATTCTAGGACCACTGGGTCGATACGATCACCCCTGGGGAAAAAAAAACAAAAAAAAAACAAATAAACACGCATCCGTGATCTTTCTTCTGGCAATAAATGCAAAATTCCACGTTTTTGTAGATAGGAGCTTGAAACCTCTACAGTGGGGTTCTCTGATACGCTGCATATGATGGTGTGATTTTCATCAAGGTTCTATAGCTTTTAGGGGGTCTTTCCCCTTTTTTCGAAAATCAGCCAAATTTTCTCAGGTGCGTAACTTTTGATGCGTAGAACTAAACTTGATGAAATTTATATATTTGAAATCAGCATTGAAATCTGATTCTTTTGATGTATCTGTTGGTGTCAAAAACCCGTTTTCTAGAGTTTCGGTTACCATTGAGCCGGGTCGCTCCTTACTTACAGTTCGTTACCACGAACTGTTTGATTTATAGGGTTTAATTAGGCTCTTAACTTATTCTTTGAATTTTTTCTTTTTAAGTGTTTATTTTAGTTATTTCAAGAGCCGAACAACGCTTGGTCATATTTAATTTTTGTGTCTTTTGATGAACAAGTAAATGTTTTTTTAGACCTATCAGGTGTTTTGACACTGGTTGGAAACCATCAGGTTATTGTTACCTGAGATGTGATTCCAGACTAAGCTATATATGAGATATCTCTGCTCTATATTTATATTAATATCATCTGATTAAAAAGTCCAGGGAGTGTGTGAAAAAAAGGGCCTAACCCGGAATAAATTGTAAGAGAAATGAGTCTTTGACTATCAGACTCAGAAAAATGCGCTGATTCCAAATATGCACCGTTTGCCCATCTAGCTATTTAAAAAATAGTTTTTTTTTAGATTGAGATTGATTTTGAGGAGGTGAAACTTGTGTTTCAATACAAAGGTGTACAACAAAAAAATTGATTCCCAGAATGGGGTAATAGATCACGGTGATTATGAAAATCACTTTTATTTTATAAAATTAAAACTTAAGCTTTTTAGGTCGAGGTTGATTTTGAGGAGGTTAAATTCGGGTTTCCACATAACGGCGTACAACAACAAAATTGATGTATAAGAAAGGGTGCTAGATCACGGTGATTATGAAAGTCACCTTTATTTGAACGTAAGATTATAACTTTTATTTATCCTTTTAGGTTGAACGATTAATATATAGCAAACTATCAAACTTTAAATTGTCGGTGTTAATTGTATCCTTTGCAAAAAAGAAATAGTGGAGGAGTCAGGAAAAATCGTTTTGGGAAAGAAACGTACAGTCTTGGTGAATGAAGCTAGTTGATCGAGGAAGAGTGAAGATATCACAGTAGCTATTGGGGATCCTGTCCATAAGTCATGCAGGTCTAGCTTCACAAACAAGAAATATATTGAACAGTACTTGTCATTGTTGTCGCAGGTGAAACAAAGTCAGAGGCGAGAATCTTCCTGTTTATCTGGAAACTTCTACCTCAAATCTGATTGTCTCTTTTGCTCTATGCCAGTTGCCTTTGAAAGAACCAAGAAGAAAGAAGACCGTTTAAGGGTTAGAAAGAGAGACTTTGAAAATACACTAACAGAGGTTTGTGAAAAGAGAAATGATGACTGGTCAGGAGCAGTGATGACTAGAATTCTTGCCACTACTGCCGATCTACACGCTCCAGATGTAGTTTACCGCAAATCTTGCTACTCAAACGTTCTAACGGAATGTAATATCCCCAACAAGCATAGCGGAACTCTTTTACAGTCTGGAAAACGAAAATCTGGTCGACCACAGAACTTGAATCAGAACGAGGCGTTCGAAAAAGTTGTCGGGCTTTTCGAGGTTAACGATGAGGAGCAACTAAAACTGAATGATCTTGTTAGTATGATGAACGAGCTCATGGGCTATTCAGAGGATTCTGGATGTAGTGAAAGATGCATGAAAAAGAAGATGCGAGAGGGATTTGGTAAAAGTGCAATATTTGCAGACATAAATGGCAGACAGAACGTCATTACGCCAAGAGCCACAGATCATGCCATTCTCCACGAGTATTGCTTAGGCCACAAAATATCGACGTAGAACAGGAAAAGAAAGCTATCCTTCGAGCTGCAGCATCTATAATTAACAAATGAAACTCAGAGAGGAGAGAAAGTAACAAAATGAAAAATAAAATCAAAAAGGGTGAAAAAACGAGGATTTTGTCAGCCAGTGGCGAAACCATGAAGATAAAAATATAAGCAAATATTTCGACAAGGACCTCCGCCAAGTCGTCCTCAGTGCTAAACAAAAAAGAAAAAAAAAACGAAAATCTAACCTTTCGAAGTTTACCTTACAAAGACAGAACAGACACTGAATAAAAACCAGGCATGAATCAATGAAAATGAATTTACCAAGATGATTGGGCAAGGATCTTTCGCCTTGCAATAGTTTTCATTTGCAAGCCATTCTCCACGAGTATTGCTTAGGCCACAAAATATGTATTTGCATCTATAATTAAAATTGATGACAAAGGTTTTAAACAACAAATGGATGTTTGTCCCAAATCTGAAAACCTTGGGGAGATAACAGACAGCTTGGAATACCTACACTCATCTTTATGGCTTTTTTTTCACCACTCTGTTCGAAGGAGACAAAATAGACAGGAATGTTGCGTCAATAGGTCAGTGCATGTTACAATCCTGTCGGCCAAAGGCAATCAGACCACTTCTTCAGATTGGGTTAGCTTTCCAGTTTCATCATCAGTTTAAGCAGCCGCTTTCTAATTGATATGCTCAGTGCTATGAGTGTCAGCTCATCATATTAAGGGACGAAGGACTGGAAGAAACTTTTTTCTTGCTACACATAGCTGGCAACGTCGATCACAACGTCTGAACCCTTGATGGTAACGGCACTTTTTACCGCATGGGCATAATTGTTTCTCTGACGCCACTGTTGAGGTCTTCAACAGTACTTGAGACGAGAAAGTTTGCTACGTCAAGGCATATAACTGAACCGAACCGAAGTATCACTAATTATCTCAGACGGACACTAGGACAACCTAACTCTCTGTACGATCCTCTACCACAAGTTTTGTTTCTAGACCCCTCAAAATATTGCAACTTGTTATGGAAGATATTCAGACTTTTCCGTGCACCCTTACCTAGCTGGCAGAGAGCTATGAGCGAGCCTTATGGTGAAACGTAGTCAGGCTGTTACACAGGATGAGCCTCCATTCTCTGTATACTCATGATAGATATGAGACCAAGTGATCTCATTTTATTCGTGTTTCCGTGTTTCCATGTAAATTCGTGTTTCCATGTAAATGCGTGCAACAACAAAATTAATGTCTACAATAGGGTACAAGATGAAGGTGATTATGAAAATTGTCTTTATTTGAACGTAAAATTAAAACATCAATTTATTTATTTTAGATTGAACGATGAATATATAGCAAACTGCTATTAAACTTTAAATTGTCGATATGAATTGTATCATTTGCAAAGAAGAAATAGTGGAAGAGTCGGAAAAGGTCGTTTTGGGAGAGAAAGATATAGATTTGGTGAATGAAGCTAGTCGATCAAGGAAGCGTGAAGATTTCGCGGCATCTGTTGGGGATCCTGTCCATAAATCTTGCAGTTCTAGCTTCGCAAACAAGAAATCTATTGAACAGTAGCCTGCTTGTCGTCGTTGTTGCAGGTAAGACAAACTCAGAGATGAGTATATCCCCGTTGATCTAGAAACTTCAAGTTCAAATCCGATTGTATATTATTTCCAACGTGTTTGAAGTCCAGAGGCTTTTAAAGTCTGCCCAACAGCCCCAAGGTAACTCATGAGTGTGTGGAAGCCACCCAGCCGCAGGACGATTTTTTATATGAATTGCATCCGTCTTGGTAGCAATAATGGTAAGATCTTTCCAGTAAAGAGGCTGGTCGAAGGTCAGTACTGGAGTCTCACTCTATCTGGATCACTGTTCAAAAACGAAGCTGAGTGTAAAGTAGATACAAATGGATTCACTTGGTCTCATATCCATCATGGGTATGAAGAGAATGGAGGCTCATCCTGTGTAACAGCCTGACTTTGTTTCAACATTCAATTCGCCCATAGCTCTCTGCCAGCTAGGCAAGGGTGCACGAAAAAGTCTGGACATCTTCCATAGCAAGTCGCGATATTTTGAGGGGTCTAGAATCGAAGCTCGTGGTAGAGGATCGTACAGAGAGTTAGATTGTCCTAGTGTCCGTCGGAGACACTTAGAGATAATTCGGTTCGGTTCAGTTACGTGCTTTGACGTAACAAACTTTCTCGTCTCAAGTACTGTTGAAGACCTCAACAGTGGTGTCAGAGAAGCAATTATGTCCATGCCGTGAAAATTGCCGTTGCCATCAAGGGTTCGGACGTTGTGATCTCTTGCATCTTCTTTTTCTCGTATCTTTCACTATATCCAGAATCCTCTGACTTAGTCCCCGAAGCCGCGCCACGCCGACATGACTGCGGCGAATGTGTGATTTAGTATCTGCAGCGGCACGCCGCCAGGCGCGTCGAAATTTTTTTAGCGGCTCGCCACAGCACGCCACTTTTTCTGATTAAAAATAATAATAATAATTCCGCTTCACCAAGCACGTTCAACCTCAACTTGATTTTAGTAAGGATTTTTAAATGGCTGGCTAAAAACATACAAGAACAATATGACAAAACAGGAATTTGTTGGGCCGTGCGGAGAGTGTTTATGTTCACCGTCAATCAGACCAAGTAGAATTCTAATTTTTAGCCACTAGACCCAGGGAAACCTATGTTGTGTTTATGTTTAACATCGCATTGTTCCTGTAAAATCCCGTGTTTAGTCATTTTCTTCTTGTTAATGATTTGGGCTGATGTGTGTATAACTTTCAAAGTTTGAAGTTCAAACATCTCCTGTTCATCAAATACATACGAAAAGGAAGTGAAAAAAACAAATAACAACATCGAAAAAACACTTTATACAAGTCAGATACCATGGCTTAACAACCCCAACAATTTTAAATCAGCGGTTGCATCACTTCAGTTACAATTGATGTAACAGAAGTGAGTTTGTTCACTCTGCCTGGAGCCGTTGATCTTTTTGCTGTCACTATCGGTCCTGTCATGCTAAAAAGACGTTTAGCTGGGGCACTTGTGGCCGGTACAGCCACACCTCGACGAGCGTAAACTGCCACTCGCGGGATCTGATACTAGCATTGGACCTTGGGGTCCAACAGAATGCCGCAAATGGGCTTCTTCTTTGTATCTGCTGAAATAAGTTGTTTTTATAAGGGAGAACTAACCTGCACCTTTACCATGGGGCTCCTGCGCCCTACACTACAGGGGAACTAAACTGCACCTTTACCCTCTGTTCTTATCAACATGGAATAACCCTCCAAAATTCTTTTCTGAAAGAAGTGGTCAAGTTATGAAGTTTCAAGTCAAAGTTTAAGGCTACTTCAACTTCAGTCTGTTCTGCTCACTGTGCAAAAAAGTGTAATTCATTTTTATAGATATATTTCTTAGCTCTTTTCCAGATTAATTAGAAAAACTTTTTCCAAAAAATAAGTTTTTTAAAGAAAAGTAAAGAACTCCATTAAACCAAAAATGTCAAAAATAAAATCAAATAATCTACCAAGCGGGAAACTACCACAAATCAGCATCGATAAGTAAATGAAACCCAAAACGAACAGAAATTACAATAAATAACCGAGTCAAACTCAAAACAAACAGAAATTAACATAAGTTGGGCTCAAAACCCCAATGCCTTCATAATTTGCACTTTACTGAAAATATATAAATGTTTCTGCTTTTATAACTTTAATAAATCAAATAATATTAACATTTTGATTGCTAAATATCAGTATATGTATATTAAACTGACAAGCACATTCATTTGTAGTTTTTTTAAGTAAAGTGCAAATTATGTTCTGGCCTTGGGAAGGCATAGTGGTTTTGAGCCCAATTTATGTTAATTTCAAATAATCTACCAATGCACATTCATGCCCCCAGGGCATAACTTACAACCTTTATCCTGGGGGCTCTGGGGGGGGGTTCATTCTAAAAGACCTAATTTCCAGAACTTTCAACTACGTTGAACAAAATGTATATCTCAAAATTTTGATTGGATGTGTTTGGGGAAATGGTGGGCGTGAGAGGGGGGTTAGTTACCCTTCAATCACTTTCGACCATTAAAAAGGGTACTAGCACTTTCAATTTCCAACTGAATGAGGTCATTCCGAAGTTTGTACAACATTGCTTTCTATAAAAACCTTATATGACCCAAGGGCATAAATTACAACCCTTGCCCTGAGGGCTGTGGGGGGAGAGATTGTCATCCTTAAAGACCTAATTTCCAAGACTTTCAACTACGTTGAATATAATGGGGATCTAAAAATTTTGATTGGATGTGTTCGGGGAAATGGTGGGCGTGGAAGGGGTGTCAGTTGCCTTCCAATCACTTTCGACTATTAAAAAGGGCACTAGCCATTTCAATTTCCAATTGAATGAGTTTTTGAAGTTTCTACGACATCTCTTTCTATAAAAACCTTATATGCCCTCGGGGCATAACTTACAACCCTTGCCCTGAGGGCTGTGGGGGGTGTTGTCATTTTCAAAGACATAATTTCAAGAAATTTTTCAACTACGTTGAACAAAATGGCTATCTGAAAATTTTGATTGGATATGTTTTGGGAAAAGGTGGGCGTCAGAGGGGGTTAGTTGCCCTCTGATCACTTTCGACTATCAAAAAGGGCACCAGCCCTTTGAATTTCTAATTAAAGGAGGCCTTTTCGAAGTTTCTACGACAACTCCTTCGATACGAAGTGCCCTGGTATGGAAAAAGAAAACAAAAAATAAATAATACATTGCGCCAACATCGTTCTTTACTTAGGCAGCGCTGCCTATGATATCCATTTTTAGGCTATTAATTAAAAAAACTTTTTCCACAAAATAAGTTTTTCAAAGAAAAGTGAAGAATTCCATTTAACAAAAATGAGCAAAATAAAACCAAGTAATCTATCAAGCATGAAACTACCACAAATCAGCATCGATAAATAAATGAAACCCAAAACAAACAGAAATTACAATAAATAACCGAGTTAAACTCAAAACAAGCAGAACTTAACATAAGTTGGGCTCAAAACCCCTATACCTTCCCAAGCCAGAACAAAATTTGCACTTTACTCAAAAAAATATAGATTTTTTACCTTTATAACCTTAATAAATCAAATAATATTCACATTTTGATTTCTAAATATCAGTATATGTATATTAAACTGACAATGCACATTCATTTTGTATTTTTTTTCAGTAAAGTGCAAATTATGTTCTGGCCTTGGGAAGGCATAGGGGTTTTGAGCCCAACTTATGTTAATTTCTGCTCGTTTTGAGTTTGACTCGGTTATTTATTGTAATTTCTGTTCGTTTTGGGTTTCATTTATTTATCGATGCTGATTTGTGGTAGTTTCACGCTTGGTAGATTATTTGATTTTATTTTTGCTCTCTTTTTGTTTCATGGAATTCTTGCTTTTCTTTGAAAAACTCATTTTGTGGAAACAGTTTTTTAATTAATTTCTGTTCGTTTTATATTGACATAGTCTTTTCAGGGAAAAAGAAAATAATACTTTAAATCTTTTTGTTTTTTAAGAATTTATAGTTTGGCCTGCTATATGTGTGCTGGAAAAAAATTTCAGCAATTTTTAATAACATAGACCCTTTTGAAAATCTGGACACAAATAGTAGTGTTTAATTTAGTTTCATACCTCCTCTAGTTGACCTGAAATGGAAAACTTGATACCATTCGCGAAAAAATCTGTTTACTTTTTTTGATAGCTTGAATACACTTATACTATTTTGATTTGGTTAAACTTTAAGAGCAGAAGTAGCCCGAAAGTTTGAACATAATACCCTCAGTCGTTCTTGGGATACTGCTGAGATGCCTTATTGGGAATTAGCATTTACACAGTGTATTTTGATTTAATCTTAAGGCAACATTTACTTTTTAAACATAAAGGCAAATGGGAGGGTGGGCGTGGGAGGGGGATTAGTTTCCCTCCAATCACTTTTGACTATTAAAAAGGACATCAGCCCTTTATCTTTTCAATCGAATGAGCCCTTTTTGAAGTTCCTACGACAACTCCTTCGCTACGAAGTGCCCTGGTCTAAACAACAACAACAAAAATGATACATTATACCCACATCGATCTTTACTATAAAAATGTCAAGCCTTTCAATCACTTTCGATTATTAACAAGGGCACTAGGGCTTTCGATTTCCAATCGAATGATCCCTTTTTGAGTTTCTATGACAACGCTTTCTATAAACAAGAGCTGTGAGGGTGGTTGTCATCCTCTAAGACCTAATTTCCAGAACTTTCAACTACGTTAAACAAAGTGGCTATCTCAAAATCTTGATTGGATTTGTTTCAGGAAATGGTGGGCGTGGAAGGGGTGTTAGTTGACTTCCAATCACTTTCGACTATTAAAAAGGGCACTAGCTATTCCAATTTCCAATCGAACGAGCCCTTTTCGAAGTTTCTACGACAACTCCTTCGATACGAATTGCCCTTGTCTAAAGGAACAAAATAATAAATAATACATTGTGCCAACATCATTCTTATATACCTCCAGGGCATAACTTAAAACCCTTGCCCTAAATGTTGTACCCCCTCAAAAACCCTTGCCCTACCTCCTCAAAAACATATTTTCTCTCTGGAAATCAGTTACTCTGAACAAAATGGCTATCTTAAAATTTTGATTGGATGTGTTTGGGGAAATGGTGGGCGTGGAAGGGGTGTTAGCTGCCTTCCAATTACTTTCGACTATTAAAAAGGGCACAAGCCACTCCAATTTCCAATTGAACGAGCCCTTTTCGAAGTTTCTACGACAACTCCTTCGATACGAATTGCCCTCGTATGGAAAAAAATATAAATAATACATTGTGCCAACATTGTTCTTTACTTAGGCAGCGCGATTGTGCTGCCTATGATAACATCCTGAATTGCCTAATGCTCTTTTACCTACCTCTTTTCATCCGAAAAATCAGAAAGAAAATGAACATAATTTTAAAGTGGAAGGTAGAATTTTTGTTTCAAGAAAAATTTCTTTCTTGTCCTTCCTACGAACCGATATACATGGCAAGTCCAAGATGACAGTATTTATCTTAAGGAACAGATTAGCCGGGATGACGGTTGAAGCTCGGAGGTCGATATCGATAAGCAAAAAAGAGAGAAAAAAAAACAAAAAAAAACGGTGGCGTATTAGTGACGCCGCCGCCGATATAATCAGCGGCGGCGTTAGCGCGCTGATGCAAGTTCGGCGGCGCGCCACCGTTTTTTTTGGCGGCGCGCCGCCGACTTTTCGGCGCGGCTTCGGGGTCTACTCTGAATAACCCAAGAGCTCGTTCATCATATTAACAAGATGATTCAGTTTTAGTTGCTCATCATCGTTAACCTCGAAAATCCGACAACTTTTTCGAACGCTTCGTTCTGATTCAAGTTCTGTGGTCGACCAGCTTTTCGTTTTCTAGACTGTGAAAGAGTTCCGATATGCTTGCTGGGGATATTACGTTCCGTTAGAAAGTTTGAGTTGCAGGATTTGCGGTAAACTACATCTGGAGCGTGTAGATTGGCAGTAGCGGTAAGAATTCTAGTCATCACTGCTCCTGACCGGTTTTCATTTCTCTTTCGACAAACCTCTCTTAATGTATTTTCAGAGTCTCTCTTTCTAACCTTGAAACTGTCTTCTTTCTTCTTGGTTCTGTCAAAGGTAACTGGCATAGAGCAAAAGAGACAATTGGATTTGAGGTAGAAGTTTCCAGATAAACTGGGAGATTGTCGCCTCTGACTTTGTTTCGCCTGCGACAACCATGACAAGTACTGTTCAATATATTTCTTGTTTGTGAAGCTAGACCTGCATGACTTATGGACAGAATCCCCAATAACTACTCTGACATCTTCACTCTTCCTTGATCGACTAGCTTCACTCGCCGAGACTGCACGTTTCCTTCCCAAAACGACCTTTCCTGACTCTTCCACTATTTCTTTCTTTGCAAAGGATACAATTAACATCGACAATTTAAAGTTTAATAGTTTGCTATATATTCATCGTTCAACCTTAAAGGATAAATAAAAGTTTTAATTTTACGTTCAAATAAAGGTGACTCATAATCACCGTGATCTAGCACCCTTTTCTATACATCAATTTTGTTGTTGTAAATCACCGTGATCTAGTACCCTATTTTAGACTTCAATTTTGTTGTTGTACGCCTTTCTAAGGAAACGTGAATTTCACCTCCTCATCCAATCACCGTAATCTAGTATCCTATTCTAAACATCCCTTTTTTTTTTTTTTTTTTTTTTTTTTTTTTTTTTTTTTTTTTTTTTTTTGCTGTACGCCTTAATTGGAAGCACGAATTTCACCTCCTTAAAATCAACGTCAAATATAAAAGACCGAAGTTTTAATCTTACTTTCAAATAAAAGTTATTTTCATAACCACCGTGATCTGTTACCCTATTCTAGACATCAATTTTGTTGTTGTAGGCCTTAGGGTAACACGAATTTTACTTCCTCAAAATCAACCTAAGAACAAAACATATTTGTTAAACAGTTCGATGAGCAAAATTTGCATATTTTGAATCAGTATATTTTTCTGAGTCGGGTAGCCAAAGAGTCATTTCTCTTACAATTTGTTCCGGGTCAAACCGTTCCCTTCCTGGACTAAAGTAAAGTCAAGTTGAAACTGAAAACGAACAAATATTACTGCTTCGCAGTTTATACAACACATTTTGGAAAAAACTGTTACAAATAAACTGGCACTTGATATTTTTTATATTTGTAGAATTATGAAAAACTAGCGCATAGCTGAAAATACAAAACGGACGCAACAGAACAAGATTAAAAGCAGAAAAATCCTTATGTAGCAACAGAAAATCTTGCCTAAATGAATTTTTAACCGTGACAACTTCCACAATGGAAAACTAGAACGCAATACAAGAATCAAATTGGGTGGCGTCAATGGATTTAAAAGACCCTTACTGGCACATCAGCATTCACATGAACCATTGGAAATAACTAAGGCTCATCTTCAAACACCAAATCTATCAATTTAAGGTGCTCCTATTTGTGCTAGCATCAAGTCGAGCCATTTTCTGTCGTGTGATTAGTGCCATCGTAAACTATTGCAACCTTAAAGCGATCTTATTACATGCCTACATGAACGAATTACTTCTGCACAACTACCAAATTTTGATAGTGTAGAACAATACAAAAAACATGATTATCTATCTACACAACCTTGGCTTCAAGCTGAGTGAAAAATCAGAATTAAAACCTGCTCGACGCGTCATATTCCTTGGATTTTTATAGACTTGGAGCTAAAGAAGGTATTCCTGACTCCAGAAAGGGTTTAGAACTTGTTCTATTCAGTCAAGTCAGCTCTGAAGAAATCGCATACCTCTATAATGCAACTGATGATGCTGATTGGACTAATCAATGGGGCCCTTAGAGGAATTCTGTTCAACAGACTACATCTCAAAAAATTTCAGTTACTAATGTTCTGGCTATAGGACAGATCATGGAGCAACGTAGATAGGCTATATAGATTTCAGTTACCACAGGGATAAAAGAACTAATGTTCTGGCTATAGGACAGATCATGGAGCAACGTAGATAGGCTATTTAGATTCCAGTTACCACAGGGATAAAAGAAACCTTTTCACCATGGCTGAATCAAAGCTTCCCCTCAAACCTCTGTTTGTCTCCAAAACGATATTCACCGACAGCGACAGTTCAACCTACGGCTGGGGTGGCTACATAAAAGGCCCTCATCGGGACTATCGTGAGGCTTGGTCTCCAGAGTTTAAACTCTTATAAATTGCCTCGAAATGAGACCATTAAACAACACTATCAGAGCTTTTGCATAAGAGCTAACAAACAAGGTTGTCAATAGCAATAGACAACTCGACAGTAGTCAGTTACATAAACAAAGAGGATGGAACCCATTCGTTCTCCCTAAAGAAAGAATCCTTAAAACTCTTCGAGATTGCGATAGACCGGGACATTTACTGGACAGCAAGACAAATTCCTGGATCGCTCAGTATAATAGCTAATACATTGTCACAAAAAGGAAAGGTCTACCTATGGAATGTAGCGTCGACGAGAGTATCTTCAGAACCCTAGCAGTAGAATGTGGAATGCCAAAAGCCGATGTATTCAAGACTCGTTTGAACCGGAAGATCGACGCCTATTTCTCACAAGTTTCGGACACTCTTCCGCTTGGCATAGATCCCCTGGTTCACGATTGGTCAAACAAACATAACAATGCCTTCTCTCCATTCGCCGTTATCCTAAAGGTTTTAGAGAAGCTCTAAAGTCCGTGAACAGCCAAATAGCACTAATTGCCCCAAAATGGCCGCGCCATGCTTGGTATAAGAATGTCCTCAATCTGCCAGTAAATTTACCCATACCCCTAGAAGATTGGTCAGATGTGCTCAAGGAGGATAGTCTTTCGACACTCAGAACAAAGAAATCTACATTTACACGGTTGGAAAATATCGAGTGTGTTCTCGAAGAGAAAGTATTTTCTAAAAAAAATTAGCACACGCAACTACCTGGCCCCCTCTTAAGCTCCTCCCTTCTTTTAGACCCCAAACCCTGAAACTTCATGAAGTACCTTTTCCTATCCTTCCACCCACTGTAGATATAGATTCAACTTTATGTCCAGTGACAATGTTATTAGTTTACGGATAGCGTACTGCTAGTTTGACAATTAGAAAAGGAAGAAAATGGTTCTTCATTCCTTTTCTAATACAGCAAAACAGGAGGTCGTGGCTGGAACCATTTCTTCTTGGATAAAAGAAGTCATAACCTGGCATGTAAGTCGACTGATGAAGAGTGTAAAAAGAGAAGGCTCACGAAACAAGATCTAACGTCATGGGCGCTATCAAAGTCAGTTCCACTGGTTTATATAATGAATGCTGTCGACTGATGAATACTTGAGTTAAAAATAAATTAATATATTAGTTGATTATATAAACCCACCACCAAATCGGCTGAAATCTAAGCTTTGATTAATAATTTACCAGTGTGTGGGTTAATGGAGACGCCGAAATCGAACTGTCGAATGAAAGTTCAGTTTGGCTAGCCAATACTTACCTTACAGACTAGTAGATAAAGTTTTTCCCTCCTTGTCGCTCATTAAGATTCATAGAATTTTGAGGATTTAACTCGAAATAGAACTGAGTAGGTTATGCTAAAGATGAAATGTCAATTGTCATATAAACTGGTTTGCAGAATCTTTAGTCGCACAGTTATCTCGTCTTGTCTATCACAAAACAGAATGAGCTTTGGTTAATAATCTAGCAGTGTTTGAGTAAAGTATTGGCAAGCCAAACTGAACTTTCATTCGGAAGTTCGATATTTGTCACCGAAAGATTCTACGGGATATTTATCCTTGGCATCTTTGAGGGGCTGGAAATAAAAACTTCTATTTTCTATGAAACTATTAACAGAATTTAAGATGTGTACCTAATAAATTTACGAAAATTTGTGTTTTCATTATTTTAACTTCTTTTACTTTGACATTTTAGAAGAACTGACCTTGAACAACTTGAAGAACTGATCATTTGAAAAAAGTTGTTCTGTTCAAATTTGAAGCTCTATTACCATGGCCACAAGGCAGAACCATTACAACGAGGCTAAAGCATTTTGTCAAAAAGTGTTCTTTATAACGTTTATTTTTTTCATATCATGCGTTTATTACATACAAGAAATTTAAGACAATAATGTAATCTACACTTCTAGGTCTTGTCACCGCTCGATGCGAATTTTTAATGCTCTTTTCAACTATAAATCAAACAGTTCGTGGTAACGAAGTGTAAGTAAGGAGCAACACGGCTCAGTAGTAACCGAAACTCTAAAAAACGGAATTCTGACATCAATAGATGTATCAAAAGAATTGGCTTATTATGCTTATTCCAAATATATAATATTCATTAGGCTTGGTGATACCCATAAATGTCTACGGGCCTGAGAAAATTTGCCTGATTTTTGGAAAAGAGGAGAAACATTTGCTAAAAGTCAAAGAAATTCCATAAAAATCCCACCATTAGATTCAGCGTATCAGAAAACCCTTCTGTAGAGGTTTCAAGCTCATATCTGCAAAAATGTGGAATTTTGTTTTTTTGCTGAAAGAAAAAAAAGATCACGGATGCCTTTTTATTTTATTTTTTTCCAGGGGTAATTGTGTAGAACCAATGGCCCTAGAACATCGGGAGAGGGCTCATTTGAACAGAAACTAAAAGTTCTAGTGCCCTTTTTGAGTTACCAAGAGGATTGGAGGGCAACTAGCCCCCTCCCACGTCTCCTTTTTCACAAAAATTTGGGGAATTTTGACCAAATTTTGATTTAGCCATTTTGTTCAGCATAGTTGAAAGGTCCCAAAACTATATTTTGGAGGTAACATGGTCCCCCACAGCCCCTGGGGATAGGTCTTTAAGTTTAAAGTTTGCCCATTGTTTACGTATAGTCTTAGTTAATGGGAATTATACCGACAATTTTTTTTTTTTGGGGGGGGGGGATTTTTGCTTGGGGTGGGTTTCCATGGAGATAATTTTTCATGGGGTGGGAAATATCCGAGGTTGAACTTTCCAGGAGAAATTATACACTGGGGGATTAAACAGAATTCCAGTACAAAATTAATTTTGTTTGTCTTACTTTCTCTTTGCCAACTCAATTTTGCATGTGGAGATGTTCCGGGGGAAATTTTCAGCGTGTTTGACCTTCGGGAAAAATTTTCCATGGAAGGAGGGATTTCCGGAGTGATTGGAAAAACGATTAGAGCTTAAAGTCTTTTTTCAAATGAAAGTATCCTAAGAATGATCTTTCTGGCCGAATCGTCTGCTAGAAGTTCTACGGAGGGAAGGGGGGGGGATTTTCAGTATGGAGAGAATTCAATATGGAATTGTTCGGAGGGAATTTTAGGTGGGTTCATTTTTCGTGGGAGGAACTTTCCATGGAGGAGTTTCCCGTGAGAGGAGGGAATTTTTCATAAAGGATGAGCCAGATTTATCGATATTATATGAAAAACGATCAGGAATTAAATTTTAAAAAAAAGTTTTTTTCAACTGAAAGTAAGAATGTGGGATTGGACCAGTGTCTTTATATATTCTTGGAAAATATCTTATATTAACAATAATGACTGAATAGAGAAAAAAGTCTTCATATTTACAAAATTTCAGTGCATTCATAGTTTTTTTTTTTTTTTTGAGGGACTATTTTCAACCAACGTGTGTTCAAACCCGTTCTGGCCCTTCTTATCAACATTGACTTGCGTTTGCAAACTGCGTATATCTTAAATGAACTGGAATATAGGAGGGGACAAGTTCCATCATATACAGAAAATTTTCTCTTCGTTTTGAGTTTTAATGCAGCTCTTTGCTTTGAGTATTTTTGATCCAATCCTTTTATTATTCTTCTTAAATTCTTCTAGTCAGCGATATATCCTGATATCAAAATGCTGCTTTCTTTCAAAAGGAAACTCAAAACGAACTGAAATTATTCCAAATATGAAGGGGTTGCCCCCCTCCTTAATGCCTTCCTCTTTACGGTAAAGTTTGACTGTTTGTCCCAACTTTCTAAGAACGACTCCTGAAACACAAGGGTCGTTTATTTAGAATAAGAAGCTTTTTGAGAGTGCTAAAAACTTTAGCGTGAAGAGAAAGTATTGAGGAGGGGGCAAAACCTTCATATACGGATAATTTCTATTCGTTTTGAGTTTTAATGTTGCTCTTTACTTTCAGCTGAAAAAACTTGTTTTATTCTATTTAATCTACAAAAAGCACGGTGAAATGATCAATAGATCTGAGTTCAGCCTTTAAACATCTTTTTACAATGTTGCATGCGTACTAATTCTAGTGGTGGCAATTTATGGGGGGTGTGCCAGTGCTGCCATAGGTTCTTGCTCCTGTCTAGAGCCGCACGATACCGCCCTTTAATGCTCCTTTCAACTATAAATCTACAAAAAGTACGCTGAAATGATCAATAGCTTTGAATTCAGCCTTTAAACATCTTTTCACAATGCTGTGTGCGTGCTAATTCTAGTGGGGGTTTTGAGTGCTATATGGCACTTTATGATGGTGTTATTAAGTCAAATGATGGGAGGGGGTCAGTTCTTTCTAGATCCTTGTCCCTTTTGAAATATTCCTTTTTTTGGAGTCGTTTCATTGGAAAAGGCCCGTTTTAGAATTGTCATTTAAAAACGGGAAAACAGCGCAAAGTGCATATTTTGGGTGCCTTGCAGAATTTCAGGTGCTTATTCAAGTTCCTGTAACTTTGTTTTAAAATAACATTTTACTATTAAGATCAGTCAAAACGATAATTATCAGTCTCAGAGTTTAAGGATTTTTTTTCAACATTAGTAAATTTGTAACTATCAATTTAGCTAGATAAGTCAATCTAAAAAATTATGGTACTTGTATGATGTATCGACCACAGCAAGTGCCCATGTTAAGAAAACAATTCAATAAAAAAAAACAAGTTTTTTCAACTGAAAGTAAGGAGCAACATTACAATTTAAAACGAACAGAAATTATTACGTATATGAGGGGAGTTGCCCCCTCCTCACCGCCTCGCTCTTTATGCAAAAGCTTGATTTTTTAGATAGGAGCTTGAAGCCTTTACAGTACGGTTCTCTGATATGCTGAATCTGATGGTGCGATTTTCATTACGATTATTGGATTTTTTGGAGGTGTTGCCCCGCTCCCCTCTTTTTCGAAAATCAGGCAAATGTTCTCGCACTCGTAGCTTTTGATGAGTAAAATTAAACTTAATGAATTTTATATATTTGGAATCAGAATAAATAGCTAATTCTTCTGATGTATCCATTGCTAACAAAATCCCCTTTTTAAGGTTTTGGTTACTATTTGGCCAAGTTGCTCATCACTTGCAGTTCGTGCAGTCATAGCCTTCTGGCGGTCGCACAGCTCTTATTTGTGGTAATGTCTGTTTATTTTAAGATTGGCTTTATTATCTATTCTCGTTTATCCTTCATTATAACATCTGTTTGTTCAAAGTTTAACTTGTTTTATGACTATTTCTGCTCGTTTCATGGTTATTTGTTTTTAGTTTTCATGCTTTTATTACGTAGCAATTGCCAGGATAATTCTTGTGTTTGTTTACTGTTTTGTTTTTTCACTTTTTTAAACGTAAAAAAAATAAAAAAAAATACTAGTTTTAAATTATTGGATCAAAGCTACTTATTTATCAATTAAAGATTCTGAATTTGTAGAAAATGAGCTTGAACAAATTGGCATAACCCCAAGAAGAGATCCAGGTAAATGTGTCCGAGCTTTTCTGATCAACCTTTTTAATACAACGTTATGGGGACCACCACAGAGGCTAGTGCATGAGTTCTGTGATTTGTATGAAAGGGCGCGCTACTCATCCGATGAATTTTCAGAAGAACATGTTGTAAGATACAGGAGTCTTATGATGAAAATACTTGAAATGTAAGTTTTCCAGTTATTTTTAAGTATACGCCGGTACAATTTGGAAGACAAAATAATTCATCAGCATATTTGATCAGGGAATGGAGTCATTTACAGCTTTTTACTTGTTGAACACCCTTGTTCATTGACAAACACATTTCTTTGTTGCGTGTCTTTAAGAAATTAAATTAAAAAAAAAAGTTTTTTTAACTGAAAGTAAGTAGCGACATTGAAACTTAAAACGAACAGAAATTATTCCGTATATGAAAGGGGTTGTCCTCTCCTCAACGCCTCGCTCTTTACGCTAAAGTTTTTTATTGTTTTAAAAAATAAAGTTGTGAGATAGAGTCAAACTTTAGCGTAAAGAGCGAGGCTTTGAGGAGGGGACAGCCCCTTTCGTATACGGAATAAGTTCTGTTCGTTTTAAGTTTCAATGTCGCTACTTACTTTCAGTTAAAAAAAACTTTTTTTTTTAAATTTAATTTCTTAAAGACACGCAACAAAGAAATGTGTTTGTTTATTTTAAGATTTAATATCGTTCCTTACTTTCAGTTAAAAAAGCTTGTTTTGTTTATTTAATTTCTGAACGTTTATGAATTAATGCAGCTTTGATTTTGACTCACCGTACATGAATAATTAAAACGAAATTTGCATATTAATTTTTCTTTTTTTTGGCTAAATGGCTTTCTCGAAATTTTATTCTGACGTAACTTACGAATTAACTTACGTATCGAACTTCTATATTAGTATGTTTTTATTACGTATATTAGATAGATAGATAATTTAATACGAAATATCACAAAACGGATAAATAATCGCATTTACAAAAAAGTTATGAAAACTATTTGTTGTAATTTTCAGTGAAGTATTGTCGGAATGAATTTTTGTAGCGTTTCGTGGCACTTGGATTGCTTGGTTGTAGTTGGTTTGTGTGGCGGGTCTTTGGTCGGTTATCTTGTCTGATATCAGGTGGGAGAAGGTCGCGGTGTTTGGGGGAAGTCAAGATGGACTGGCCAAAGCTCATGAGGAGCTCGTGTCTTCTTTGTTCAAGTGTTGTGAGTTCTAGCTTCGCCAGACATTCCTCATAGGGCAATTGGCTGTCTCCTAGAATGATGCGCAAGGCTCTCTTTTGAATTGTTTCGAGCTTATTGCTCTGCTCTTTTGTGAGACCAGGATGCCAGACAGGGCAGGCATATTCTAGGATCGGTCGCATGTGGCTCCTATAGTAGGTGACCAGGGCATTTTTGCTGAGTTGAAAGCGACGTAGCTTTGTCAGTGACCTAAGCAGAGGCATAGCCTGGGACAGCAAGTGATTTAAGTGGTCCTCCCAAGTCAGTTTATCATTGAAGATAACACCCAGGATCTTCATTTTGTGAACTGCCGGTATGCCGACGTCAGGCAAGGCCGGTACGCTGTGCTTTAAGAAGGAAATTCTCATTATTGCCGACTTGGTCCTGTTGATGCTGAGTTTTCTTTCTAGGTAGTCCCGTTCGAGCTTCACGACCATTTCTTCTAGGTTAAGGATTTCACACAGTCTTTGTAGCAGCATCATTGTTAGGTCGTCTGCGAACTTCGCTCTGTCTCTGTGCCATTTAGCTATCGTGTTGCAAAGCAACAGGAAAAGGGTCGGACCTATTTTTGTTCCTTGAGGAATTCCACATGTAAGGTCTGTAGAGTCTGACAGTTCGCCTTTGTACCTTGTTTTTTGCTTCCGTTTTGAAAGGAAGCTTTCTACTATCTTTCTCAGGAATTCGTGAAAATTGGTCATGGACTGTAGAATCTCCTCGTGGCTAGACGTATCGAACGCTTTCCTGACGTCCCCTTGAAGGAGGTCGACAAATGCCTCGTCAACTTCTAGGTGACTTAGGATAGTCTCGACGATCTGGATAAGGTAGTGACTTGTACTGCACCCTCTTTGGAAGCCATACTGCCGGGAGTCTATTACTTCGCTGAGTTCCTCCAGAAGCCATCTGTTTATGAAAGTTTCGAATACTTTCGAGAGTAGCGGCGTGAGTGAGATCGGTCGGAGGTCTCCAAGTTCTTTGGGGTTTGTGACTTTGGGAACAGGGATTACGACTGCCTCCTTGAGCGGCTCAGGAAACGTCCCTGTTATCAGTGACTGGTTGATGATGGCAGCTATAGGCTCTGATAGGTAAGGAGCGTTTTCTTTGAACAAAATTGGCGGTGGATCCGCTGGGTGAGTGGCTTTCCGCGCAGGAATCTTTTCTAGGACCCTGCACACTTCAATAGGCAGAACGACTGGAATCTCAGATATCTTGGCGCTGAATGCACTCGTTTCGGCTGGAGGGTTGGATCTGCAGATTTTGGCAAACCACTCATTGAGATCATTTGCAGTGACCTGTTCACATTTATCTTTTTGTATGTGAAAGGTCGTCGGGCGCTGGGGGCTTATTAAATCTCTAACTGTCTTGTGGAATGAGCGGGAGTCGGAGTTTACTGTTTTAGAGAGCTTTTCCCCATATGCTTTCTCAGCTTTCCTACATTCGTACACCACGGTGTTCCTCATTTTTTTCCAGCGCTCTCTGTTGCCTGAGGCGTGCAGTTAATTACGCTTCCTGATGAGTTTCTTGATCTCTTGTGTGACCCATGGTTTGTCCGTAGAAGAGCGTTTGACACGTTTCTCTGGGAAGCATGAGTGGTAAGCGCTGGTTATCTCGGAATTTAAGAGTCCAACCATCTGGTTAACGTCAGATAATCTGTACAGTTGGGACCAGTTTTTATTTACGCACCATTTAGAGAATTCTTCTTTTCCTGGTGTAGTCAGAGGTCGGCAGACGAATGTTTCCTTGGTAGCCGTTGGCTTGGTTCCTTTGGGCTTCCACAGTACAGAGAAATGTGCGCTCCTTCCGAGGCTGGGGCTCGATTCGGGATCGTGGTAGAATTCTCCCACATCTGTGAAGATGAGGTCGATAGTTGATTTTTCCGTAGTAAGAATTTTTACTACCTGCTTCAGATCAAGAGATTGACTGATCCAGCGCCTGTCCAGATCATTAAAGTCGCCAAGCAATACTATACCGCTATTAGGATACATGCATCGAATATCGTCGATAGACTTTTGGAGGTGGTTGATTAGGGTTTTGCGGTAAGCGGCTCGCGGTGGAAAATAGAGGACTCCGAAAGTTATTGACGAAAACGCTCTTGGCAGTACTTTGGGTTTGATTTTCACCCAGAGCAGCTCATAGGTATCTGTGTGTTCAGCGAATGTCAAAACTTCGTGTTCGATATCTGCATTTATGTAAACACCCACTCCACCGCCATGTGTTATAACGTTGGCATCTTTATCCTTGCGATTTTTTGTGTAAAGGTCATAGCCTGGAATACTAGCAGTCGATGGGGTAGCGGACCAAGTTTCTGTGACACAGCATACCTCAACCCTCTCACATTTCAGTCGAACGCTAAGTTCTGTGATTTTGTTGCAGAGTGACTGGGCGTTAACAAGCATGACTCTTGGGAGGTCAAAAGGGTTGCTTTGCTGAGTTTTAGGAGGTCGAGTTGGTATTCTGGTCTTTTGTTGCTATTGTTGCCCTTGACCTGAGGAGGCCTCCTCATTCCGGTTATGGGCAGAGCTTTTGGCTCTCTTGAGCCTTCTTTTCTCGGCCTGAGACTGGAGCTGGAGTGGGGTGAGATCAGGGCCTATGTAGATGTCGCGGCGGGTGAAGGCGTCATCAGAGGTTCTCAGGTTCCGAGCGTTTTTCAGGATGTTATTTCGTTTCACAAAGGTTGAAGTGTCTTCTCTGAGCTTGACGAGTAGTTTTCTTGGTCTGCCGTTGTCGCTTGGTCTTCCAAGGCGCCTAGTCTCCACTATATCCCCCGTTTCCAGGGTAGCTCCCAAATCGTTGGTTCGGCAAAGGCCAAGAGCTATCTGTGCGTCTGGAGTTTCAGACTCTGGGACCCCTGATATAACTAGATTGAATCGCTTTGCTTCTCGCAGCTGTTTTTCTTTTTCTGCTCGTAGGAGGGTTTCAACGGTAGTGTTTGCGGAAGGCGCTGGGCTGGGTGTATTTTGTCTAGAGTCTGTGGTTCCATGTTGTGCTACACGGGAGTACAGTGCTTGATCGCCTGGGAATGGATTTTGATTTCGCTGTTCAGGTATTCTGCAATCCGTTAGGAGTCTGACTTGCAGTTGCAGTTGAGCTACCTTTCGCTTGGAGCAGGACGAACACTCGTATCTGAAGAGGCTTAACTGTGGGTCATGGAGTTTTATCGCCAGGACAATATCGGAGTGGATCCCGCGGCAGGAGGCATGCTCCCACTCATTGCAGAAAAAACAGCAAAAGGATGTACTGGCTTCGGCCTGGGTATGACAATAGTTGCAAGTTTCGCTGTGTGACTCAGTTCCGTTAGGAGTAGCATTTGGGGCAGAGGCCGTAGGAAGGGGTGCATTGAGAGTTCCTCGAACTTGCGTGGGCCTACTTTCCCTGATAATCAGGGGTTCGTCGTTGACTGGAGGCGGGGTTTGGTCCGAAGACGGGGCGTTGCAGTTTTCTCCTCTGGCTTTTGGATTCCCTAGGTTTTGTTGTTTTTGGCTGTTCGGTGTTCCCACTGCTGCTGTTTTGGGTGTGTTGGCAGCTTCCTTGCATCGATTACATTGCCACTTTCCAGACGATTTTTCTGCTTCTTTGCTGTACGTGCCTGATACACAGGGAAAGTGAAACCATTTCGTGCAGGTACGGCATTGGAGTCCGCCCTGAGCTCGTGTTACGTTCTTTTTGCATCTGGGACAAGGGTCACCAGCCATTTACTGACAGTATTTTTGTCAGATGTACAAGGAATGAATGCTCGGAGCGTACGTCGATCACCGGGAGCAAGGGAAGCGTCGAGACCTGCTCACCTGTTCCCTGCAATTTAAGGCTAATTAACCGGCAGGTACCAATACGGCGCTTCCGGCAGGTTCTCTCCCCTCTTCTGCTTGGTCCCAAGCGATCTAAGCAGTCCACAGGACTTCACTTATTCAGAAGAAACATAAACATATACACACGCCGATTTTTACCTTTTTTCGCGCCCGAAAACCAAACTCACAAACAAGAATGGCAACGCTGCGCGGCCAAAAATCACGCAATCAGCGCGTGCGCATCCAATAGACACACCGGATTCTTAAAAAATGGCTCTTCTTAACTGGAAAAATACTATTCACTTACTTGGAAAATCACAATTATAAAACTGGTTTCAAAATTATCCCAAAAAAATACCAAAATCTTATTCAAAACTAGTGAAATGACAAAATATATTTTCCTTATTTGTTTCACCCAGGGTATATTAGGTGCCCCCTCGTCAATACCTCGCCCATTACGCTAAAGTTCGAATTTTTTTCGAATCACAAACCCCTGAATCACAAAGGCTGGCTAATTAGAATAGATATCTCTTTTGAAAGTACTAAAAAAAAACTTTAGCGTAAAGGGCAAGGTATTGACATGGGGGCAAGCCCCCTCATACACCTCATATTCTTTCATTTGACATTTTTAGCGTAATAATTTCTGTTCGTTTTGAGCTTTAATGTTGCTCCTTACTTTCAGTTGAAAAAACTTGTTTTTTTTTATTAATTTCTGATCTTCTTTTAAATAATGCTGGGAAATCCGGCGCCCCCTTCCTAGAAACGTCCTTTCCCCATCCTCCATGGAAAGATCCTCCCCCGTAACCCCCTACTCTGACCCCCGCTTCGACTATGCTGAACAATATGGCTATCTCAAAATTTTGATTGGGTGACTTCGGGAAAAAAAAAGAACGTGGAAGGGGGCCATGTTGGCCTCCAATTATTTGGTCACTTAAAAAGGGCACTAGAACTTTTAATTTCCGTTTGAATGAGCCCTCTCACGATATTCTAGGACTACTAGATCGATACGATCGCCCCTGGAAAAAAAAGAAACAAACAAATGAACACGCATCCGTGATCTTTCTTCTGGCAAAAAAATATAAAATTTCACATTTTTGTAGATAGGATCTTGAAAGTTCTATAGTAGGGTTCTCTGATACGCTGAATCTGATGGTATGAGTTTCATTAAAGTGCCATGACTTTTAGAGTTTTTGCCCCTTATTCGAAAATAAGGCGCGTAACTTTTGATGGGTAAGACTAAGCTTGATGAAACTTATATTTCAAATGAACATAAAAATCTGATTCTTTTGATGTATGTTTTGGTATCAAAATTTCGTTTTATAGAGCTTCGGTTACTATTGAGTTGGGTCGCTACTTACTTACAATTCGTTACCATGAACTGTTTGATGCTTATCCATATTTTTTAGGTAGTTTGTTCAGGTCTATAGTAATTGGGAGTAATTTCGAATTTTGTGTTGGAAAATGGGACCAACGTATTTTTCTTCTGTCCGTGTAGCCTCTATTTTATTTTATTATTTATTTTTTTTCATCGAAGCTTTCCGACAGTAGTATAGTAGACAATAAATCCGTTTAGAGGCATACTCTTCCGTGTTAGAAGTTTGTTCCAATTCCACTAGTTTATTTCTATGGTGTATTTTCGTAAGCCACTCACATTATTCCGTAAGCGCATTTCAGATAGAATGCCGAATAGCGCTCCCTGTTCTACCTCTTCGATTCTGTGTTAAATTTGAGCCAGTAAAAAAAAAAAAAACGCAAAATCCAATTGGTTCTTTCGTTTGAAATTTTTAGCCAATGTAAAGAAGGAAAAGGGTTTAAATCACAACGTATTTTGTATAATAAACTCACCGTTTCTCTGTAATAAAATAATAACATAATCTGCAATTAATAACCAATAAATATTTTTTGATGCATAAAATTACTTGCCTGTGATATGGTAAGACAGGATACAAACAGTCCCGGTTTTAGGGAAGGAAATTCAAAGGATATATAATTTGGGCGGAGGTAACCCCCTCCCCTTCTGCCTTCGTGCAGGTATGTTAACACAATTCGTTTTCGCTGTCCTTTTTCTTTACCAAGTATAAAAGACGCATATCAGTTTTTTTTTTCTTTAATTAGTGTTTGTTGTTTTTGTTTTTTCACCTTAGTTTTGTCAAGGAGTCAACTGACATTATCTGGAATTGTGTTCCTTTTTAGATTCTAACATATCTTGACGTTTCAAGATTTTAAGTGGTGACTGTGGTAGTGGCACCCTTTTCTCATAGTTTGACCCTTTTAATCGTTTGATTACGTTACCATATTCTAACGAGACCGCCAGTGGCAGTGGTATGGCGTTGGAAATATCAAGTAACTGGTAGTCCCAAGGCAACTAAGTATGAACAGCGGTGCCAGCGCTGGCCCCAGATGTAATTGTTGTATCAGCGTTGGTGTTCCATATATGACATTCAGAAAAATTTCAGGAGGTGAAATATTGAATTAAAAAATACTGTGTATGTCCAGATTTTAAAAGAGAGTATGTTATTGTAAATCATTGGAAAAGTTTCTCCAACATATAAATAGTAAGCCGAACTATGAATTCTTATAAAAAATTTAAATATCTAAAATGTTCGTTTCTCCTCCGATGTAAAAGACAATGACAATAACATACGAACAGAAATTTATTTAAAAGAATAGTTAAACAAAATAAAATTTTCAAAGAAAAGTAAGGAGCTACGATAAACCAAATACAAAATCAATTATAAAGTCGAAGAATTCTTTAAGCGTACAACTACCACAAATCATCATAAGTAAATAGGCCTAAATGAAACCCAAAACCAACAGGAATTGCAAAAAGTAACCGAATCAAACTCGAAACGAGCTGAAACTAAGACGAGTAGGGCTGACGCTCCCATGCTTTCCAAGGGTCCAGAATATAACTTCCATTTTGCAAAAAAAAAATATATTTTAAGCTATGTCGCTTCTTTTAAACAGGTTGTGGTAACGAACTATAAGTAAGGAGCGACCCGGCTCAATAGTAACCGAAATTCTAAAAAAAACGGGATTTTGACACCAATAGATATATCAAAAGAATCAGATTTTAATACTGATTTCAAATATATAAGTTTCATCAAGTTTAGCCCTACCCTTCAAAAGTTACGCGCCTGAGAAAATTTGGCTGGTTTTCGAAAAAAGGGGGAAAGACCGCCTAAAAGCTATTGAACCTTAATGAAAATAACACAATCAAATTCAGCGTATCAGAGAACCAAACTGTAGAGGTTTCAAGCTCATATCTGCAAAAATATGGAATTTTGTATTTTTTGCCAGAAGAAAGATCGCGGATGCGTGTTTATTTGTTTTTTTTTGTTTTTTTTTTTCCAGGGGTGATCGTATCGACCCAGTGAACCTAGAATGTCGTGGCAGGGCTTATTCAAACGGAAATTAAAAGTTCTAATGCCCTTTTTAACTGACCAAAAAAATGGAGGGTAACTAGACCCCTCCCACGCTCATTTTTTTCTCGAGGTCACCCAATCAAAATTTTTAGATAGCCATATTGTTCAGCATAGTCGAAAATCTAATAAATATGTCTTTGAGGATGACTTAATCCCCCACAGTTCCCGGGGGAAGGGCTACAAGTCATGAACTTTGCCCAATGTTTACATATAGTATTGGTTATTGGGAAGTATACAGACGTTTTCAAGGGGGATTTTTTATGGTAGCGGGGGGAGGGGTCGGGGGTTATGTGGGAGGATCTTCCCGTGGGGGAAGGGACATTGCTATGAAGGGGGCGCCGGATTTCCTAGCATAATTTAAAAAAACCATCAGAGATTAAATAAACAATTTTCCCAACTGAAAGTAAAGAGCAACGTCAAAGCTTAAAACGAGCAGAAATTATTAATTATATGATAGGATTCGCCCCCTGGTTAAGCACTTTCGTGTTTTAGTACTTTCATAAGAGCTATTTATTCTAATTAACGGCCTTTCTGATTAAGGGGCCATTTTTAAAGAATTGGAACACAATTCGAACTTTAGCTTAAAGAGCGAAGTATTGACTAGGAGGCGAACCCCCTAATATACGTATTAAAAATATATGGATATAGAAGTTCGTTACGTAAGTTAATTCGTAAGTAACGTATATTTATTACTAATAAAAATGTTCGTAATTAAAATTAAACAACTTTCGAGAAAGCCATTTAACCAAATAAAAGTAAAATTAATATGCAATTTTTTTTTTAATTATTCATGTATGGTGAGCCAAAATCAAAACCTCCATTAATTCAAAAACGTTCAAAAATCAAATAAAAAAACAAGTTTTTTTTAACTGAAAGTAAGGAGCAACATTAAAACATAAAACGAACAGAAATTATTCTGTATATGAAAGGGGCTGTCCCCTCCTCAACGCCTGGCTCTATACGCTGAAGTAAGACTATTTTTCACAACTCTATGTTTTAAAACAATAAAATACTTTAGCGTAAAGAGCGAGGCGTCGAGGAGGGGACAGCCCCTTTCATATACGGAATAATTTTTGTTCGTTTTATGTTTTAATGTTGCTCCTTACTTTCAGTTAAAAAAAAACTTGTTTTTTTTATTTAATTAATAGTAAGAATAGGTATGTAAAGAAATCAGGTATGTACAGATTGATATTGGTATGTAAAGAAATGTATTCCCCCGAAAATGCCTACCTAATATGCTCTGTAAAACTTATCTCAATCTTATTTTTTCTTTTTCTTTTTTTCATCTTAGAATATCGATGAGTCAATTGATCACTGTCGATGAGTCACTCTATTCCTGGTTAGAAAATGGTGTGTCAAATTTATGCTTAAACGTATCCTAATGTCTGAGCTATATATAATTTCCTCATGGGAAATGTGGTAGTTAATTTGGTGCAGGAATTTACTCGCAACCTTCATAGGGCCATCACTTAAAAAAATAAAGGCTGTATCGGTCATTCTAACCAAAACTTGTTAGCAATAATTTCATTGACATGTGTGTTACTGCGGGCTTACTAAATAATTATTGTCTCAGGTGCAATACAAAATTGTTTAAAAAATTGGATATTAGGAAAAAAGGAACAAAAAAGCATAAAGACGAACAAAACAATAAAAAAAAACAAGCCTAATTGTGATAAATAGTGACTAAAAGAATGACACTAACGAAAAGAGAAAAACAGTACAAATCAGGACCATGCTATAAGCCTGATTAGATTAGGGTAAGTTCCTAAAGTAAAAGAAAAAAACTGTTAGGTCAGCGTATCCGATAAGTTCTCAAAAACGATATAAAACAATAATATTAGCAACGATTTACTGTTGCGATGACGATGAGATAAAAAAAAAAACTCCTTCAATGGCGAAATTAAGCACTGCTGACCAACAGTAAATTTTAGCTTCTAGCAGAGATTGGACTTATCGAATCAAACAGGGTTTTTGTATGGGTTCAAAAACTTGTTTTCCAAATCTTTTTTTAACACTTGAAAGTATTTATAAATTTCACGATAAATCACGTGTTTCAGCGATTATTGGTAGCACTCTTGTCTTAGTCAGTATTTTTTTTCTGTGAGCAAGCTGAAAACGGTTAATAACTTGTGGTAAATTGGAAATATGCCTTGAATCAGCTCCGTCCGCATGGGCAGAGGAGTCATCAGGCCCGTGCCCCTCTTGAAGGTTCCTTATAATTTCTCGTAAACTATATGTACATAGTCTGTCTACTTTGCGGATTTGTTTTTTTACCCCTTCCCCCCTCCCCGCTTCTAAAAACACTCTTGTGCCTTGATGGGGCATCAGATAATCTCATTGGGGGCGGCACAAAAATTTTCTTAGTTTATATTTTGAGGCTTTTTGAACTAGGCTTTTGCGGGGAAGAAGCTTGATGCACCCTGTATGGGGAGGGGGTTAACCTGTTAGCCTTAAGCTAGTTATGTGCCCAATTACTTACCAATTTAAACCACTGATTCTCGACGTGTTGCAGGTGGAGCCCCAAGTGTCGACGGGGGCTTATGTTGGCGTGACAAAATATGGGGGTTCACAATTCGTAACCGGGGTCCACGAAACTTTATCTGGCTTAGATAGTGATGAATTGAAGCGTTGACTGATCTAACCTATCAGTGAAGGAAGATAATATTTAAGAACTTCAGCGACTGTTGCTAGAGCTCTGGGAATTTTGCGCCGATTAGAGCATGTTTTACCAATATCAGTTCTTCTATTATTGTACCATACTATTGTTGCGCCTTATATTTCTTATGGTTGTGTTCATTGGTCTAGTAATTGTTATTGAAATTTTAGAAGAGTGCAGATTATTCAAAGTAAAACAGTGCGTCTTTTTGGTAATTATGTAGAAAATGGGAACGATACCGCGTCGTCTTTTAAGAAATTACGTGTTAGAAAAACTCTTCCACCAAATAAGTTTTTCAAAGAAAGGTAAAGAAAAAAAAAAGAAATTACGTGTGCTTAATATTGGTCAGATTCGCGATTATCAAGCTGCTGTTTTTGCTTATCGATGGAATGATCAATGTCTCACAGCTTTTACTGATTTCTTTCGCGTAAATCGTTCGCTCAACAGGTATGCGATTAGGGAGGCGGATAATTTTGTTGTTGAGTACCGAGATACCACACGTGCAGATTTCGGAATTAGGTATTTAGCTTCGGCTATTTGGAAAGATATCCCAGCTGGCATTCAGGAGGCTAAACATATTCGGTCATTTAAAGTAAAGTTTGAGGAACATTTATTGGGAGTGGGTAGTTTTTTTTTTTTTTTTTTTTTTTTTTTTTTTTTTTTTTTTTTTTTTTTCTTTTTTTTTTTTTAATGATTTCTGTTATTGGTTGAGAATTAGAGGATAGTAGTCGTCTATCATCAGGCTTTTCGAGCCTTCCCCGGGCAGTTGTTTGTATATATAGTTTATTTTATAATTATTAGTAAAATAAATAAATAAAAATACTGATGAAAAACTTGCAAATTTGCAACGTATCGAGACTTGTAAAGGGACGAAACTCACCTTGTGGTGTGTGTGCCTGAAATCTTGCATGAACTTATTCGATTATTGGACAATATAAATATAAACGCCAAGGATAAACGTTACTCTCTTGTTTTCAGAATTTCAAAAAGAGAAGACAGGTACTTGAAGTGAAATCTAGAAAAGTGCACACCAGATAAGTGGAAAACAGATAATTTTAGCTGCTATTGAAGAGGCTTTAAAACCTGTTGTGCAAAAATCTCCATTTGACATGCTCAAAAGAATTCCTCTAAATCAACAATAATGTAAAAAGATGTATTGATAAAATGAGCTCTGATATTGAAAGTTTCTTGTTTAATCAAGGAGGCACACTTGTGCCTCTATAAAGAGGCGACCCACCACAAACCCCCCGGTTTGGGGGGGGCTGCCGCCCCCCAAACCCCCCGCTTTATCAGCCTTTAAATAAATAAAAAAATTTAAACTGAAAGTAAGGAGCGACATTAAATCTTAGAACGAACAGAAATTATTCCGTATATGAAAGAGGCTGTGCCCTCCTCAACGACTCGCTCTTTACGCTAAAGTTTTTATTGTTTAAAAAAAGAGTTGTGAGAAAGTCAAACTTTAGCGTAAAGAGCGAGGCGTTGAGGAGGGCACAGCCTCTTTCATATACGGAATAATTTCTGTTCGTTCTAAGATTTAATGTCGCTCCTTACTTTCAGTTTAATTTTTTTTTTTATTTAAAGGCTGATAAAGCGGGGGGTTTGGGGGGCGGCAGCCCCCCAACTGTGCCTCCTAATCCCTGTACGTTTTAAGGTTTGACCTTGTAACTCAGCCTCTTTAACTCTTTAGAAAACGTAGTTTTTTTCAAATAATTGTGTGTAAACAACTCATTTTTCTATTCAACTGGACGTGTCAACTTAACCTGGCAATGAAGTACTATTATTGGCATATGTTGAATTATTTATGGATGAAGGAATGCACGAAGAACTACTATTTGCAAAAACTTCGGGGACGGACACTAAAGATTAATCAATATTCAATGTCCTGAAGAATTTTTCAAGGAAAATCGATTCCATTCACAAATATTATCTCGGTGTTAACAGATGCAGCTCCTGCCATGGTCGGGCGATATCGTGGATTTATAAGCTATCTTAAAAGAATTATGCAAGAAGTAATTGTAATTCACTGTAGCATCCACCAACAACACCTAGTATCGGAAAGTTTGAGTGATAAATTGCACCAATCGCTTCATACAGTTAACGAAATAAGAATCGGGGTGCTACCATTTCGACTAACCGTCACAAGCGCTGAACGTCATAACATCTACAAGGAAAATCCGTCAGAACCACTAACCGTCATAACATCTAAAAAATTATAAGTTTGTATAATAGTAATAAGTATATAATAGTTTATAAACAAATTTTGGCTATATATTTGCACATCAGGGGAGTGGGGGTAAAGCATAGCATATATTAAATATGTAACCTAACCTAGGTACCTCCCCCCCCCCCTAAACCCCAAAAAACTAAAGTTATAAAATTTTAGATGTTATGACGGTTAGTGGTTGTAACGGATTTTTTTTGTCGATGTTATGACGGATTTTGTAGACGAAATGACGTTAGTGCTCCTGTTAGATGTTATGACGCCTTCCCAGAATCAATGCATTGGATACGCGTTTATTTGCACAATTATGCGATGAAAAGAATGAAGTATTCCAACGATTGCTCTTACATAATGAAATACGCTAGTTGTCGAAGGTGCATATTTAACAACATTTGTCCCACTTTTGAATTAGGCTTAGAGTTTCTAGAAAATAAGCATCCAGATGGAAAAGAAAACCTGACTAATTGGAAAGCAGACATCGCCCATCTTACAGATTTGATCAAAACTTTAATGACATTAACTTGCAATGATAAAGTGGCATCCTCAATTTAAGCAAAGGTTGGAATTTAAGCTTTTCTTAGAAAGTTGAAATTTATTAAGCAGAATATTAGTCAACGCGAATTTTCCCACTTTTCAAACTAGTCACGATCACAAGCGGAATCCCTTGGTGACAATATTCGGACATACGTTCAACATTTAATTGCCCTGCATGATAATTTCAAAATCGGATCTGAAGATATTCTGATGACAGGAATACTACCATGGATCTAAGTCCATGTGAGGAAATGGAAGTGGAGAATGAGATATAACGAGAGGAGTTACTCGTGTTTAGCACTAATGAGGGGCTGAAAGTGAAATTTAAAAGAGCGTATCAAACATTTTGGCTGCGGGCTAAAATACCCTAAAAATATCCTGGACTGTGGGGAATTGCGAGAAAGCTTTTTATAGCGTTTCACTTGTCGATAAGGCTTTACTTTTCTTACAAGCCTTTACGGAGCATACTGAATATTGCAGAACGGGAAGATTTACAGTTATTTTGGTTATAGCAGTAACTCTAATCTGTTAAAGAGTTAACCACAGCCCATAGTAACCAAAAGTTGAAAAACATGTTTTGAAAGAAAAAACTGTCTTATGAGAAAAAATTGCCATTTAACGCTGATTTAGGAATAGCAGCTATTATTTGAGTTAATCTTAAAAGTAAAGGTTTATTGCGGAAACAAATTTATGATGATTTTGAAAAAAGAGCCTGAAATCCCTCAAAAATGGCGTCAGATCAAAATAAAACTGCACCATTGGAATCAGCAGGGTTACAATCCTTGTTTAGGGTAACTAAAATTCCCTCCTTGAACAACAAGGAAAATCATTTTTTGCACGGGTAGCACTGATGTCTTTTTTTCTACCTGGGCAAGCGGGTTACCAGAACAACATAGAGCTCATTCGAATGGAAATTAAAATTGCTAGTGCCCTTTTTAAGGGACCAAAAATATTGGAGGGCAGCTAGCCCCCCTCCCCAAAAGGCCCCCTTCCCCTAAAGTCGTCCGATCAAAATTTTGAGATAACCTTTTTTCCGAAATAGTTGAAAGGTCCAATAACTACGCTTTTGGTGATGAAATGACCCTCTATAGTCCTTGAGGAAAAGGGCTGCAAGTGGTACCAGGCGTATTGGTATCGGGCGTTTCGGTATCGAGTTGTTTTGTTGTTTTTTTTTTTCATTCGGGGTTTTCTGCCTTCTGTATGATTGCTGCACAGTTCATATAATTATCCAGTATGATCATTCCCTATCTCACCCATTATAAAAACCCGGACCGGGGTGCGAGTGCTCCGAAGAACGTTTTTGCAGATATAAACATAGGCGGTATCAGATCTTTTCACGGGTAGACAAGTCAGATTTCTCTTGGACGCGAAACTTGGCTTCAACGTTGGAACACTAATTTTGAAGAAACTAATTTTAAATTAATTTATTCCAATACATACATGAAAATCGGTAGTTAGTAGTGTAATGTTATTATTAGATGTTTTTAGGAATTAAAAATAGGTTTCGAAGTCTCAAGTTGGTTTCAAAGGCATTTTGAGAAAGTTTCTGCCAAAATACGTGTTCCAGGGTAATTGGACCGCTGATGGCAGATCAAATGAGAGGAGCTGTTTGTACGCGCCGATATAAATATATATATATATATATATATATATATATATATATATATATATATATATATATATATATATATATATATATATATATATATATATATATATATATATATATATATATATATATATATATATATATATATATATATATATATATATATATATATATACGCTACGAAAACTTTACGAAAAAGAAAGTTTTTTTTAAAGAAAAGTAAAGGCCATATTAAACTTAAGATCAGTAGAAATAGAAGCCTACAATAATTCAAACTCAAAACGACCAGAAATTATTATTAAAGAATAAAAAAGGAAAGGAGAATAATTGGTATGGCGGTAATCAATCAGGAACCCTTATCGCTATCTAAATTCAGAAAGTGCAAAGATTTTCAAACAGAGGTGTTTATTGTTTAAAGTTCAGGAAAGGTCTGCCCATTTCATATGAAAACATTGATTGAAAACAAAACTAGTCTTATCTAGGCTCTCCGCCAAAACAGGTAACTAGATTTTTCAAATATCACAGGAACTACAATCTGAGAAAATAAATATCACGACGTGAAAAAAAAATGATAAACTATCCAGTTGCGGATCCAGAGGGGGGGGGCAAGGGTTACCCCCGTAAAGTAGTCTAAAGTAGTGTAATTTACCTAATTAACGCAAGTTTTCATTAATTAAACTTGCTCCTAACGTAAGTTTGTCGGATCAACCTACTTTGCGCCCCCTCCTCTAAAAAAATCCTGGATCCTCCCCTGAAACCATCACACCTATTCCACCAGTTATTAGAAGAAAAAAATCCTTATTTTCACAAATTTCATCAACCCCCAGCCTCCTTTTTTTACAAAATCCTACATAGGCCAATTATTTGAGTCCACTGTATGTAAATAATAGATTAAGTCATAATATGTATATAAATTAATTCATACCTGTGAGATGGGACACTTGCAAACCACTTGGCTGGCTCACCAAGTTTTTTTCTGCTTTCGCAATTACGAACAATGCACGTTGTAACCATTTCTCATACTAACCCGCTAATGCAGAAATAAGTGGGAGGAGCTTTTTGTTCGCACCGAGAACGAAGACCAGAAATGATCTGCGATAAGCTTACTGGATAATTATATGAACTGTGGATTACTGTGAGGAACCTGTCTTTGTTAAGGCTGATTTTGGTAACTCTTAACAGATGCTGTTTGTCCTACTTTGCCGACAAATCTCGATATACCGCCAAAATATGATTGATTTTGAGGTGGGATCTTTTTTAGGATTTTAGGGTGGAATTTTGCGGGAGAGGAATTTTCCATGGGAAGGAAAATTTGGGGGAAATTTCCAGGAGTAACTTTTAAGCAGGGGGAAGGGATTTCCTGGCATTATTGGAAAAACCGTAACAAATTAAATAAAAAAAAAATCAATTGGAAGTACGGAGCAACATTAAAACTTAAAACGAACAGAAGTTATTCCATACATGAGGGGGATTCCCCTCCCCTCTAGAAAAAAATATCATAATTGTGTCACTACCATGTGATGTATCATAGATCTTCCGGTGTTATCTGAAAACAATCAGAAATAAAAGTAAAAAAAAAAGTTTTTTCAACTACAGTAAAGAGCACCATTAAAACTTAAAACAAACAGAAATTATTCCGCGCATGAAAGGAACTGCCGCCTCATCAATACCCCGTTTTCACGCTAAAGTATGATTCTTTATCACAACTTTTTAAGAAAAACCTCTGAAACATAATGGCAGTTTATTGAAATAAGAAGCTGTTTAAAGTTATAAAAAAGTTTAGCGCAGAGAACCATGTATTGAGGAGAAGTTTAACATAGTCAAGTATTACGGTGAATAGCCTACGTTAACCTATCATTACCTAAATTACACAAACACTTTTTTTTCTGTTTTTTTTTTCTTTTTTTTTAACGAGCGAAGATTAATTTTTTGAAATGAAAGTTTTTATGAAGAAAGTAAACAGCAAAATTCAAACTTAAAACGAACAAAAATTATTACTTCACAGTCTATAACATATATCGATAAAACTAGCGCTTTAATAAAAACACAAAACAATATAGGAGTTTTGATACAGTAAAAGCAAACAATTTAAGGAAACTTGTTGCAGTATAAAAATAAAGCATTCTAACAATGTTGCTTAATTTTATGTTCGTTTCATTTGGTATCACTTCTACACAATGAGCTCAGTCCAATGATTGGCTGTCACTTTGGTTCTGAAAAGGACATTTCATTTTGTAAACAAGTTCGAAGTAAAGCCCCTTTGATTCTAGGATTATATGCTAGCTTTAGAATTTGTATCATAATTTCAGATTCTCCGTTGTATAGAGAGAAATAGCCAAATTTTCAGATTTCATGTTACAGTTTATTCGTTCTTTATTTCGAGTAATATAAAAGTGTGTTTTTTACAATTGGAAATTATATATTCGTCGCAATTGGTGTTAAGCAGGCAAGGCCAAAATGTTACCTGATAAATCAAAGCATTATTAGTGTATGCTGTTCAATGACTTTGCAGCTATTGAAATAATATTTATTTTTTCGCCTAAATTTTTAAGATAATTTTAATTGTATGCTGATAGTTACTGGTATCACTGTTCGTATAAGACAATGAAAAGGGTTATAGGTTAGTTTGTTGTTTTCAGGCTACGTACTTATTTTTTACTCCTAAATCAATATTATTTTTTTATGCTTGGATTTTGTGTTTTCAGTAAAGCGCTAGTTACCTATAATTCTACAAACATAACGAATACCATCAGCTGGTTTATTTGCACTAGTTTTGTCGATATATGTTTGATAGACTGTGAAGTAATAATTTTTGTTCATTTTAAGTTTGAATTTTGATATTTACTTCCTTCATAAGATTTTGTTTTTTAAATTATTCCTAGCAAAAATCTAGCCAAATATTGATACTTGGTTATCAATCCATCAAGAACATCTCTTCCATTAAAATTACGACTACTTGGTGATTGTCATTGTAGAAGTTACATGACATAATTAATGTTTAATTTTAATTATATTATAACTGTTATGTTATTACAACGTAATATATGATTATTATTATACAATAATGATTATTATTGAAATAACTGCATATTTAAAGTAAATACTACACAAGAAAACATACTATTTTTCAGTTTATTTTTACCTTTCTGATTGGGGAGTTTTCTAAATAAAATAATTGAGAATTCGTTGGTTTCTTGTGCTTTCAGTAGATGGCAAAAAGTAAAGTTGGATATAATTACTTTTTGATTGGCTAACTTCATTTTTTTACTTCCACTGAAAGCACAACCAATTTTTTAATAAATCAATTGATTTGCACTTTATTTTTGAAACTGTTAATCCCGGGTTAAAAATCAGCCGCAACGTGAATTTCCATAGTTAGATCTTATCTTCACATTTTTTGTCAAGTTTTAGGAATATAGTTGAGATGTAGCTGCAGGGGGTCCATCAGACCCAGCAAATGTTTGAAAGAGGTCTATGAGAAAAACAGTTTGGGAACCTATTATTTAAACTCAGAAAAGAGTTCGGTAGAAAATAGTGTAATATACATAATACATTCTGCTGGTTGGGGAATTGTTGCTGATTTGGGTCAGCTTTGGACTGAATATGATGCCTTTCAGCGGCCTAATTGTCATTTCCCCTATAACATTAGTAAAAATAATGGTAATTAGGACAGAAACTCACACTTCCCGAGCAAAATATTTTTAGCTGATATTTGTGTCACAGTGTCTCTATGTCTCTTTGAATCTTTGTTTCATGCTCTAGAGACACAGAGGGACACACGGTCTGAGAGAGATGCGACATTGTCGCTGTTTAAGCAGAACATTTAAGTACATATTTGTGTATTTTTTATTTTTAGTGCAAGGTCACATCGGAGCAAAGGAGGCAGGATAGTTCATCACGATACAAATATTCGCTTCAAGTCACAAGCAGCAACGTAAAGGTGATGTGTTTATACGAATTGTAATTCTTTTGAAATTTAAATAATGGTGATTGAAACCTCACGGGGTGAAGAAAATTTGATAGAAACCTGGAATCCGAAGAGAATGTTCTTGTAAAACAATGACGTGAAACCTACGAAACATTTTCATTCAGTGAACAGATATTCATTGAATAGCTCACGTAATTTGACAAAGATTCAGCTGTCTAAAGTGGGATGAAAACCTTGAAATAAAATGGAAAGAAATCATGCGAAATACTTAAAAGTCAGAAAAAAGAACAACCCTAGGAAATGAGAACTAACAAATTGAAAATTAGAAGAGCCACCTTTTTATTCTAACAGTGAAAAGGTGACAGTAAGGTGATCAAGATCAAAATGCAAACATTTTTTTTTTTTATTTCTTGGATTTCTAAAAAATTGAAAATTAGAAGTGCCACCTTTTTGTTCTAACAGTGAAAAGGTGACAGTAAGATGATCAAGATCAAAATGCAAACATTGTTTATTTCTTCGATTTCTAATAAATTGACAATTAG
The DNA here is from genome assembly GCA_027921565.1 of Artemia sinica. NCBI lineage: Eukaryota > Metazoa > Arthropoda > Branchiopoda > Anostraca > Artemiidae > Artemia > Artemia sinica. The sequence goes on along the minus strand of JAPEVW010000032.1, from coordinate 2,683,497 downwards.
AAGAGCCGCCTTTTTATACTAACAGTGAAAAGGTGACAGTAAGATGATCAAGATCAAAATGCAAACATTGTTTATTTCTTCGATTTCTAACAAATTGACAATTAGAAGAGCCGCCTTTTTATACTAACAGTGAAAAGGTGACAGTAAGATGATCAAGACCAAAATGCAAACATTGTTTTTTTTTTATTTCTTCGATTTCTAACAAATTGACAATTAGAAGAGCCGCCTTTTTATACTAACAGTGAAAAGGTGACAGTAAGATGATCAAGATCAAAATGCAAACATTGTTTATTTCTTCGATTTCTAATAAATTGAAAATTTGAAGAGCCACCGTTTTATTCTAGCAGTGAAAAGGTGACAGTAAGATGATCAAGACCAAAATGCAAACATTGTTTTTTTTTGTTTCTTCGATTTCTAACAAATTGAAAATTAGAAGAGCCGCCTTTTTATTCTAACACTGAAAAGGTGACAGTAAGATGATCAAGACCAAAATGCAAACATTGTTTTTTTTTTATTTCTTCGATTTCTAACAAATTGACAATTAGAAGAGCCGCCTTTTTATACTAACAGTGAAAAGGTGACAGTAAGATGATCAAGATCAAAATGCAAACATTGTTTATTTCTTCGATTTCTAATAAATTGAAAATTAGAAGAGCCACCTTTTTATTCTAACAGTGAAAAGGTGACAGTAAGATGATCGAGATCAAAATACAAACATTGTTGTTTTTTTGTTTTTTTTTATTTCTTGGATTCTAACAAATTCAAGATCAAAATGTAAACATTGTTTTTGTTTTATTTCTTGGATTTCTAACAAATTGAAAATTATAAATGCCACCTTTTTATTCTAACAGTGAAAAGGTGACAGTAAGATGATCAAGATCAAAATGTAAACATTGTTTTTTTTTTTTATTTCTTCGATTTCTAACAAATTGAAAATTAGAAGAGCCGCCTTTTTAATTTAACAATGAAAAGGTGACAGTAAGATGATCAAGATCAAAATGCAAACATTGTTTTTTTTGTTTCTTCGATTTCTAACAAATTGAAAATTAGAAGAGCCGCCTTTTTATTCTAACACTGAAAAGGTGACAGTAAGATGATCAAGATCAAAATGCAAACATTGTTTATTTCTTCGATTTCTAAAAAATTGAAAATTAGAAGAGCCACCTTTTTATTCTAACAGTGAAAATGTGACAGTCAGATGATCAAGATCAAAATGCAAACATTGTTGGGTTTTTTTTTCTTGGATTCTAACAAATTCAAGATCAAAATGTAAGCATTGTTTTTGTTTTATTTCTTGGATTTCTAACAAATTGAAATTAGAAGTGCCACCTTTTTATTCTAACAATGAAAAGGTGACAGTAAGGTGATCAAGATCAAAATGCAAACATGTTTTTTTTTTTTTTTTATTTCTTCGATTTCTAACAGATTGAAAATTAGAAGAGCCTCCTTTTTATTCTAACAGTGAAAAGGTGACAGTAAGGTGATCAAGATCAAAATGCAAACATTGTTTTTTTTTTATTTCTTCGATTTCTAACAAATTGAAAATTAGAAGAGCCTCCTTTTTTTTCTAACAGTGAAAAGGTGACAGTAAAATGATCAAGATCAAAATGCAAATGTGAAATTTTTTATTTCTTCGATTTCTAATAAATTGAAAATTAGAAGAGCCGCCTTTTTATTCTAACACTGAAAAGGTGACAGTAAGATGATCAAGATCAAAATGCAAACATTGTTCTTTTTTGTTTCTTCTATTTCTAACAAATTGAAAATTAGAAGAGCCGCCTTTTTATTCTAACACTGAAAAGGTGACAGTAAGATGATCAAGATCAAAATGCAAACTTTGTTTTTTTTTGTTTCTTCGATTTCTAAAAATTGAAAATTAGAAGAGCCACCTTTTTATTCTAACACTGAAAAGGTGACAGTAAGATGATCAAGATCAAAATGCAAACATTGTTTATTTCTTCGATTTCTAAAAAATTGAAAATTAGAAGAGCCACCTTTTTATTCTAACAGTGAAAAGGTGACAGTAAGATGATCAAGATCAAAATGCAAACATTGTTTTTTTTTTTATTTCTTCGATTTCTAACAAATTGAAAATTAGAAGAGCCGCCTTTTTATTCTAACACTGAAAAGGTGACAGTAAGATGATCAAGATCAAAATGCAAACATTGTTCTTTTTTGTTTCTTCGATTTCTAACAAATTGAAAATTAGAAGAGCCGCCTTTTTATTCTAACACTGAAAAGGTGACAGTAAGATGATCAAGATCAAAATGCAAACATTGTTTTTTTTTGTTTTTTCGATTTCTAAAAAATTGAAAATTAGAAGAGCCGCCTTTTTATTCTAACACTGAAAAGGTGACAGTAAGATGATCAAGATCAAAATGCAAACATTGTTTATTTCTTCGATTTCTAAAAAATTGAAAATTAGAAGAGCCACCTTTTTATTCTAACAGTGAAAAGGTGACAGTAAGATGATCAAGATCAAAATGCAAACATTGTTTTTTTTTTTATTTCTTCGATTTCTAACAAATTGAAAATTAGAAGAGCCGCCTTTTTATTCTAACACTGAAAAGGTGACAGTAAGATGATCAAGATCAAAATGCAAACATTGTTCTTTTTTGTTTCTTCGATTTCTAACAAATTGAAAATTAGAAGAGCCACCTTTTTATTCTAACACTGAAAAGGTGACAGTAAGATGATCAAGATCAAAATGCAAACATTGTTCTTTTTTGTTTCTTCGATTTCTAACAAATTGAAAATTAGAAGATCCACCTTTTTATTCTAACACTGAAAAGGTGACAGTAAGATGATCAAGATCAAAATGCAAACATTGTTTATTTCTTCGATTTCTAACAAATTGAAAATTAGAAGAGCCACCTTTTTGTTCTAACAGTGAAAAGGTGACAGTAAAATGATCAAGATCAAAATTCAAACATTGTTTTTTTTTTATTTCTTCGATTTCTAACAAATTGAAAATTAGAAGAGCCGCCTTTTTAATTTAACAGTGAAAAGGTGACAGTACGATGATCAAGATCAAAATGCAAACATTGTTCTTTTTTGTTTCTTCGATTTCTAACAAATTGAAAATTAGAAGAGCCGCCTTTTTATTCTAACACTGAAAAGGTGACAGTAAGATGATCAAGATCAAAATGCAAACATTGTTTTTTTTTTGTTTCTTCGATTTCTAAAAAATTGAAAATTAGAAGAGCCACCTTTTTATTCTAACAGTGAAAAGGTGACAGTCAGATGATCAAGGTCAAAATGCAAACATTGTTGTTTTTTTTTTCTTGGATTCTAACAAATTCAAGATCAAAATGTAAGCATTGTTTTTGTTTTATTTCTTCGATTTCTAACAAATTGAAAATTAGAAGAGCCACCTTTTTGTTCTAACAGTGAAAAGGTGACAGTAAGATGATCAAGATCAAAATGCAAACATTGTTTTTTTTTATTTCTTGTATTTCTAACAAATTGAAAATTAGAAATGCCACCTTTTTATTCTAACAGTGAAAAGGTGACAGTAAGAGCATCAAGATCAAAATGCAAACATTTTTTTTTATTTCTTGGATTTCTAACAAATTGAAAATTTGAAGAGCCACAGTTTTATTCTAGCAGTGAAAAGGTGACAGTAAGATGATCAAGACCAAAATGCAAACATTGTTTTTTTTTATTTCTTCGATTTCTAACAAATTGAAAATTAGAAGAGCAACCTTTTTAATTTAACAGTGAAAAGGTGACAGTAAGATGATCAAGATCAAAATGTAAACATTGTTTTTTTTGTTTCTTCGATTTCTAACAAATTGAAAATTAGAAGAGCCGCCTTTTTATTCTAACACTGAAAAGGTGACAGTAAGATGATCAAGATCAAAATGCAAACATTGTTTATTTCTTCGATTTCTAAAAAATTGAAAATTAGAAGAGCCACCTTTTTATTCTAACAGTGTTTAGGTGACAGTCAGATGATCAAGATCAAAATGCAAACATTGTTGGGTTTTTTTTTCTTGGATTCTAACAAATTCAAGATCAAAATGTAAGCATTGTTTTTGTTTTATTTCTTGGATTTCTAACAAATTGAAAATTAGAAATGCCACCTTTTTATTCTAACAATGAAAAGGTGACAGTAAGGTGATCAAGATCAAAATGCAAACATGTTTTTTTTTTTTTTATTTCTTCGATTTCTAACAGATTGAAAATTAGAAGAGCCTCCTTTTTATTCTAACAATGAAAAGGTGACAGTAAGATGATCAAGATCAAAATGCAAACATTGTTTTTTTTTATTTCTTCGATTTCTAACAAATTGAAAATTAGAAGAGCCGCCTTTTTATTCTAACAGTGAAAAGGTGACAGTAAGATGATCAAGATCAAAATGCAAACATTGTTTTTTTTTATTTCTTGGATTTCTAACAAATTGAAAATTAGAAGAGCCACCTTTTTATTCTAACAGTGAAAAGGTGACAGTAAGGTGATCAAGATCAAAATGCAAACATTGTTTTTTTTTATTTCTTCGATTTCTAACAAATTGAAAATTAGAAGAGCCACCTTTTTGTTCTAACAGTGAAAAGGTGACACTAAGATGATCAAGATCAAAATGCAAACATTGTTTTTTTTTATTTCTTCGATTTCTAACAAATTAAAAATTAGAAGAGCCGCCTTTTTAATTTAACAGTGAAAAGGTGACAGTAAGATGATCAAGATCAAAATGCAAACATTGTTCTTTTTTGTTTCTTCGATTTCTAACAAATTGAAAATTAGAAGAGCCGCCTTTTTATTCTAACACTGAAAAGGTGACAGTAAGATGATCAAGATCAAAATGCAAACATTGTTTTTTTTTATTTCTTCGATTTCTAACAAATTGAAAATTAGAAGAGCCGCCTTTTTATTCTAACACTAAAAAGGTGACAGTAAGATGATCAAGATCAAAATGCAAACATTGTTTATTTCTTCGATTTCTAAAAAATTGAAAATTAGAAGAGCCACCTTTTTATTCTAACAGTGAAAAGGTGACAGTCAGATGATCAAGGTCAAAATGCAAACATTGTTGTTTTTTTTTTTTTTTTCTTGGATTCTAACAAATTCAAGATCAAAATGTAAGCATTGTTTATTTTTTATTTCTTCGATTTCTAACAAAATGAAAATTAGAAGAGCCACCTTTTTGTTCTAACAGTGAAAAGGTGACAGTAAGATGATCAAGATCAAAATGCAAACATTGTTTTTTTTTTATTTCTTGTATTTCTAACAAATTGAAAATTAGAAATGCCACCTTTTTATTCTAACAGTGAAAAGGTGACAGTAAGGTGATCAAGATCAAAATACAAACATTGTTTTTTTTTATTTCTTGGATTTCTAACAAATTGAAAATTAGAAGTGCCACCTTTTTATTCTAACAGTGAAAAGGTGACAGTAAGAGCATCAAGATCAAAATGCAAACATTTTTTTTTATTTCTTGGATTTCTAACAAATTTGAAAATTTGAAGAGCCACAGTTTTATTCTAGCAGTGAAAAGGTGACAGTAAGATGATCAAGACCAAAATGCAAACATTGTTTTTTTTTTATTTCTTCGATTTCTAACAAATTGAAAATTAGAAGAGCAGCCTTTTTATTCTAACAGTGAAAAGGTGACAGTAAGATGATCAAGATCAATATGCAAACATTGTTTATTTCTTCGATTTCTAATAAATTGAAAATTAGAAGAGCCACCTTTTTATTCTAACAGTGAAAAGGTGACAGTCAGATGATCGAGATCAAAATACAAACATTGTTGTTTTTGTTTTTTTTTTTCTTGGATTCTATCAAGTTCAAGATCAAAATGCAAACATTGTTTTTGTTTTATTTCTTGGATTTCTAACAAATTGAAAATTATAAATGCCACCTTTTTATTCTAACAGTGAAAAGGTGACAGTAAGATGATCAAGATCAAAATGCAAACATTGTTTTTTTTTTTTTTTGTTTCTTCGATTTCTAACAAATTGAAAATTAGAAGAGCCGCCTTTTTAATTTAACAGTGAAAAGGTGACAGTAAGATGATCAAGATCAAAATGCAAACATTTTTTTTTTTTTTTTTTTGTTTCTTCGATTTCTAACAAATTGAAAATTAGAAGAGCCGGCTTTTTATTCTAACACTGAAAAGGTGACAGTAAGATGATGAAGATCAAAATGCAAACATTGTTTATTTCTTCGATTTCTAAAAAATTGAAAATTAGAAGAGCCACCTTTTTATTCTAACAGTGAAAAGGTGACAGTCAGATGATCAAGATCAAAATGCAAACATTGTTGTTTTTTTTTCTTGGATTCTAACAAATTCAAGATAAAAATGTAAGCATTGTTTTTCTTTTATTTCTTGGATTTCTAACAAATTGAAAATTAGAAGTGCCACCTTTTTATTCTAACAATGAAAAGGTGACAGTAAGATGATCAAGATCAAAATGCAAACATTGTTTATTTCTTTGATTTCTAAAAAATTGAAAATTAGAAGAGCCACCTTTTTATTCTAACAGTGAAAAGGTGACAGTCAGATGATCAAGATCAAAATGCAAACATTGTTGGTTTTTTTTTCTTGGATTCTAACAAATTCAAGATCAAAATGTAAGCATTGTTTTTGTTTTATTTCTTGGATTTCTAACAAATTGAAAATTAGAAGTGCCACCTTTTTATTCTAACAATGAAAAGGTGACAGTAAGGTGATCAAGATCAAAATGCAAACATGTTTTTTTTTATTTCTTCGCTTTCTAACAGATTGAAAATTAGAAGAGCCACCTTTTTTATTCTAACAGTGAAAAGGTGACAGTAAGGTGATCAAGATCAAAATGCAAACATTGTTTTTTTTTTTATTTCTTCGATTTCTAACAAATTGAAAATTAGAAGAGCCACCTTTTTGTTCTAACAGTGAAAAGGTGACTGTAAGATGATCAAGATCAAAATGCAAACATTGTTGGTTTTTTTCTTGGATTCTAACAAATTCAAGATCAAAATGTAAGCATTGTTTTTGTTTTATTTCTTGGATTTCTAACAAATTGAAAATTAGAAGTGCCACCTTTTTATTCTAACAATGAAAAGGTGACAGTAAGATGATCAAGATCAAAATGCAAACATTGTTTATTTTTTATTTCTTCGATTTCTAACAAACTGAAAATTAGAAGAGCCAACTTTTTGTTCTAACAGTGAAAAGGTGACGGTAAGATGATCAAGATCAAAATGCAAACATTGTTGGTTTTTTTTCTTGGATTCTAACAAATTCAAGACCAAAATGTAAGCATTGTTTTTGTTTTATTTCTTGGATTTCTAACTAAAATTAGAAGTGCCACCTTTTTGTTCTAACACTGAAAAGGTGACAGTAAGATGATCAAGATCAAAATGCAAACATTGTTTATTTCTTCGATTTCTAAAAAATTGAAAATTAGAAGAGCCACCTTTTTATTCTAACAGTGAAAAGGTGACAGTCAGATGATCAAGATCAAAATGCAAACATTGTTGGTTTTTTTTCTTGGATTCTAACAAATTCAAGATCAAAATGTAAGCATTGTTTTTGTTTTATTTCTTGGATTTCTAACAAATTGAAAATTAGAAGTGCCACCTTTTTATTCTAACAATGAAAAGGTGACAGTAAGATGATCAAGATCAAAATGCAAACATTGTTTATTTCTTCGATTTCTAAAAAATTGAAAATTAGAAGAGCCACCTTTTTATTCTAACAGTGAAAAGGTGACAGTCAGATGATCAAGATCAAAATGCAAACATTGTTGGGTTTTTTTTCTTGGATTCTAACAAATTCAAGATCAAAATGTAAGCATTGTTTTTGTTTTATTTCTTGGATTTCTAACAAATTGAAAATTAGAAGTGCCACCTTTTTATTCTAACAATGAAAAGGTGACAGTAAGATGATCAAGATCAAAATGCAAACATTGTTTATTTCTTGGATTTCTAAAAAATTGAAAATTAGAAGAGCCACCTTTTTATTCTAACAGTGAAAAGGTGACAGTCAGATGATCAAGATCAAAATGCAAACATTGTTGGTTTTTTTTTCTTGGATTCTAACAAATTCAAGATCAAAATGTAAGCATTGTTTTTGTTTTATTTCTTGGATTTCTAACAAATTGAAAATTAGAAGTGCCACCTTTTTATTCTAACAATGAAAAGGTGACAGTAAGGTGATCAAGATCAAAATGCAAACATGTTTTTTTTTTATTTCTTCGATTTCTAACAGATTGAAAATTAGAAGAGCCACCTTTTTATTCTAACAGTGAAAAGGTGACAGTAAGGTGATCAAGATCAAAATGCAAACATTGTTTTTTTTTTATTTCTTCGATTTCTAACAAATTGAAAATTAGAAGAGCCACCTTTTTGTTCTAACAGTGAAAAGGTGACGGTAAGATGATCAAGATCAAAATGCAAACATTGTTTATTTTTTATTTCTTCGATTTCTAACAAACTGAAAATTAGAAGAGCCAACTTTTTGTTCTAACAGTGAAAAGGTGACGGTAAGATGATCAAGATCAAAATGCAAACATTGTTGGTTTTTTTTTTCTTGGATTCTAACAAATTCAAGATCAAAATGTAAGCATTGTTTTTGTTTTATTTCTTGGATTTCTAACAAATTGAAAATTAGAAGTGCCACCTTTTTATTCTAACAATGAAAAGGTGACAGTAAGGTGATCAAGATCAAAATGCAAACATGTTTTTTTTTTATTTCTTCGATTTCTAACAGATTGAAAATTAGAAGAGCCACCTTTTTTATTCTAACAGTGAAAAGGTGACAGTAAGGTGATCAAGATCAAAATGCAAACATTGTTTTTTTTTTATTTCTTCGATTTCTAACAAATTGAAAATTAGAAGAGCCACCTTTTTGTTCTAACAGTGAAAAGGTGACGGTAAGATGATCAAGATCAAAATGCAAACATTGTTTATTTTTTATTTCTTCGATTTCTAACAAATTGAAAATTAGAAGTGCCACCTTTTTGTTCTAACAATGAAAAGGTGACAGTAAGGTGATCAAGATCAAAATGCAAACATGTTTTTTTTTTATTTCTTCGATTTCTAACAGATTGAAAATTAGAAGAGCCACCTTTTTATTCTAACAGTGAAAAGGTGACAGTAAGGTGATCAAGATCAAAATGCAAACATTATTTTTTTTTTTATTTCTTCGATTTCTAACAAATTGAAAATTAGAAGAGCCACCTTTTTGTTCTAACAGTGAAAAGGTGACGGTAAGATGATCAAGATCAAAATGCAAACATTGTTGGTTTGTTTTTCTTGGATTCTAACAAATTCAAGATCAAAATGTAAGCATTGTTTTTGTTTTATTTCTTGGATTTCTAACAAATTGAAAATTAGAAGTGCCACCTTTTTATTCTAACAATGAAAAGGTGACAGTAAGGTGATCAAGATCAAAATGCAAACATTGTTTATTTTTTATTTCTTCGATTTCTAACAAACTGAAAATTAGAAGAGCCAACTTTTTGTTCTAACAGTGAAAAGGTGACGGTAAGATGATCAAGATCAAAATGCAAACATTGTTGGTTTTTTTTTTCTTGGATTCTAACAAATTCAAGATCAAAATGTAAGCATTGTTTTTGTTTTATTTCTTGGATTTCTAACGAAAATTAGAAGTGCCGCCTTTTTGTTCTAACACTGAAAAGGTGACAGTAAGATGATCAAGATCAAAATGCAAACATTGTTTATTTCTTCGATTTCTAAAAAAATTGAAAATTAGAAGAGCCACCTTTTTATTCTAACAGTGAAAAGGTGACAGTCAGATGATCAAGATCAAAATGCAAACATTGTTGGGTTTTTTTTTCTTGGATTCTAACAAATTCAAGATCAAAATGTAAGCATTGTTTTTGTTTTATTTCTTGGATTTCTAACAAATTGAAAATTAGAAGTGCCACCTTTTTATTCTAACAATGAAAAGGTGACAGTAAGGTGATCAAGATCTAAATGCAAACATGTTTTTGTTTTTTTTATCTCTTCGATTTCTAACAGATTGAAAATTAGAAGAGCCACCCTTTTGTTCTAACAGTGAAAAGGTGACGGTAAGATGATCAAGATCAAAATGCAAACATTGTTGTTGTTTTTTTTTTTTTTTTTCTGGATTCTAACAAATTCAAGATCAAAATGTAAGCATTGTTTTTGTTTTATTTCTTGGATTTCTGACAACTTGAAAATTAGAAGTGCCGCCTTTTTATTCTTACACTGAAAAGGTGACAGTAGGATGATCAAGGTCAAAATGCAAACATTGTTTATTTCTTCGATTTCTAAAAAATTGAAAATTAGAAGAGCCACCTTTTTATTCTAACAGTGAAAAGGTGACAGTCAGATGATCAAGATCAAAATGCAAACATTGTTGGTTTTTTTTTCTTGGATTCTAACAAATTCAAGATCAAAATGTAAGCATTGTTTTTGTTTTATTTCTTGGATTTCTAACAAATTGAAAATTAGAAGTGCCACCTTTTTATTCTAACAATGAAAAGGTGACAGTAAGGTGATCAAGATCAAAATGCAAACATGTTTTTTTTTTATTTCTTCAATTTCTAACAGATTGAAAATTAGAAGAGCCACCTTTTTATTCTAACAGTGAAAAGGTGACAGTAAGGTGATCAAGATCAAAATGCAACATATTTTTTTTTTTTTTGTTCTAACAGTGAAAAGGTGACGGTAAGATGATCAAGATCAAAATGCAAACATTGTTGGTTTTTTTTCTTGGATTCTAACAAATTCAAGATCAAAATGTAAGCATTGTTTTTGTTTTATTTCTTGGATTTCTAACAAATTGAAAATTAGAAGTGCCACCTTTTTATTCTAACAATGAAAAGGTGACAGTAAGAGGATCAAGATCAAAATGCAAACATTGTTTATTTTTTATTTCTTCGATTTCTAACAAACTGAAAATTAGAAGAGCCACCTTTTTGTTCTAACAGTGAAAAGGTGACGGTAAGATGATCAAGATCAAAATGCAAACATTGTTGGTTTTTTTTTCTTGGATTCTAACAAATTCAAGATCAAAATGTAAGCATTGTTTTTGTTTTATTTCTTGTATTTCTAACAAATTGAAAATTAGAAGTGCCGCCTTTTTGTTCTAACACTGAAAAGGTGACAGTAAGATGATCAAGATCAAAATGCAAACATTGTTTATTTCTTCGATTTCTAAAAAATTGAAAATTAGAAGAGCCACCTTTTTATTCTAACAGTGAAAAGGTGACAGTCAGATGATCAAGATCAAAATGCAAACATTGTTGGGTTTTTTTTTTCTTGGATTCTAACAAATTCAAGATCAAAATGTAAGCATTGTTTTTATTTTATTTCTTGGATTTTTAACAAATTGAAAATTAGAAGTGCCACCTTTTTATTCTAACAATGAAAAGGTGACAGTAAGATGATCAAGATCAAAATGCAAACATTGTTTATTTCTTCGATTTAAAAAAAATTGAAAATTAGAAGGGCCACCTTTTTATTCTAACAGTGAAAAGGTGACAGTCAGATGATCAAGATCAAAATGCAAACATTGTTGGTTTTTTTTTCTTGGATTCTAACAAATTCAAGATCAAAATGTAAGCATTGTTTTTGTTTTATTTCTTGTATTTCTAACAAATTGAAAATTAGAAGTGCCACCTTTTTATTCTAACAATGAAAAGGTGACAGTAAGATGATCGAGATCAAAATGCAAACATTGTTTATTTCTTCGATTTCTAAAAAATTGAAAATTAGAAGAGCCACCTTTTTATTCTAACAGTGAAAAGGTGACAGTCAGATGATCAAGATCAAAATGCAAACATTGCTGGTTTTTTTTTTCTTGGATTCTAACAAATTCAAGATCAAAATGTAAGCATTGTTTTTGTTTTATTTCTTGGATTTCTAACAAATTGAAAATTAGAAGTGCCACCTTTTTATTCTAACAATGAAAAGGTGACAGTAAGGTGATCAAGATCAAAATGCTAACATGTTTTTTTTTTTTTATTTCTTCGATTTCTAACAGATTGAAAATTAGAAGAGCCACCTTTTTATTCTAACAGTGAAAAGGTGACAGTAAGGTGATCAAGATCAAAATGCAAACATTGTTTTTTTTTATTTCTTCGATTTCTAACAAATTGAAAATTAGAAGAACCACCTTTTTGTTCTAACAGTGAAAAGGTGACAGTAAGATGATCAAGATCAAAATGCAAACATTGTTTTTTTTTTATTTCTTCGATTTCTAACAAATTGAAAATTAGAAGAGCCGCCTTTTTATTCTAACTCTGAAAAGGTGACAGTAAGATGATCAAGATCAAAATGCAAACATTGTTTTTTTTGTTTCTTCGATTTCTAACAAATTGAAAATTAGAAGAACCACCTTTTTATTCTAACAGTGAAAAGGTGACAGTAAGGTGATCAAGATCAAAATGCAAACATTGTTTTTTTTTATTTCTTCGATTTCTAACAAATTGAAAATTAGAAGAACCACCTTTTTGTTCTAACAGTGAAAAGGTGACAGTAAGATGATCAAGATCAAAATGCAAACATTGTTCTTTTTTGTTTCTTCGATTTCTAACAAATTGAAAATTAGAAGAGCCGCCTTTTTATTCTAACTCTGAAAAGGTGACAGTAAGATGATCAAGATCAAAATGCAAACATTGTTTTTTTTTGTTTCTTCGATTTCTAACAAATTGAAAATTAGAAGAGCCGCCTTTTTATTCTAACACTAAAAAGGTGACAGTAAGATGATCAAGATCAAAATGCAAACATTGTTTATTTCTTCGATTTCTAAAAAATTGAAAATTAGAAGAGCCACCTTTTTATTCTAACAGTGAAAAGGTGACAGTCAGATGATCAAGGTCAAGATGCAAACATTGTTGGTTTTTTTTTTTCTTGGATTCTAAAAAATTCAAGATCAAAATGTAAGCATTGTTTTTGTTTTATTTCTTCGATTTCTTACAAATTGAAAATTAGAAGAGCCACCTTTTTGTTCTAACAGTGAAAAGGTGACAGTAAGATGATCAAGATCAAAATGCAAACATTGTTTTTTTTTATTTCTTGTATTTCTAACAAATTGAAAATTAGAAATGCCACCTTTTTATTCTAACAGTGAAAAGGTGACAGTAAGGTGATCAAGATCAAAATACAAACATTGTTTTTTTTTATTTCTTGGATTTCTAACAAATTGAAAATTAGAAGTGCCACCTTTTTGTTCTAACAGTGAAAAGGTGACAGTAAGATGATCAAGATCAAAATGCAAACATTGTTTTTTTTTATTTCTTGGATTTCTAACAAATTGAAAATTTGAAGAGCCACAGTTTTATTCTAGCAGTGAAAAGGTGACAGTAAGATGATCAAGACCAAAATGCAAACATTGTTTTTTTTTATTTCTTCGATTTCTAACAAATTGAAAATTAGAAGAGCAGCCTTTTTATTCTAACAGTGAAAAGGTGACAGTAAGATGGTCAAGATCAATATGCAAACATTGTTTATTTCTTCGATTTCTAATAAATTGAAAATTAGAAGAGCCACCTTTTTATTCTAACAGTGAAAAGGTGACAGTAAGATGATCGAGATCAAAATACAAACATTGTTGTTTTTTTGTTTTTTTTTCTTGGATTCTATCAAATTCAAGATCAAAATGCAAACATTGTTTTTGTTTTATTTCTTGGATTTCTAACAAATTGAAAATTATAAATGCCACCTTTTTATTCTAACAGTGAAAAGGTGACAGTAAGATGATCAAGATCAAAATGCAAACATTGTTTTTTTTTTATTTCTTCGATTTCTAACAAATTGAAAATTAGAAGAGCCACCTTTTTAATTTAACAGTGAAAAGGTGACAGTAAGATGATCAAGATGAAAATGCAAACATAGTTTTTTTTTTGTTTCTTCGATTTCTAACAAATTGAAAATTAGAAGAGCCGCCTTTTTATTCTAACACTGAAAAGGTGATAGTAAGATGATGAAGATCAAAATGCAAACATTGTTTATTTCTTCGATTTCTAAAAAATTGAAAATTAGAAGAGCCACCTTTTTATTCTAACAGTGAAAAGGTGACAGTCAGATGATCAAGATCAAAATGCAAACATTGTTGGGTTTTTTTCTTGGATTCTAACAAATTCAAGATCAAAATGTAAGCATTGTTTTTGTTTTATTTCTTGGATTTCTAACAAATCTAAAATTAGAAGTGCCACCTTTTTATTCTAACAATGAAAAGGTGACAGTAAGATGATCAAGATCAAAATGCAAACATTGTTTATTTCTTCGATTTCTAAAAAATTGAAAATTAGAAGAGCCACCTTTTTATTCTAACAGTGAAAAGGTGACAGTCAGATGATCAAGATCAAAATGCAAACATTGTTGGGTTTTTTTCTTGGATTCTAACAAATTCAAGATCAAAATGTAAGCATTGTTTTTGTTTTATTTCTTGGATTTCTAACAAATTGAAAATTAGAAGATCCACCTTTTTATTCTAACAATGAAAAGGTGACAGTAAGATGATCAAGATCAAAATGCAAACATTGTTTATTTCTTCGATTTCTAAAAAATTGAAAATTAGAAGAGCCACCTTTTTATTCGAACAGTGAAAAGGTGACAGTCAGATGATCAAGGTCAAAATGCAAACATTGTTGTTTTTTTTTTCTTGGATTCTAACAAATTCAAGATCAAAATGTAAGCATTGTTTTTGTTTTATTTCTTGGATTTCTAACAAATTGAAAATTAGAAGTGCCACCTTTTTATTCTAACAATGAAAAGGTGACAGTAAGATGATCAAGATCAAAATGCAAACATTGTTTATTTCTTCGATTTCTAAAAAATTGAAAATTAGAAGAGCCACCTTTTTATTCTAACAGTGAAAAGGTGACAGTAAGATGATCAAGATCAAAATGCAAACATTGTTTATTTCTTCGATTTCTAAAAAATTGAAAATTAGAAGAGCCACCTTTTTATTCTAACAGTGAAAAGGTGACAGTCAGATGATCAAGATCAAAATGCAAACATTGTTGGTTTTTTTTTTCTTGGATTCTAACAAATTCAAGATCAAAATGTAAGCATTGTTTTTGTTTTATTTCTTGTATTTCTAACAAATTGAAAATTAGAAGTGCCACCTTTTTATTCTAACAATGAAAAGGTGACAGTAAGGTGATCAAGATCAAAATGCAAACATGTTTTTTTTTTATCTCTTCGATTTCTAACAGATTGAAAATTAGAAGAGCCACCTTTTTATTCTAACAGTGAAAAGGTGACAGTAAGGTGATCAAGATCAAAATGCAAACATTGTTTTTTTTATTTCTTCGATTTCTAACAAATTGAAAATTAGAAGAGCCACCTTTTTGTTCTAACAGTGAAAAGGTGACGGTAAGATGATCAAGATCAAAATGCAAACATTGTTGTTTTTTTTTTTTTTCTTGGATTCTAACAAATTCAAGATCAAAATGTAAGCATTGTTTTTGTTTTATTTCTTGGATTTCTAACAAATTGAAAATTAGAAGTGCCGCCTTTTTATTCTTACACTGAAAAGGTGACAGTAAGATGATCAAGGTCAAAATGCAAACATTGTTTATTTCTTCGATTTCTAAAAAATTGAAAATTAGAAGAGCCACCTTTTTATTCTAACATTGAAAAGGTGACAGTAAGGTGATCAAGATCAAAATGCAAACATTGTTTTTTTTTTATTTCTTCGATTTCTAACAAACTGAAAATTAGAAGAGCCACCTTTTTGTTCTAACAGTGAAAAGGTGACGGTAAGATGATCAAGATCAAAATGCAAACATTGTTGGGTTTTTTTTTCTTGGATTCTAACAAATTCAAGATCAAAATGTAAGCATTGTTTTTGTTTTATTTCTTGGATTTCTAACAAATTGAAAATTAGAAGTGCCACCTTTTTGTTTTAACAATGAAACGGTGACAGTAAGATGATCAAGATCAAAATGCAAACATTGTTTATTTTTTATTTCTTCGATTTCTAACAAATTGAAAATTAGAAGAGCCACCTTTTTGTTCTAACAGTGAAAAGGTGACGGTAAGATGATCAAGATCAAAATGCAAACATTGTTGGTTTTTTTTTCTTGGATTCTAACAAATTCAAGATCAAAACGTAAGCATTGTTTTTGTTTTATTTCTTGGATTTCTAACAAATTGAAAATTAGAAGTGCCGCCTTTTTGTTCTAACACTGAAAAGGTGACAGTAAGATGATCAAGATCAAAATGCAAACATTGTTTATTTCTTCGATTTCTAAAAAAATGAAAATTAGAAGAGCCACCTTTTTATTCTAACAGTGAAAAGGTGACAGTCAGATGATCAAGATCAAAATGCAAACATTGTTGGGTTTTTTTCTTGGATTCTAACAAATTCAAGATCAAAATGTAAGCATTGTTTTTGTTTTATTTCTTGGATTTCTAACAAATTGAAAATTAGAAGTGCCACCTTTTTATTCTAACAATGAAAAGGTGACAGTAAGATGATCAAGATCAAAATGCAAACATTGTTTATTTCTTCGATTTCTAAAAAATTGAAAATTAGAAGAGCCACCTTTTTATTCTAACAGTGAAAAGGTGACAGTAAGATGATCAAGATCAAAATGCAAACATTGTTTATTTCTTCGATTTCTAAAAAATTAAAAATTAGAAGAGCCACCTTTTTATTCTAACAGTGAAAAGGTGACAGTCAGATGATCAAGATCAAAATGCAAACATTGTTGGTTTTTTTTTTCTTGGATTCTAACAAATTCAAGATCAAAATGTAAGCATTGTTTTTGTTTTATTTCTTGTATTTCTAACAAATTGAAAATTAGAAGTGCCACCTTTTTATTCTAACAATGAAAAGGTGACAGTAAGGTGATCAAGATCAAAATGCAAACATGTTTTTTTTTTATCTCTTCGATTTCTAACAGATTGAAAATTAGAAGAGCCACCTTTTTATTCTAACAGTGAAAAGGTGACAGTAAGGTGATCAAGATCAAAATGCAAACATTGTTTTTTTTTTTATTTCTTCGATTTCTAACAAATTGAAAATTAGAAGAGCCACCTTTTTGTTCTAACAGTGAAAAAGTGACGGTAAGATGATCAAGATCAAAATGCAAACATTGTTGTTTTTTTTTTTTTTTTTCTTGGATTCTAACAAATTCAAGATCAAAATGTAAGCATTGTTTTTGTTTTATTTCTTGGATTTCTAACAAATTGAAAATTAGAAGTGCCACCTTTTTATTCTAACAATGAAAAGGTGACAGTAAGATGATCAAGATCAAAATGCAAACATTGTTTATTTCTTCGATTTCTAAAAAATTGAAAATTAGAAGAGCCACCTTTTTATTCTAACAGTGAAAAGGTAACAGTCAGATGATCAAAATCAAAATGCAAACATTGTTGGTTTTTTTTTTCTTGGATTCTAACAAATTCAAGATCAAAATGTAAGCATTGTTTTTGTTTTATTTCTTGGATTTCTAAAAAATTGAAAATTAAAAGTGCCACCTTTTTATTCTAACAATGAAAAGGTGACAGCCAGATGATCAAGATCAAAATGCAAACATTTTTTTTTTTTTTCTTGGATTCTAACAAATTCAAGATCAAAATGTAAGCATTGTTTTTGTTTTATTTCTTGGATTTCTAAAAAATTGAAAATTAGAAGTGCCACCTTTTTATTCTAACAATGAAAAGGTGACAGTAAGATGATCAAGATCAAAATGCAAACATGTTTTTTTTTTATTTCTTCGATTTCTAACAGATTGAAAATTAGAAGAGCCACCTTTTTATTCTAACAGTGAAAAGGTGACAGTAAGGTGATCAAGATCAAAATGCAAACATTGTTTTTTTTAATTTCTTCGATTTCTAACAAATTGAAAATTAGAAGAGCCACCTTTTTGTTCTAACAGTGAAAAGGTGACAGTAAGATGATCAAGATCAAAATGCAAACATTGTTTTTTTTTTATTTCTTGTATTTCTAACAAATTGAAAATTAGAAATGCCACCTTTTTATTCTAACAGTAAAAAGGTGACAGTAAGGTGATCAAGATCAAAATGCAAACATTGTTTTTTTTTTTTTCTTGGATTTCTAACAAATTGAAAATTAGAAGTGCCACCTTTTTATTCGAACAGTGAAAAGGTGACAGTAAGGTGATCAAGATCAAAATACAAACATTGTTTTTTTTATTTCTTGGATTTCTAACAAATTGAAAATTAGAACTGCCACCTTTTTATTCTTACATTGAAAAGGTGACAGTAGGATAATCAAGATCAAAATGCAGACATTTTTTTTCTTGGATTTCTGCTCATCTTTTATTCAGGCTTGTTTTTACTCTGGTTTTTATGATTATATACTGCTCACATTTTTTCTATTTGTTTTATATTTTTAAGGCTCCTCCTCGTGCTTAAGACAGCAAAATTTTGGATAATTTCAATCACTTGAAACTGTCAAGAAGGATTGATTCTAGTCTTTAGTCTTTGACAGGTATAGATGGTGTTAGAATAGTTCAACATGTGGCTAATGAATGCTTATATAATTTAAGAAATAAACATTTGAAATGACTTACAATAATATACTTATAACCTGAAAGGAAAAAACTTACCAAATTTGTGGGACAACTGTTTTGCTCTAGTGTGTGTTGAATAAGAAGCTGTAACATGGATTATTTGTTCTATTTTCAATGAAATTAAATCTGGGAATATACTTGGGATGTCACTTATTATGTTAATGTAGGTTAAAATATATAATGATCAACCTAGAGGATCTCGAATAGAACATGTTTATATTTATGGGAAATATCCATAAAAATATCCCTCTTTTATCCCTCCCAGGAAGTTTTTGTTCCCCTTAAATCTTTCCTTTTAACATCCTTCCATCCCAAACGAAGACAATCTGCTTTTTGATTAGCCTTAGACGGTTGGGCAAAAAGGACAATCCTTAGCAATCTGTCATCCTTCATCCGCACTAATCACTTTAATGCGTTTGTCTGTTATACCATACAAGGATAAGACCTTAGCTAAAGCGATTCTATCCACCGAATCAAACACTTGCTCATTGTTTATAGAACTGAGGAATAAAGGTTTTTGATGACACAGGCACTTTTCAATTATTAATCTAAGAGTGAAAATTTGTTCGACACATCCTCTACCGTTCCCAAAACCGCACTATTCTTCTCTTAAAACTTTGTCTGCATCATCTCTAAGTCTAAAAAGTATCATCGTACTAATTAATCTGCTTTTTAGTGAAATCCGACTAATGCCTCTATAATTACCACACTCACTTTTATCACCTTTCTTGTGTAATACATGGGTTCAATTAGGGTTTCTCTAAAATCACTAGATACTTCTATTTTTTCAAAAATCATATTGATAATCTTCAGTAACTTATTTCTAACCTCTTAACCACCATCTTTAAGAAATTCATTTGCCGCACTATCAGCACTTGAGACCTTGTTATTTTTTAATCCTTTTATTTCGTTCGCTAATTCTTCCTCACAAAACATATCTTCTTTCACATCCAAGGTTTCACAAACTTTTTCATTTTTCTCTATATCTTTTCCTCTAAATGCATCATGGCTCAGCACATTCTCAAAATGGCCTGCCCATCTCTCTGTAACTCTTTCCTTATCACTAATTGCGGCCCCGTTCCCATCTATAACTGGGACAAGTCTAGATTGACTGCTCCCTCTCAATTTATTAACATGGTAGGGAAATCAGTATTTAGGATAAGAAAAACAGGACGTCAGCGAATCGGGGGGATTTGGTAAGAAAAAAAGTTTTCTATGGACTTTCTGAAACTCCTTTCCTCTCTCTCTTTCTTTTTGCTTTTAAATAGTGTTTGGCGATATTTGATATCGATATATCGAATATCCAAACGCATTATCGAAACCGATATTTTTTAAGGGTCTCTAACCCCTATATTCCCCGTGGAAAATCCACCACATGAAAATTCTGCAAATTTTCAGCATACATCTTCGAGATTCTTTGCAGGTTTGAATTCTTTCATCTATAATTGATTTTATTTATCCTTATCTTACATCTTACCCTGGCATCTTTTTCGCAAGAATTCAGTTCCGGCTCCCGAGTCCGATACGTGTGAATTATTACCAACTGATAATGAGAAGTTCACAACAAATGATGTTATAATGAAGATTTCGGATTTTGAATGTTATCAAAGCTAAACTAGCCGACCAGACAGGGTGAATTTTCTCAGTCTGAAAAATTCTGTCAAGGAAAAGGAGCTATCTGTCACAGATAAATTAGACAAGATAATCTAGCTTAATTGTAACTATACATGCATGATACATGCATATATATATATATATATATATATATATATATATATATATATATATATATATATATATATATATGTATATATATATATATATATATATATATATATATATATATATATATATATATATATATATATATATATATATATATATATATATATATATATATATATATATGTACTGCTGATGCTATTAAGGCTCACCTTATGAAAAATGCCACTGAGTGGGGAATCAAGGAAAAGGTTGTTGCTGTAGTAACTGATAATGGAGCAAATGTAGTTTGGGCCGTAAAGGATGCTGCATCCCAAGTAGGTACAGGATGGAAACATGTTTCTTGCTTCGCACATACTCTAAATTTGATGTGGGGTGTTCTATTGATGATACTGCTGAATTGTTACCTCTTGTCCAAAAGGCTAGAGATATTGTCAGCTTTTTTCAGACGTAGTGTTGTAGCTACCGACAAGTTGCGCCAGGTTCAAATCTCTATTGACAATGTTTGCACCAAAAAACTAAAAGCTGATGTGACCGCTTCTCGCTTCTCACTATGTTGCGCAGTCTACAAGATTTGAAATAGTCGGTAACAAGCTCACTTGCGCTTCTCGTTAAAGTGGACCTCATACTCACTGATAGTGAGTAGGGTGTTATTTCAAACGTGATTGCGGTGCTTACACCCTTTGAAGAGGCGACTTTTGAACTCTCTTCTAAAAGCTATCCCCCATCTCTAAAGTCCTGCCTTTGTCTAAGATTTTGAGACGCTACCTTGTTCAGTAGATTTTGATGGATTCTCAGATGTGGCTGATGAGCTTCGAAAGCCTTTGCTGAATACAATTCATTGTAGGTTTATAAGCCTTGGTCAAGTCACACCCGTCGCAATTGCCACATATCTTGACCCACGCTTCAAGGAAATGTATATTTCACCTGACGATGTTCTACAAGCTGACAGCAAAATTGCAAACGAGATAGATTTGGCCTTGCTGGCTGCTGAATCTCGATCAGAAGATAGATACAAGTACCATCGCAGTCCCTGCGACACAGTCATATCCAAATCAAGCCAGTTTGTGGGTTTCACACTATGAAGTCCTTCTAGTCAATGCAGGACATGCTTCGACAGCAGCCGAATATATCATGGCTCTGCAAACTTTCAATAGGGAGCCAACTGTTTCTAGAGAAACTTGTCACTCAAGTGGTGGAAGTCTCGTGCTATGAGGTCTCAAAAACACCTGTACAAAGTTGCAATGAAATTTATGTCTGTGCCCGCTAACAGTGTCCCTTCTGAAAGACTGTTTTCCAAGGCTAGTCCAGATAATTACGAACGGCAGAACCGATTCTCAGGAAAAAACATTGACATGCTGCTGTTTTTGAATAGCCAGTAGTTTATTTTTTTCTTTTCCTGAGCCCGAGTAATTCCAAATCTGGGTTTTTATTATATTCATTTATATGCAATCGAAGTTTGTCTTTATTGTTTGATTTTATTTTATTTGAATTTTGAAAAAAAAAAAGCTATACAAAATACCCTTTATTTATCATTTGCGTTACTGAACTTCGGCAAATCCACGAGATAGAAAAAACTGATCCGAAATATCTATATCGATATACCGAAAATCGAAAGTGAAAATATCAATATATCGATTAATCAAAATATCGCCCAATACTACTTTCAAATGTATTGCTTTGTAATGTATTTGAAATTTTAGGTTCGTATTCTCCTACCTAATGATGTCGCATAGTTTGTTTAACTGTCTTGGTTTTTTCCTTTAGATCCTACCCAACGACTATTGATTTTTAAATTAAATATTTTTTTTAAGTTAAGGCTAGCTTAAAATTAGACATTGAATTAGGCGAACAGAACATTAAACTATAGTTAATTGTTACAAGTGTAGGTTGAAAAAATAGAAGACATTAAATTATCATTTAATGGACATCTAAACTAATGCAAGCGGCCGCCAAGGATCTTGTCAGTTTTCAGGTTATTTCAGAGACTTTGCTTTCAAAGTTCAATTCTCAGTTCTAGTAAGTATTCTTTTAACATTGAATAACTAACACGGCAATATTGTAACGGTGAAAATATATGTCCCATTTTGGGCAACGTTAAATCTAGTAGGATTTAGATCCAGGCGTTTCAATTTTCTGTTTAGTCCACTGTGAAAAACTTCTAAGCAATGATTTGTAAAAGTTATGAAAAATAAAATTCAATAAAAAATTAAGAAAAAAATATACCTCAATGAACGTAAATACTGAAATGATTTTTTTTTTTTTGCATTTTTGTTTCCATTTGGGCAGGTGCGAATATGTGAGCAACAAATGATTCAATAATCTCTTAGATGACTTCAAAAATTTCAGCTTCTGTCATAGTTATTGGATGGGATTTACTTTGCGAGCCTGCTTCGCATTTTTACCTTAATGGAATTTCCCTATATCCTGTCTAAGTTTAGTTTAAGGCATTTGGCGCTAGTTAGCACTGACCCTACGAAAGCGTCCTTCCCTCGAAAACAATAATCTTCCATGTCAAACTCCTCATATTTTCCTCACATCTTATCAATTACCAAAAATCTTTTGGAGTTGGAAACGACAAAATCCGGTTACAAAGACCCTTAAAGCGGTAAATTGAATATTGGCTTTCTATAGAAATTTACTAGCCCTAGGATTACAACTAATTTTTCGAAAGAGTGGCTTTCTATAGAAATTTACTAGCCCTAGGATTACAACTAATTTTTCGAAAGAGTACATCCAAACTTACCTAAAATTCAAAAACATGTTATGAAAATGGTTGCAAATTTTAAATGTTGGCCCGATGAATCACCTTCGTAGTTTCGCCCCTGACTTTAGTTCAGCTTGATAGTGGGGATCCATTCCTATGAGTCATTTTAATCCTGAGACTAAAATTTTAAATTTGTACAACCAAAGACAGACTTTTGGGATAATCCCCTAAAAATGTCAGATTAATTTAAGATCTTATTTGATGTGTAATAGCTTATTGTACTGCTAGTAGTTGTAAAGTATACTATTTATTGGAACTAAAGCCTTGTTTTCAGGTCACCCACATCCAACGCGGAGTTCAACACGGGTTGTGCAGATTATCGTTTTGAGTACCGTGTTCAACACAGACGAATGTCTTCTCAGAATCCGTGTTCAACCATGCTATTCTGGTGCATTACAATTTTAAGGAACCCGTGCCTAACACGCTTGGAATTCGCAAAATGAAAACGTTTTTCAAGTTTTACAAGTAAATACGTTTAACGATTTTTGTCAAACACACTCAAAACACGCTTCAAACCCGGTGCCTGAAATACAACTTAAATTAAGGTACCACCAGTGATTCCCGCTGTGGTCGTCAGGGTAAGGGGTATTGGCAAAAGGGCCGTCACGTATGGGGGGATGCCCTCCCCCAATGTTTTAGGCACTCGGTAAAAAAAATGAGCCAATAAAATCGTGGAACTTCGCGCCACGATTTTTTCGACTCAGCCAAAAAAAATTTTTGCTTAAACAACGACCAAGAAAGTACTGACATGTCATATACAGAAATCTCGAACATGCTTGGTAAATGCAGCAGTTTTACCGACCCCTGTCATGATTTTACAGATGGTGCCACAATTTTCCACTTGGTTAAATAATGAGCATGGAAATATTGACATGACATTTAACGAAATCTTGGCTGGTAAATGCAGGGATTTTACCGACTTGTGGAGTGATTTTACGTATCGTATTCGAAACGGACATTATGCTAATTATTGATAAAAAATAGTCGGTAAAATGACAAGTCAGTCGGTAAAATCCCCTCCCCCCCCGATATTTTGGCTAGTAACGATCCTGATAGAAAGCAGTCTACATGAAGAAGCAAAAGAAGTACAAAAACTTTTCAAAAAGTTGCTTCTACCATACAAAATTATAGTAATTACCAAATCCTAAATGCAGAGACCAGATGAGGTTTCAGTTATTGGATATTATATGGATATTCAACTATAACATTTACAAAAATCATTCTTTTTTCACCATATCGACACGTTTCTAAGCATCTCAGGGGTTTTGTGAAAATCAAAGCCCCGAATTTTTCAATCGAAAGTGATATTGATTGCACGAAAAATATCTTAACTGTGATGCAGGAAAATAGGAATAGCAAATAAAAAGAAAACTGCTGCTTTAAAGTTAGGGTCTATAGCTTTGGGTTTGGGATGAAGCTCTTCAAACCTAGCGGGATCCTCATTTTGCTAAATCTCTACTGTAAGCACATAAGACATCCCTTTATTCCAGCATTTACTGAACAGTCGTGCTAATCAAAAGAATACTAGTTCTTTCTTGTGAAGAAATTTTATATTGTCCGATGAGTTTGATTTCTGAAAATCAGTAAAGGCATATTGCCTTTTAACATTGAATCTAAAATTGTTTTGTATAAATCGTCATGTATCCCTCCTGGACCAGGGAGGTTTTTAAACATATATGAATTATAAAATGATCCGTGTGGCAGAATACGTGTAGGAACGTTTATCTTATCATGAATGCCGCCCTCGGGTGATTCCCAGCTTATATCAGTAGGAATGAACTATCTGAACTATACTTAGGCAATTGTCATGGGGGGGGGGTCCCCTGTGTACTGTTTTTTAGCTCTTTTAATGCCGACTTGGCTAAGAATTCAGGACGCTCAATAATTTCATGTGTTTCAGTTTCCGCTGGAAGGTAGGACTCACAAAACATCTGTTGTTAGAAGTTTCTTTGTTGATACATTGATTGACCCATTTGACCGTAGAAGTAAACGATTCTCAAGGATTTTATTTTATGGACATCCAGAAAACTGCTAAGACTTGTGCGCACAACTTTTAAGATTTTTCCCCTTCGTGGGGAATCTTCATTTTTTTTATGTATTTCACTACTTAAGAAAAAAAGTAACAATAAACAAAGAGTACCCTACACACACACATCGCAAAAAAAAAAAACATGAATTGGCAGCAAAAATATGATTTGGCACCTACCGCATTTTTTTATAGTCGACGATTTTCTGTATACTTTTTCTTTTATTCTTCGAACCCCATTGGTTTTTTATTCACCTAAGATAGGTACATACGAAAAAAAATATTTTGAGAGGCAATACGTTTTGAAGGGGCACATTTGAAGAAATGCCAAGAAGTGCAATTTCACGACAGATGTAAGGAAAGATGGGGAAACAGTAGCAATATTTTGGTTATTGGACAGCTAAATGACCTGAGACCTGAAGGTTCCATTTGACACATTCCTGACTTGGAGATTACCACTACCATCCCCCCCCACCCCTTGGCCGGAAATGGGATGGAAACCATGCAATAGACCAAGCTGCTAAATAGCCAATTTTAGGATAAATAAAGGTAAACATATATGTAGCATAGCTGTTTGTGTCTCACAATATTTCTTCCTAGAGATCTGTTGGGTTACGACTGATCTAGTAATTTAAAAAATGTGAAATGTGTTCTTAAAATCTCCATTGGGATCTAAAAAGTACATTTGGCCTCCTTCAGGAGTCTGGGACGGGTGTACCGCTAAATTGATTTTGTGATAAATTTGTTGAGCCATTTTGAAGCTGAAAATATTACGACTATTCCTCCGTTATCCCCTGTGGGATAATGGAGGACTCCCCAGTGAATACATACAGAATTGAAGGGTCCCGATGACTTGTAAATAGCACTTGCGTTGTTAATGCATCTTTGTAGGTTTTTACTGTATTTTATGCCATAATTTGTTGGCATCGAAGATTATGACGGTGCTGTTCTTCCAACATAATTTTTTTTTTTTTTTCAGTACTTGTGTACACAATGATACACACTCAAGAAGTGGAGTTAGCTCAGCCCTAATGAGATATACCAAAAATTAATGAAAATAGAATACTTTATAAACAAATTTGGGCTATATTTTTGCACATTAGAGGGAGGGGAGGGTAAATTATAGCGAGTCTGCATGCAAAATGTGTTAACTACAATTATCCTGCATATATGAAGTAAGACTTGTTTTCTAATTTCACCACACCCACCCCCAAATGTGCAATTATATAGCCCAAACTATATAAATCCAATGTATTCTGTCACCCGTAACTTGTTTTCTACTGAGCGTAAGCTAATTGTCTCTTAATACAGACAGATAAAACCGTTTTGTTCTCGAGCGTGTACCATTATGTACACAAGTGCCTTTTTTCTTCTACACATTCATTTTTGACTTGTTCTGATTCTCGCTGTCCCTTAACAGCACGGTTCTTTGCTCTTCACTGTCATTTTTGACACTCTTGATACTTGCTTCAGCATGTCTGCTAACCCTACAATTCTTTGTTCTTCACTTTCATCTTTGGCAAGTTCTGATTCCTACTGTAGTTTGTAATTCTCGCTGTTGATTATCTTCTAACTGCACACTTCTTTGTTCTCGCGGTCGTATATCTTGTAATCACACATTTCCCCTTGTTCTTCATTTTCATTTTGATTCGTTTTGATCCACATTGTTGCATGTCTTGTAACCGCATATTTTTTTTCTTCACTTTCGTTTTTGAATCGTTGTGATTCTCGCTGCCACTTATCTTTTAACTGCATATTTTTATATTCTTCAATTTAGTTTTTGACTTGTTCTAATTGTCGGTTTGGCGAATATTTTCACTACATATCTCATTTATCTTTATTTTCGTTTATCACTGTTTCAGACATTTTTTCAGGGTCTTTTGCCATAGTGGCTTGGATTGGTCTTGTCACTTTTGATGGTCTAGGACTCTAAGTTGTTGGTTCATTATCAACCGTCGTAAATGTACGTTTCTCAGGTTGTTCTCTTGATATTGTTTCAATTGATGGTCCAGTTTGTTCATTTTGAACTTACGGTTTTGTTCTGTTTTGTTCTTTTTGTAGTCATTTTGTGCTAACGTTAATTTACATTTGTTTCCCCTAGACATTATGAAACTGCTGAAATGCCTTTTGAAATTTACATCACTGAATATAGGCACATGAATTTACATATTTCTAAATTTTTGTTCTGCAAATGCTTCTAACACGGTTTTAAAATCTATTTTCTTGTGTCTTCGCTTTCAGTCAACATGATTGCTAATCTATTTAATCTATCCTGAGTTATTGTTGATATGATATAGTTTTTTTTTATTGGTTTTAGTTTGGAAAATGACCTTTTTCTAGAAGCAATGTTTACTGGAATTGCTAAGAACACTTCACAATTTCGAAATCAATTGTTCATTTTGATGGCGGGCCTATGGCTGGCTGTGCGTTAGAGCCTTAATTTAGAAAAAAAGATGCATGGTATCATCGCAATGCTGTTGTACATTGTATAAAAAGTGTTGCATTCAGGAACTATTTTTCATTAGTATAAAATACGCCTAGAGGACACCCGTAAAAAGATATAAAGGTTATCGCCTTTTAACCTTCCTTCTGGTGAATACACGTAAAATTTTGAATAAAAAAAATTTAAATATAAGGAGGGGGAGGGGCATCCAGAAGCCGTTCCTAGGGTTGGGTGCCCAGGAAAAAATTAATCACAACGCCCCATTTCCGGTTCAAATATAAACAAAACAAGCCAAATCAAAGAGAAAAATTTGATTCAAGTGGCAAAAACTCGAACCGCGATATAAACTGGAAATAAACATCATCATTTGTCAAGAGCTAGGAACGACTTTATTTTCTTTTTGTTAAGAATGATAGTTTGAGTATAGGTTGAATACCGGTGTGCATGTAACTCAACCACATTCAACTCAATGTCCTAACCTGTATATGCATATTACTAAATAACCTATATAGCTATATAAGGTATATTACTGTAACCTAACTGGCGTCCTTTTAGCATCATTTCAAATGTTTAACCAAATAGCCACAATTAACGAATATATCAATTCTCAATGCAGATTTTTGAACTTAAATAAATTTTCTGTTGCCACCCCGTCTTCGAAACCCTCCCCCCTCCCACAAAAAGAAGGACGCATTGTCATTTGTGCTCTAATGAATCATTTTTTTACTAGCAGTTTTCTACATATTCAGAAGGAATTACTATTCAAAGCTGAGAATATTCTAAAATCATTGCTATATTATATTAGAAAAAAACAAACTGGATGTCATTTGTCACATCTATTTGCTACAAATTTAGACCTTGAAAAAAATCTTTGATCTTTAAGCGGTTTTGACTTTTTTTAAATTACAATACAAAAAAGTAAAACTTCTGAAAAAATATAGTTTGTCTTCACTGAAGCTCAAATGACAATGTAGCCATTAGGGCAACGAGGCTTGCTAATACTAGTTATTGTTTCCATTGTAATTAAACACCAAATCATAAAAATTAAACACTTTCAATAACATCTTTCTGACTAGTTGTGCAATAGAACTTCTTATGTGCAAGATATGTTTGCAAGTATGTAAATGTTATATTACACGATTTACAATGGTTCACTGAGTTTTCTAAACATTCTGTATCTGATTTATCTGAATCATGTTCTACTTTCACTACTATATCTGGTTCCACTTTAACTTCCACTTGAATTTGTTCAATCTGGCTATCACCGTTTTCATTAGTACGAATTTTATCATGAACGAGTTTTGTGTGCCTTAACACATTCCCAGGATAGCTGGATGAATATGGGCAAAAGTCGCACTTATAGATTTTTTCAGATTTTTGAGATCTTCCAGGGCGAGTGGCTGGTAGCATGTGGATTTGAAACAGTCCATTATCCAGTTCATTAGGTGGCAAGCACATTTGTAAGTAGTCTTGCATGGGGCCTGGTGTAGCTGCACTCTGACCTTTTGCTTCGTCATTTTTGTCAGATGTACTTTCGTCATCCACGTCTCCCCTTCCAATGCATCGGAGCAGCTCCTCCTCTTTCACTTCGATATTTTGTCCTTCGAAATGAACTCGAATGTGAGTGCGCATACCCCTTAAAGTATTGCCACGATATCCACAAGTGATACAGCGAAAGGATCTTGGTCCTGCGTGCATTTCTAAGTGCTTGTAGGCAGCCGCTGGAGAGCTTTTCTTTGCTCCACAGTAACAACATGGCCACGCTGTAAAAAAATAAGTGTTATAATTTATTTAATCGAGTAAACATTAATTGTTATAGAAACCTTAACATGAGAAAGTGTTGTTAACATTAAATTGTTAAACTTAACATTTTAAAAACCGGTTAAAGAAGCATCTCCTTGCGGGCGGTTGGTGAGCGTGGGGCTGGATGACGAGAGAGGACAATTAAGTTTTTCGGTCTTTCTTATGTTATTGATATATTCATTTTTTTTTAAATTTATTATTCAGTAATTATATTTATTATTCAGTAATTATTATTATTATCTCTTTTTTCATTGTTCTTTATTTTTGTTTATTTCAGTGATGATTTTGTTAGTTGTATAATTTAGTAATTGTGTAATGGTTGCGTTTTTCAAGCATATTTGTGCTTTATTTGTAACCGGTCGTCAAACCGACATGAATTATTTTAATAGAGTTGTTGTTGTTTTGGTTCTTTCTTAGAAAATTACAAAATACAAAAACATGCGAGGCTCTTAAAAATTTCCGCTGTAAAATATACTTTCAATTTTCAAGAGGTATATTAACCAAGTCTTACAAAGTTATA
Source organism: Artemia sinica (assembly GCA_027921565.1). Lineage (NCBI taxonomy): Eukaryota > Metazoa > Arthropoda > Branchiopoda > Anostraca > Artemiidae > Artemia > Artemia sinica. The sequence goes on along the minus strand of JAPEVW010000032.1, from coordinate 2,653,749 downwards.
TTCACAAATTTCTTAAAAATGGTCAGTATGATATATTCTGATATTTTCCAGATATTTTGCCAAAGGGTCTAGTTTTTCAAATTTATACCCCCTCCCTAACAAAATGACGGGCGTCCTCCAAAGACAAAATATGCTTACGAACCTGGTTTAAGTATGGTCAGAATTGTCTATAACTAATATTTATATTACTGTAGTTAGGATTGTTTGAGTATGAGTACATTATTGCTTGAGTATGATAGTATTGAGTAATGAGTAACAAATGCTTGAGTATGAGTAACATTATTAGAAGGTAAAGTAAAAAAAATACATATTTTTTTTTTACCAAATCTCAACTCAAGCAATTTGCAACTCTGAGCGTTCCCCTTAAATATCGAATTCAGTTATCCCTTCACATTTACCTTAATGGGGAGGAAGGAGGGATATCACAAAATCCTGCAGATTTTGAATACATTTTGAAGATTTATTTTTCCTTTTTATTATCTTATTATATTTTTTTTTACTTTGGGAAGGAACTCTTTCTAACAGCGATCCTGCTTTAATATCTCGTAAAGCACAACGACATACGTACTCACTGGTACAAGACTTGGGGGGGAGCTGTCAAATGACATTTTTCGGAAAACTAGAACATTAACAAACCCAGAACCTTTTCTTGAGATGCATGGGGGTATACCCTTTCAAATTAGAGTGCTCCACGCCTAAATCAGAAAGGGGAAATCCCCACCGCTTTCCCACTGGCTTGGTTGAAGTCTACTTTTGCCTTGTTTTCACTTGCATCCGCCCATTGATTTTGAGTCTATCCACCAAGAGAAAGGCCCAAATTCTTGAACTACTCTACCCTTTCTTTAATTGATGAACCAAGCCTGACAATTTTAGTAAAAACAAATTGTGAGACTGCGGAGTCAGGCTCACAAGGCCTTTCGTTGGGCAAACAGTACTACCTGGCATTTGTGTCAGCGCATTCTAATTTAATTAAGCAGAGTTATATTTCCAGCATTAATTATCAAGTCCGTGTCAGATAATTGTCAGGTACGGTCATGGCGGAAGGGAGGGAAGGATTTTTTAAGCCGCCCAATTGAAAAGCCTGGGATTTGGACTATTTTTCTTTTTTTACAATTTCCCTCTTTTCTTAGGGGGGGGGGTCATTTATCTCCCAGCTTAAGTTGACCATGGATATTTGGAATCATAATTGAAAAAGCCACGCTATTTATCCATAGTGTGTCTAGAATATAGGACGTAATTCATTTTCTACAAGGGAGGGAGGGGTATTTTTTAGGATTACGGCGCCAGCGCAATCAGGATGGTTTGCAACTATTTTTTGGCGTTGTAAATATGTGTTGCCTTTACACAATCATTTTAAGAGAAATTATTCCAACTGGTCTCTGTTCACACGAAGAAGTTTATTGACAAAGGTTTCTATCTATGCCATCTATACCATCTTGCTTTTTTTTCTATAGTATCATTCTGAGAGTATTGCTGAGCTTTTTCCCTTGGTAGCTGTATGAACCACTAGTCGTAGAAAGTTGAATTTAGGCTTAGTTTTACCTTTAATTTCGACATGTTTTACGTTCTAAGGATGAGAATAGAAACGTATTGTTATCCGTGCACAGGAACTTTTTAGGATTCGCGTTAATTTTAACATAGAAAAAACGAAATGTATGTGCTTAAACGAGCAACAAACAAATGGAATTCAATGCTGCTGCCCCCAAAACATTATCGTAAACGTTACTCCATAATTTGCCCTTTGAGCAAACAATAAAGATTCCAAGCAAAATGCAAATTTTATTTTAAATTTTAAACTAGATCCTATCATCATCTTTTTTTACGCAAAAGACAAATCAAACCGTAAGTATGATCCCAACCACGCACTGCACACTCGGCCGAAGGCAGTGAGTTAGAAGATCGGTACCTGCGCATCGGAGACCATTGGTCAGCATGCCAATAATTTTTTTTTTCGATGTAGAAAAATTACAAAAAAAAATGTTTCGCCTCTGGATCAGGGTATGAGGGGATTGAATTTCTGCGGCGAGGGATTGTCATGGGGGGGAATACGCCAGACGCTGTTTTATGTCTAAAATTCGCTTCACCGAGCGAAGGTCGGTTATACAAATTGTTTTGAAATGAAGAAATTCTCTAATAAGGTGCTGCAGACAATTTAAACAACCATGATGAAATGTTTATAATTAAATGAGACATAATAAAAACCAGAATAAACTAAGGTTTGTGATGATTAAAAAAAAAAAATAAACTATGGTTTTACAATTGCCACTTATACGCCTGTACTGGTTACGAATCTCTTATTTGTTATTATATATATATTATATATATATATATATATATATATATATATATATATATATATATATATAGTATATATATATATATATATATATATATATATATATATATAATAATATATATATATATATATATATATATATATATATATATATATATATATATATATATATATATATATATATATATATACTACTACTACTAACAACTCACCGCAGCACCTAGCCACCTGAGGCCAACACAGCTACGCAAACTCCTCCTCCATCCCAATCTATTCAAAGCCTCCCTTTTTACGCCCGCCCATGAAGTTCCCATTTCCTTAAATCT